>CM040424.1:157976228-158028526 GCA_022702705.1 Papilionanthe hookeriana x Papilionanthe teres
TCGACCATTTTGCTCGCCTCTGACTTTTTGGTCAACAAGACTTTTTGTCAATGAGGTGGTAACTAGGTTAAAACACAATTTTGATCAAAATTTACTTTTCGTCAAAAGTCAGTTCTTGTGCAAATGACTTCGTCACCTAAGTTATGGTTTTCGATAAAAAGTCACTTTTCGTCAAAAAGTTGACATTTATTTAACAATGGGTCGTCATCGGGGTTATGATCATATTTTGATCAAAGTCGATTTTTGATCAAAAACACTTATCGTTCAATAATCGGTCATTAAGTCGTACTTCAGGATTTCACTAAAACGGTTGCAAAAGATCACTATGAAGTCAAAAAAAAAATTCAATTATTGGTCCAAAATCTAATTTTTGGTCAAAAGTTTACTTATCGGCCCATGGCTTGACTGGATCAAGATCGTCTATTTTAACCAAAGTCGATTATTTAAGTCGACTAATCATTAAAGGAGCCATTATCGGGTCGCAATCGAATGTCAACAGATCAACTTAATTTCTTTGACTAAAATTATCTTATTCGTCAATGGGTCGTCATCGGGTCAAGGATCACTATTTTGACTAAAGTTAACTTTTTGGTCAAAAGCTTGATCTATTATGTCAATGGTTTCATTATTCTATGAAAGATCGAATGATTAATTAAAGTCGATTTTTTGGTCGAGATCGACTCTCCTTATCGGGTCCATAATCGGGTCATTCGTTGAACAATCGATGGTTTTAACTAAAATTAAATTTTTAGTCGTACTGGATCATTTCGGTCAATCAATGGTCATCGCGGTCGCAAATCG
Source organism: Papilionanthe hookeriana x Papilionanthe teres (assembly GCA_022702705.1). NCBI lineage: Eukaryota > Viridiplantae > Streptophyta > Magnoliopsida > Asparagales > Orchidaceae > Papilionanthe > Papilionanthe hookeriana x Papilionanthe teres. Next base: position 157,977,030 of record CM040424.1, read on the forward strand.
ATTTTTTCGACCAAAGTTAATTTTGTCAAAAGTTGATCTATCGGGTCAAATTCGCTCATTATTGGTCAATTATTTCACCTAAAGTCGACTATTTTTTGTCGCAAGTTTACCTATCATTATCACTGCGGTCATCGATCGTATGATTCATCATTTTAACCATTATTGATTTTTTGGCAAGACATTGATCATATCAATACCGTCATATGTCAAAAATCGACTATTTTAATTGCATCACTTTTCCACAAATATCGACTTATCAATAATGGTCATATTATTGCATCAATGATCGAATAATTCGACAAAAGCCATTTTTGGCCAAAAGTTAATATACTTCAGTCAATCGGGTCGCTCATCAACAAATCGACCATTTTCACCAGATACACTACTGTGTCAAAATTTAACATATTTTATCAACGGGATCATTATTTGGTCAAAGATTAATTATTTTTGATAAAAGTCGATCTTTTGGTTAGAGATCGACTTATGAGATCAATAATTGATCATTAGTCAAAAATTTACTATTTTCGTCTAAATTCGATTTTTGGTCAAAAAGTTACTTATCAAGTCAAAGGGTCGGCTATCGGGTCAAGGATCGAATATTTTTTACCCAAAGTCGATTTCGTCAAAAGTCACCATCGGGTCAATTGTTCACGCTTAATTCATTATAACCAATGTCAATTTATTGGCCAAACGTTACTATCAAATAACGAGTGGTCATTAAAGTTAAAACTTAATTATTTTTACCAAAAGTGACATTTTGGTCAAAAGTCGACTTTATTTGGTCAATGGGTCATTACTGGGTAATGGAATGAATTATTTTTACCAAAGTCGATTTTTTGGTCAAGAGTTAACCTATTAAGTCCAATGGTATGTGGGCTCATGAAATAAGGGATTTGATTTATTGGCCAAAGTCGACTTTTCGTCCGAGATCGACTTTATTATCAGATCAATAGTTTTGTTAAAAATTGATTTTTGCGATAAATCAATTTTTGTCAAAGACGAGGATTGTCAATGGGTTTGTCATTTGTCAAGGATTAATCATTTTGTCAAAGTTAATCTTTTCACAAAGTTAATCAATGTCAATGGTTCGTCAATTTTTGCCGCTGATCGAATTAATTTTGACCAAGTTAAATTTTATCCAGAGATCGACTTATCGTGGCCGGCTGCTGGTTATAAGGTCAGAATTGATTATTTCTACCAAAATCAATTTTGCTCAAAAGTCAATTAATTGCGTTTTTTCATTTCTGATTTTAATTACATTTTGATAAAGGGATTTTGATTAAAAGTTGAATAAATAGTTAATGTTAGCCATTTGGGTTAATGGATCAATTATTTCACCAAAGTTGATTTTTGCAGAGATAGGATTTATTAGCCACAATTATCACAGTTAAAACTTAACTATTTCTTGACTAAAATAAACTTTTTGCCAAAGTCAATTTAATGTTGTTAATGGGTTTTATATCGAGTTAAGAATTAACTATTTTAACTTAAAAGTTGACTTTTTTTATTAAAAGCCGATCTATTGGGTCAATGGGGTAATATTGGGTCAAGGATCGACTATTTAACAATTGATTTTTAGCTGTAGATTTGGCTTATCGGGTCAATCGTCATTATTAGTCAAAAATCGACTATTTCGACCAAAATCGACTTTTCGTCAAAAGTCAATTTATTCGTTCCCTCGTGTCAAGGATCGACCATTTTAACTAAAGTTAACTTTTTGGTTAAAAGTCGACCTATCAGTCAATGGGCTCATTTGCAAATGATCTACCACCAAAGCCGACTTGGCCGAGAGATCGACTTACCGGTCACATCGGTCGTCAGTTAAAAATTAACTATTTTCACGAATATTAATTGTCAAAAAGTCGACCCATTCGTCACTTGGGCTTTATCGTCTTTAAATTAACCATATCACCAAAGTTAATTTTGTCAATGACCATCAGTCAATTTAGTTAAAAATTCACTATTTTCACCAAAAATTTAATTTTTATCAAAGTTCACCTATTTGGCCATTAGGTCGGTCATTCGTCAATGATCGACCATTTCGACCAAAGTTGCCTTTGTCAAAGTCAATTCATTTGGTCGATAGGTCGGGTTGTCAAATGGTTTGTCGATCATTTCGACAAAGTTGACTTTGGTCAAAAGTCAGCTCTTAATGGGTAACGGGTTGTCGTTGTCAAAATCGATTCACCAAAGCCGACCTACCGGGGTCAATGGTGGTCAAGTCAAAAATTACTATTTTGTTCAAAATTAATTTTTGTCAAAGTGTCAATTCTTATCGTCAACGGGGTTGTCATTTGTCAAGGATCGACCATTTTAACCAATTATTGATATTTTGTCCAAAGTCGACCTATCGGGTCAATGTGTTAATTAGGTCAAATTTCAATTTGATTTTTGACTAAATTATCTTTTACAGAATGTGCACTTTGACTTCATTTGGGTCAATGAGTTCGTCATTTGGGCGATGATCGACTATTTTCGACTAAAGTTAATTTTTTTTTATTAAAAGTCGGGACGAATGGGTCAATGGTCAAGTAATTGCATAAAAGATCGACCATTTTGATCAAAATCGATTTCTTTGTCAAAAGACGTCTCAAGTTAATGGGTCGACATGTGTCAAGGATCGATCATTTCGGCAAAAGTCGTATTTTTGGTCGAGATCGACTTATTAAGCAAATAATCGTCGTCAGTCAACACCTACGGTCAAAATTTCAAATTTTGGTCAAAAGTCGACCGATCACACAATTATTATCGTCAACAATGATCGATCATTCGACCAAAATCGATTTTGGTCGCATCGCTTACGGGTCAATAATCGGTCACAGATCAAAATCGACTATTCTAATCCAAAATCGACTTTTGGTCAAAAGTTTACTCATTAAGTCAATCGCGTCATTAGGCCAATAAATGTTATATTTCGACCAAAGTGACTTTTTCGATCAAACGTCGTAGCCATTGATCATTGATTTATTCGTCAATTCGAACATTTTTACCAAAGTTATTTCATGGTCAGAGATCGACTATTGATTAATCGTACATCTTTGTCAAAAATCAACATTTTTGCCAAAAGTTTACCTATCGTGTCTTTTGCCGGGATATCGTGTTGTTTACCATTTTGATCATATTGATTTTTGTCAAAGTCGAGCTATCGGTCAATGTCATTATCAGAGCCGTAAATCGACCAATTTAACCAAAATACTTTTCGACAATGTCAATTATTGGTCAATTGTGGTGGTCATTAGGTCAAAATCGACCATTTCGATCAAAGTCGACTTTTCGGCTCTATATCGACTTAATGGGTAAATAATCAACGTCTCTGGCCAAAAATCGATTATTATTACCAAAATTAATTTTTTAGTAAAAAGATGACCCATCTAGTTAATCATGGTCATTAAAGTCGAAATCGATCATTTCGACCCAACTCGACTTTTTGTCAAAAGTCAGTCGACGGCAAATGCCTGCCGAAATTAACCATTTTGACCAAACTTAATCTCGTTAAAAGTCGACCTTATCATCAATGGTCATTAGTCACATGATCAATTATTTCACCAAAGTCGACTTTTTTATTAAAAGTCGACGTATTTTGTGCAATGGGTCAATATTTGGTGAAAGATCAACATATTTACAAAAGTCAATTTTTGTCAGAGATCGACTTATCAAGTCAATAATCGATTGCCTTATATAAATTAATTATTTCGACCAAAATTTTATTTTCGTCATCATTTATTTGGTGCTCTTTCATTGTCGAAATTAACTATTTTTACCTCAAAGTCGATTTTTTTGTCAAATGCTTCTGATTGATTAATAATATTGGTCAAGTAATTAACTATTTAATTAAACTTCGATTTTTTTGCCAAATGTCAATTTTATTTTATCAATGAGGCGGTTACTGGGCAGAGGATCGATCATATTGATAAAGTCGATTTTTTCGGTAAGTGATCGGGATTTTATTTGGTCAAAAATCACAAGTCATTAGGTCAAAATTCATTATTTTCGACTAAAATTGAATTTTTTTGTCAAATATTTGATTTTATTAGGTCAATGATCGAATTAATTTCACCAAAGTTAACTTTATGGTCAAAGTTAATATATCGGTGACTTTGATGTTAAATTCGTCGAATTGATTATTTTGACCATTTTTAGTCAAGTTCATATCGGCCAATGTGTTTACTGCAAAGGTCAAATATTAGCATTTTGACCAAAGTCGATTTCGTTAAAGATTGATCTACTGGTCAATAAGCATTATTGAAGTCAATCGATTATTTTCGACTAAAATCGATCTTTGGTCAAAAAGTTAACTCCATGGGTCAATCTGGAGGTTATCGGCCGGGATCGATCATTTTGACCAAAGTTAACTTTATCAAAAGCTGACCTATTTGGTAAATGAGTTCATAATCGCTTAATAACGACCATTTTGACCAAAGATTTATTTTTTCGATCAAATATTTACCTGTTGGTCAATTGCTCGTTATTCGCTAGTATTCTACTATTTTGACTAAAGTTGATTTTTGTCAAAAGTCAATTTCTTCATTTGCCACTAAAGCAATATTGCAAGAAAAATTCACTATTTCACCAAAACTATCTTTTTTAGTCGTACTTCAATTTATCGATAATGAGTCGGGTCATCGTTTAAGGATCGAGCATTTTGACCAAAGTTAATTGTCAAAAGCTCACCATTGGTCAATTCGTCATAACGCGTAAAAGATTTGAAATTTTGACAAAAATCGGATTTCGTCGAAAGACGCTCTCTTCGTTCAATGGGTCATTACGGCCAAGGATCGACCACTTTCGCCAAAGTTAATTTTTCGTCGCAGACGATTTTAACGAGTAACTAATCGTCATTAGTCAAACACCATTGGTCAAAATCGACTTTTTAGTCAAAAGCCGACCTATCGAGTCAATGGGTTTGTCATTGTGTCAAGGATCGACCATTTCGACCAAAGTCGATTGCGAGATCGTCTACGGAAATACACCGTCAACAGTCAAAATCGACTACTTCGACCAAAATCGACTTTGCGTCAAAAGTGTCACCTATTGGGTCAATCGTGGTCATTAGGTCAAATAATTGACTATTCTCTGGACCACTAAATCGACTTTTTGGTCAAACGTCGACCTATCGGGCCGCTGGGTCACTCATCGGGTCAAAATCGAATTCGATTTTCGGGCCGAAGCCGAACTTTCGAGTCAAAAGTCGACCTATTGGTCAACAATGGGTGGTCATTAAGGTCAAAATTCAATCGACTACCAAAATTCAACTTTTTGGTCAAATGGTCGACCGATCGGGTCAACGGGTCAGTCATTGGGTCAAGGATACACCGTTTCGGCCAAAGTCGTATCTTTGGTCGCAGATTTCGACCTTACCGGGTCAATGAGCTCGTCATTAGATCAAGAATCGAATCATTTTCGACTCACAGCCGATTCTTTTTGGTCAAAAGTCGACCTATTGGGCCACTGAGGTCGGTAATCGGAGCAAGGGATCGACCATTTCGACCAAAGCTCGACTTTTTTCGTCAAAAGACGATCTTGATTGCTCTAGTCGATTATGCCTAATAAAGTTAAGGATTCACCATTTCGGCCAAAGTCGACGTTTTCTATCAAAAGTCGACGTATCAAGTCAACGGGCCGGTCATTATGGTCAAGGATTCACCGTTTTTGACTCAAGTTGATCTTTTTGGTCAGAGATTTTGATCATAATCGGTCAAATAAGCCTGGCCCCTGGGCGATAGGATCGCACTATTCTTACCAAAGTCAATTTTTCGTCAAAATCGACTATGTTGACTCAAAGTTGACCATTTGCCGTAGCACCTATTGGGTCAATGGGTTCGGCTATCGGGTAAAATTGACCATTTTGACCAAAGTTTGATCTTTTTGGTCGGAGATCAGCGTTTGGGGTAATATGCCGTGTCATGTGTCAAAAGTCGCTATTTTCGTCATTGACTCAAAATTCACTATTTTCGCCAAAATTAAATCTTTTTGGTCAAATTGTTGATTCACGGGGGCAACGAGGTGCTCATCGGTCGTATGATCAACCATTTCGACCAAAGTCAACTTTTGGTCAAAAGTCAATTCTATTCGGTCAATCTGGAAGCGTAACAAGTGTCAAGAGATCGATTCATTTTCACCAAAGTCGATTTTTGGTCAAAGGTCGCCTTAGTTTGTCAATGGCGTCGGTCATTCGGTCAACGATCGACCATTTTCGCTCGAATGACGATCTTTTGGTCGAGAGATCGATCGATCGGGCCAATAATCGGCGTGCGCTATGTCAAGACTCGACCTATTTCGGCCAAAGCTCGACTTTTGCGTCAAAGAGTCGATCTACCAAGCTGTCCACCGAGCTATTAGTGTCAAGGATCGCCTATTTCGACCAGCAAGTTAACTTTTCGTCAAAGATCTGACTTATCGGGTCAATGGGTCGTCATTAGGTCAAAAATTGATCTGTTTTTGAGCCAAAATACTGTTTACGCCAAAAGTTGACCTCTAGTTAATGGGCTTGATCATACGCGGTCAAGAACTGACCATTATCGATGTTCACTCATTTAGACTAAAGATCGACGACGGTCACTAGTTCGATTCATTGTGCCAATAATCGCACTATTATGATCAAACACTGAAATTTTGGTCAAAAGTTTACTTACCGGGTCTATTGGTTCGATATACGTTAGGGTTCATTTATTTTGAATCAAAGTCGATCTTTCCAGTAAAAGTCGATTCATTGGTCAGTTGCCGGCTCATTGTGTTAGAAATCGACCATTTTGACCAAAGCCGAATTTTCGTCAAAAGTCGCCTATCGCGTCAACGGGGCGGTCACCGGGTCAAGGATCGAATCATTTCGAATTCAAACTCGACTTTTGGCCGTAGATCGATTTATCGTCTAGTCGTCGTTCACTAAAAATCGATTATTATCGAACTCAAAATCGACACTTCGTAACGAGATCACCCATCGCGTCGATCGCAATCATCAGGTCGAACGATCGACCATTTCGATCTAAAGTTGATCTTTTTGGTCAAAAGATCGATCTATCGGGTCAAGGGTCGGTCAATGGGTCAAGGATTAGTCCATTTCGACTAAAGCTAGACTTTTGGACGAGAGTCGACATACCGGGGGCTAATAATTAGGTTGCCGGTCAAAAATCGGCTAATTTCGAATTAAAGTTGACTTTTCGTCAAAAGTCGACTCGTGTACGTCACTGGGTCGTATTGGCCGTCAAGGATCGACCATTTTAGCCAAAGTTCGATTTTCAGAGTCAAAAGTTAACCTATCGGGTCAAAGGGTTTGTCATCGGGTCCGCGGACCGACCGCTGTCGACCAAAGTTCGACTCTTCTCTTCGTAGTGGATCGACTCATATGGGTAACAATCGCTAGTCAGGTCAAAATCGACTATTTCAACTCAAAATCTGATTGCTTCAGTCAAAAGTTGACCCACGGGCTCAACGGGGTGTCATGGTCGATAAGCGAACATTTTGACCAAAGTCAACTTTTCGGTCAAAAGTTTACCTATTGGGTCAACGGGCCTGGTCATCAAGTTGGATGATCGACCATTTCGACCAAAGCCGACTTTTTGTCGAAATTAACTTACCGGGTCAATGATTAATCATTTGTCAAAAATCGCAATTTTCGACAAAAATTGTACTTTTGGTCAAAAGTTGACTTATCGGGTCAATGGGAGGTCGTTAAGTCAAATAATCGACTCATTTAGACCAAAATCGAATTTTCGGTCAAAAATCGACCGATAGGGACTATGGGCTCGTCATTATGTCAACGATCAACCATTTCGACCAAAGTCAATTTTTGGTCGAGATCGGCCATACGCAAGTCAATAATTGGTCATTAGATTAAAATCGACTATTTTGACCAAAATTCGACTTTTGGTCAAAAGTCGACCTATTGTGTCAACTGAGTGGTCATCGGGTCGAAATCGACTCATTTTGACAAAGCCGACGAAAGTTAACTTTTGGTCAAAAGTCGAATTTACTTCGTTAATGTTTTGATCATTGGTCAAGAATTAACTATTTTGACCGAAACTTGACATTTTGACAAAAGTTTATCTATTGGGTCAATGGGTTACTCATCGGGTCAGAATCGACTATTTCGACCAAAGTCGTTTTTGTCAAAAGTCGACTTATCGGGTCAATCGGTGGTCATTAGGTCAAACAATCGACTAATTTCGACCAAAATCGACTTTTCGTCAAAAGTCGACCTATCGGGTCATCAGGTGTCATTATCGGGTCAAGGATCGGACCATTTCGACTAAAGTGACTTTTCGGGTACGAGATCGATCTTATTCGGGTTAATAATTTATTACTAATTCAAAATCGACTAGTTTCACCATAATTGACTTTTGAGCAAAACTTCGACGTATCGTGTCAATGAGCCGGTCTCGTTCAAGGATCGATTCATTTCGACTCGAAAAGTTAACTTTTTGTGCCAAAAGTCAATCTATCGAAGCCAATGGGTCACACATGCGGTCAAGGATCGACCATATTGAATCAGTTGTCGATCTTTTTGGTCAAGATTAGCTCTACTAGGTCAATAATTGGTCATTCGGTCAAAATATCGACTATTTCGACCAAAATCGTCTATTTGTCAGAAAGTCGCATTTGATCAGGATACATGTTGGCCAATGATGTCAAAAATCGATCTATTTGCGACTGTGATATTGATTTTTCTTGTCAAAATTAACATCATTCGGGTCAATGGGTTTGATGATTGGTCAATGATTGACCATTTTGACCAAAGCCGACTTTTTAGTCGCGAGATCGACTTATTGGGTCAATTATTCGTCCTTACATTCAAAAATCGACTATTTCGACCAAAAACTGAATTTTTGGTCAAAAGTTAACGAATCGTCAACGGGTGGTCACGGCCGAAATCGACCATTTCGACCTAAGGATGACTTTTTGGTCAAAAGTCGACTTATTTTGACAAAAATCGAATTTTGGTCACAAGTTAACCTATCGGGTCAACGAGGTTTCGTGTCGGTTCTAAATCGACCATTTTGACGTAAAGTTGACTTTTGGTCAAAAATCGACTTATTCGGTCAATGAGTCGGTAATTGGGTCAAGAATCGACCATTTTCACCAAAGACGACTTTTTGGTCAAAAGTCGACCTATTAGTTGAATGGCCTAGTTTCGGTTGGGACCACCATTTTCGACCAAAGTCGACTTTTTGGTCAAAAGTCGACTTATCGTGGTCAATGGGTGCGTCATTAGGTCAAAAATTGACTATTTCGACCAAAATTGACTTATTTCGTTAAAGAGTCGACCTATCAAGTCAATGGGTTCATTAACGCACAAGGATCGACCATTTCGACCAAAGTCGATTTCGGTCGAGATCGACTTATTCGGGTCAATAGGTTGGTCATTAGGTCAAGGATTAACCATTTTCGACCAAAAGTTTGATTTTTCAGGTCGTAGATCGAGCTTGTCTGGGTCCATATCACATTTGGCTCATTAGATTGAAAAATCGACTATTTTCACAGCAGTCAAAATCGACTATTTCGACCATAGACTCGAATTCTTTGGTCAAATGTTGATCCATTGTGGGTCAACTAGACGTCATTGTGTCAAGATCACCATTTTGACTAACTGCTGACGGACAAATAGTCGACATATGGGTCGTCATTGGGTGAGATCATTAGACCATATCGATTTCGACCAATGGCGTATTTTTCGATCAAAAGTTGAACTATCGGTCAATGGGTCGTCATTATGTCAAGGATCGTCCGATTCTAAAGCTGACTTTTCGGTCAAAGATCTGCTCTATCAGCAATGAGTGGTCATTGAGCAAAATCGATTATTTCAGCTCAAAATCGATCTTTCGTCAAAAAGTCGACCTATTGTAATAACGGGTTCGACTATCGGGTCAAGGAATCGGATCATTCGACATACTAAAAATCGACTTTTCGCGAAGACGACTTATCGGGTCAATAATCGTCTATCACAGTCAAAAATTAATTATTCGATCAAAATTGACCTTTGGTCAAAAGTTACTGTCAAGCGAACGAGTCGTCATTATGGGTCGAAATCGACCATTTCGACAAAAGTCAATTTTTAGTCAAAAGTCGACACTATTTTGTCCAATGAGTCAAGTAATCGTCAAGAATCGACCCATTTTCGACTCAAGGATGACACTTCTCGTTAAAAGTCGATCTTTCGTGGTCAACGTAGATTACATTTAATCGAGTCAAAATTTACATCATTTTATACCAAAGTTGACTATTTTAGGTCAAAAGTTATTACTAATTAGGTCATATGGGTCGTTCATTATGTCAGAATTAACAATTTCGACCAAAATTGACTTTTTGGTCAAAAGCTTATCTTAGTTTAACGCTAATGGTCGGTTGTCATCGGGTCAAAAGGAATACAGTCATTTGCACTAAGGTCTGCCATTTTGTTCGAAAGTCGATTTCTTATCGATCAAATAGTTAATGTGATCAATATTCAAAATGATTATTTTTGACCAAAATTCAATTTTTGGTCAAAAGCCGATCGATTACCAAGTCAATGGCTGAATCATTTACTAGCTTCAGAAATTTACGCTATTCATCGGGTCAAAACGGCTTCGATTATTTCGGTCAAAATTTGACTATCAGTAATGAGTCATGGGCGGTCATTAAGTTCAAAATCGGGACTATCTGCATCAAAAATCGACTATTCGGTCAAAAGTCGACATTACGTCGGGTCAAATGGGTCACTATCGGCTCGATAAGATCGATCATTTCGACCAAAGTCAATTTTGTCGGAGATCGACTTATCGGGTCAATAATTCGTCATTAGGTCAAAAATCGATCATTTTGACCAAAATCGACTTTTTTCGTCAAAAGTTAACTACATTCGTGCAACGGGTGGTTCACTGGGTCAAAATCGATCATTTCGACCAAAGTTGATTTTGGTTACAAAGTCGACCTCAATGTTCCTACAGTAAAGTCGACTATTTTGACTAAAGTTGACTCTATCAGCGAGTCGGCAATGATCATCGGGTCAAGTAATCGGACCATTATCGATCAAAGACTTAGATCGACTTTTTGGTCAAAAGTCGGCACTGATTCGGTCAATGAGTCAATATCAGTCAAAAATCGACCATTTCGACCAAAATCGACTTTTTGTCAAAAGTCAATTTATCGGTCAATCGGGTCGTTCAGTCAAAAATCGACTCATTTCGACCAAAATTGACTTTTGTCAAAAGCTGACTATTATCGGGTCAATGGATCGATCATCGGGTCAAAGTCGATTCGATCAATTATTCGATCAAAGTCGATTTTTCGGTCAAGAGATCGACTTATCGGGTCAATAATCAGTCATATAGGTCAAAAATCGACTATTTTTGACCAAAATCAATTTTTTGGTCAGATCACCGGTAACTAGTTGGTCATCTAAGGCCAAGATCGTTGAATTGACTATTTTGATTAAAGTCGACTTTTCGGTCAAAAGTCGACTCATTCGGTAAATGAGTTGGCAATCGGTCAAGAATTGACCATTTTCACCAAAGTACGATCTTTTGGTCAAAAGTCGACCATATCGGGTCAATGGGTCAGTCATCGGGTCAAGATCGACCATTTCAACCAAAGTTGACTTTTTGGTCAAAAGTCAATCTATCGGGTCATAATGGGTCGTGTCAAAAATTGACTATTCTAACCGTAAATCGATTTTGGTCAAAAGTTGATCATTGGGCTAACGGTGGTATCGGCAGGATCGAATTTTAACAAAGTTGACTTTTCGTCAAAAGTTCGACCTATCGGGTCAATGAGCTCAGTCATCGTCAAGGATTGACCATTTCGACCAAAGCTGACTTTTTGCGAAAATTGATTCATCGGGTCAATTAATCGGTCATTAAGTCAAAAATCGACTATTTTGACCAAAATCGACTTTTTGTCAAAAGTTGATCTATTGTGTCAATGTGGTCGATCATTAGGTCAAGGATCGACCATTTTGACCAAAGTTGACTTTTTGGTCAAAAAGTCGACCTATTCGGTCAATGATGTCATTATTCAGTCAAGAATCGACCATTTCGACTCAAGGATCGACTTTCGGTCAAAAATCGATTTATCTGACTAAAAATTGGCATTTTATAATTAAAGATTAATTTGGTCAAAAGTTGACATATTTAGTCAATTGGGTCTATTATGTCAAGAATCGACTATTTTGACTCAAAGTTGACTTTTTGGTCAAAAGTTGAACTTATTCGGGTCAATAGCTTCGGCTATCGAGTCAAGGATCGACCATTTCGACCAAAGTTGACCTTTTGGTCAGAGAGTTCGACTTATCTGGTCAATAATCGGTCATTAGGTCAAAATCGACTATTTCGACCAAAATCAATTTTTGGTCAAAAGTCGACCGATTGGTCATGGGTATACTAGTCGAGATCGACCATTTTGACTAAAGTTGACTTTTTGTTCAAAAGTCGACTTATTAATCAATGATTGTTATCAGATCAAGAATCGACCATTTTGACTAAGATGATTCTATGGTCAAAAGTCGACCTATCAAGGTCAATGGATCGACTCATTTTGACCAAAGTCGACTTTTCGGGTCAGAGATCGACTTATCGGGTCAATCGCAATCGGTCATTAGGTCAAAAATCGACTATTTTGATCAAAATCGACTTTTCGTCAAAAGTCGACCCACCGGGGCCAACGAGGCGTCACTCAGTCAAGGATTCGACTCTTTTCGACCAAAGTTAACTTTTTGGCTCAAAAGGTCACCTATTCGCTATCAAAGGGCTTCGTAATCGGGCCAATGAATCGACCATTTCGACCAAAGTTAACTTTGTCAAATGTCGATCACTGATCCGGTCCATAATCGGTCATTAGTCCGTAATCGATCGCATTTCGACTAAAGATTCGACTTTTTGGTCAAAAGTCGACCTATTGTGTCAATGAGTCGTGTATCGGGTCAAGGATCGACTATTTCGACCAAAGTCGATCTTTCAGCCAAAAGTTAGATCAATATCGGGTCAAGGATCGGCCATTTCGACCAAGTAATTGCCGCATCTTTGGTCAAAGATTGTCATCAGGCCAAATAATTTATTGTCTTGGTCAAAAATCGACTATTTTGACCAAAATCGACATTTTTGGTCAAAAGTCGACCTATTGGGTTAATGAGGTGATCATCGGCTCGTAGGATTGACATTATTTTGACCAAAGTTGAACTTTTCGGTCAAAAGTCGACCTGATCAAGTCAACGGTTTCATTATCAAGGTCAAGGATTCGACCATTATTTTCGACCAAAGTCGACTTTTTGGTCGCAGATCGACTTATCGGGTCAATAAATCGGTCATTAAGTCAAAAATCGACTATTTTGACCAAAATTAAATCTTTTGTCAAAAGTCAATCCATTAGGTCACTAGGCATTATCGTCAAATATCGATCATTTCGACCAAAGTCAATTTCTCGTCAAAAGCTCGACCTATTCGGTCAATGAGTCGGTAATCAGGCCAAGAATTGACCATTTTGACCGAAGATGACTTTTTGGCCAAAAGCTCGATCTATTGGCCAGGTCAGTCGTTGGTCAATAATCGATTGATTTCGACCAAAGTCGACCTTTGTCGAGGTCGCTTCAAGTCAATAGTCGATCATTAGGTCGAAGATTGACCTATTTTGACTGATCGACTTTTAGTCAAAGTCAATCGACAGCACGAAGGCGACGTAATCATCGTTTCGACAAAATCGACTTTTGGTCAATAGTCGAATCTATCGGTCAATACGATATTCAATCGAGATCAATCATTTCGAATGTTGATTGTCATTAGGTCGATTTGAGCCATACACGACTTATTCAGGTCGACTAATCGTCATTGTGTCAAACATCGATTATTTTGACTAAAGCTAATTTTTGGTCAAAAGTTGATCGTATCTAAGTCAATAGATCTGATTGTCAGTTAGAATTCACTATTTCGACTAAAGTCGATTTTTCGGTCAAAAGTCAACTCTATTTGGTCAATGGGTTGTCGGTAATCTTGGGTACAACGACCAATTTTTTTACCAAAGATCGATTTTTTGGTCAAAAGTCAACCTATTCGGTCAATGGTTTGTCATCGGGTCGAAGGATCGACCATTTCGACCAAAGTCTGACTTTTGGTTCAAGAGTCGATCTTATTGAGGTCAATGGGTCGGTCATTAAGTCAAAAATCAACTATTTCGACCAAAATTAACTTTTGAGTCAAAAGTCAACTACATTAGGTCAACGAGTTTCGGTTATCAGGTCAAAGATCGACCATTTTGACCAAAGTCGATTTTTGATCGAGATCGACTTATTGGGTCAATAATTTGATCATTAGGTCAAAATCGACTATTTTCGACTCGAAATTCGAATTTCTTTGCACAAAAGTTAACATTATCAGGTCAACTAGGTGAGGTCATCGGGTCGATCCGTCGACCATTTTCGACCAAAGACGACTTTTGGTCAAAAGTTGGTCAATTGGGTCATCGGCCAGGTTCAATTTTGGGTCAAAGATTGACCCGTTGTTGACCAACGGTGCGATCATTGGCCGAAATAAGACGACCTATCGGGTCAATGGTCTGGTCATCGGGGTCATGATCGATCATTTCGAGCAAGACTCGACTTTTAGTCAGAGACGCATACCGGGTCAATAATCGTCACAGTCAAGAATCGACTATCAAGTCGACCGGAGTGATGACTCTTTGGTCAAGCGTTCGACCTATCGTGTAAAATGTGTCGGCTCGCCAGGTCAAGGATCGACCATTTCATGCCGACCAAAGTCGACTTTTTTAGTTAAAAGCTCGATCGACAGTCAATGGGCTTGCTCATCGGGTCAAGGATCGGTCCATTTTCGATTTCCAAAGTCGATTTTTGGTCAGAGATCAGCTCATCGGGGCAATAATCGGGCATTAAGGTCAAAAAATCGATTATATCGACCAAAATCGAACTTCGGTTCGAAAGTCAACCTCGAGGTCACTGGGTTGTATCTCGGCGTATCAGGATTATCCATTTCGTACCAAAGTCGACTTTGCGGTCAAAAGTCGACCTATTCGTGCCAATGGGTTCGCTGCTATCGTGGCTAAGGCACCGAACTCATTTTCACCGAAGATCGACTCGTTGGTCGCAGATCGACTCTATCCGGTCAATGGGCTGGCAATCGGCTAAAAATCACCATTTCGACCAAAGTCAAGCAATTTGGTCAAAAAGTCGACCTCATCGAGTCAATGCGGGTGGATCATCGAGTCGAAAATCGACCATTTCGACCAAGATCGACTTTTCGGTCAAAAGTCGACCCATTAGGTCGAACGAAGTTCGGTAACCGGGGTCAAGGATCGACCATTTCGACCGAAAAATGCACTTTTCGGTCGCAGATTCAAAAGTCGACGACTATCGGCGTCAATGACTCAGTCATTCGGCCAAGGATCGACTCATTGCGACCAAAGCTAACTTCTGTCAAGAGTCGGCCTAACGGTCAATACGGTGGTCATTAAGTCGAAAATCGATTACTGCTGACCAAAAATCGAATCTTTGGTCAAGCGTCGACCTATCTGGGTCAATGGCGTTTATTGCAGCTAGGGATCACCATTTAGACCAAAGATCAAGTTTTTGGTCAGAGATTTAACACGATGTCGACAATGACAGTCATCGATATTTGGCCACAGTCACAATCGACTAGTTTGACTACCAAGTCAATTTTTGGTCAAAAGTCGATCCTATTCGGTCACGAGCTCGGAGCCATTTGGGTCAAGAAGTGACCATTTTCGACCAAAGCTTCGACTTTTTCGGTCAAAAGCTCGATCGATCAGTGGCCAACGTAGGCGGCATTATCGCGTCAAGACCGACAATTTCGACCAAAGTCGACTTTTAGGCCAAAAGCCGACTATATTGAGCTCAAATGTAGCTGGTATTTCGGGTCAAGAGCCGACCATTTCGACCAAGATCGATTTTTCGGTCAAAAGTCAGATCTATCGGTCAATGGGCTCGGGTCAAGCTACAGTCGCACCGCCCATTTCGACCAAAGCTCGATTCTTTGTTCAGAGACCGACCTATTGGGTCAATGGGCCGTTCATTGGGTCAAGGATCGATCTATTTTGACCAAAGTCGAGCTTTTGAATTAAGAGTCGACTTTATTGGATCAATGGATCGGTCGTCGGGTCGAGAATCGAACAATTCGACCAAAGTTAACTTTCTCGGACAAAAGTCAACCTACCGGGTCAATGGGTCGGCTATCGGTCACAGGAATGGACCATTTCGACCAAAGTCGACTTTTTGGTCGCGAGATCGACTACATCAGACACGACGGCCATTCGGTCAAAAATCGACTATTTTCACCAAAATCGAATTTTTCGTCAAAAGTTAACCTCTCGGGTCAATGGGTCGGTCATTGCGTCAAGGATTTCACCATTTCGACTAAAGTTGACTTTTCGTCAAAAGTTGACATATTTGGTCAATGAGTTTGCATTGGGTCAAAAATCGACTATTTCGACCAAAACGATTTTTTTGTCAAAAGTCGACCTATTCGTCACGGGGTCGTCATTATCGGTCAAAAATCGACCATTTTCACCAAAGTCGACTTTTGGTCAAAAGTCGATCGGATCAAGGTCAATGGGCGTCATTATGTCAGAATAAATCGATTTTCGAGTTAACTTTTCTACTCAAAAGTCGACAATTGGTGTCCATTGGGTCGGATTGGACCATTTACACTCAAATTTGATTTTGTCAAAAGTTGACTACATTGGGTCAATGATAGGTCATTAGGTCAAAAATCGACTATCTTCACCAAAATCGATTTTTCGGTCGTGTTAACCTATTAGAGTTAATGCGGTCATTACGGCCAAGGATTGACCTATTTCACCAAAGTTGATTCTTGGTCAAAAGTTGACTTATGGTCAATTAATTGGTCAAGTCGATGTCAAAGTCACTTTTCGACTCGAAAGTTAACTTTTCGTCAAAGGTCGATCGTCATTGGGTCAATGATGGTCATTACGGTCAAAGATTTAACCATTAATTAAAATTGACTTTTTGGTCAAAATTCGACCTATCAGGTCAATGCGGCGTGGGCCGGCGGTTAAGGATCGACCATTACGACCAAAGTCAGCCTTTCGTTCAGAGATCGATTATCGGGTCAATACCGGTCATTAGGTTAAAGATTGACTATTTTTACTCAAAGTTGACTTTTGTTCAAAAGTCGACTTATCGAGGCCAATGGGTTATTATGGGTCAAAAATCGACCATTTTGACTAAGCCGACTTTTGGCAAAAGTCAATTCATTTGGTCGACGGCATCAGACATTAGTCAAAAGTCAATTTTATCGTAATCGGTCATTATCGGATCAAGGATTGTATCCATTTTGACCAAAGGCCGGACTTTTGGTTCAAGGGCTAGCCGATTGAAGTCAATGGGTCAATGGGCCATACAGTCCGAAATCGACCATTTCGACAAAGTCAAGCTATTTAGCTAAGCGTCGACCTATCGTCAATGGGCTTGTCATCAGGTCAAGAAGTTGACCATTTCGACCAAAGTTAACTTTGCCGGTCGAGATTAACTTAATGGGTCGAGCACCTGGCCATTAGGTCAAAAACCGATAATTTGGCCGCAGTCAAAAATCGATAGTTTGATTTGAAATTCAGTTTTTGGTCAAAAGTCGACCCATTTCGGCCGACGCTGGGAGCTCATCGGGCCGCGGTCGACTCATTGGCGACTACAAAGTCGACTTTTCGTCAAAAAGCCGACCTACTGCCTGCGCGTCATCGCGTTAAGAATCGACAATCGTCGACCAAGGATCGACTCCATTTCGGCCAAAAAGCCGAATCTTTTGCTCAACGAGCCGGTAATTGGGTTAAGAGCCGACCATTTCGATCGGCTAGGCTTTTCACAAAGCCGATCTATCGCCAATCGGTCGGCCATCATCAATAATCGACCATTTCGACCAAAGTCGTGTTTTTCGGTCAAAACAAAAGCCGACATCCGTGGGTCAACGAGCCGTGGTCATCAGCTCAAATCAACATTTCGATCAAAGTCAATTTTTTGTCAAAAGTCGACATATCAGTCAATGAGTCAGTAATCGGGTAAGAATCGACCATTTTGTCCAAAGATTACTTTCTAGCCAAAAGTCGACCTATTTGTTCAATGGGTTACTATTATCAAAATCGACCAATTTGACCAAAGCTGATTTTTGGTCAAAAGTCGACATATTAAGTCAATGGGTGGTCATTAGTTCAAAAATCGAATTATTTTAACTAAAATTGACTTTTCGTTAAAAGTTAACCTATCAGTCATGGTTCGCTTCTTCGTCAAAGATTGCCCATTTCATCAAAGTTGATTTCATACCTCAATAATCGTCACTTATTCAACACTGACATTTTGACCAAATCAACTTCGTTAAAAGTTAACCTATTGGCTAATCGGTTACCAGTTAAGACACGATCACTTTCACCACGGTTAACTTTTCGGTCAAAAGTCGATTCTATCGTCACTAAAGTCAGTCATCAGGTCAAGGATCGACCATTTCGACCAAAGTCGACTTTTCGGTCGAGATCGATGATCGGCCGCTATTCGGCCAAAAGCTAACCTATCGGGTCACTGCTCATTAGGGTTCAGATTGACCATTTTGATCAAAGTCGAGTTTTTCAATAAAGTCAATTTATGTAGCGTCAATGGGTCGTCCAGTCATCAGTCAAGGATCGACCATTTCGACCAACGTTAACTTTTTTGGTCGTAGGTCGATTTATCGGGTCAATAATCGGTCATTATGTCAAAATTCACCTAATTTCGAACAAACTAAATTTTTTGGTTAAAACTTAACCCATCGGGGTCAATCGGCACATCGGCCTTAAATTAATCTTTTCACCAAAGCTTCGACTTTTCGGCCAAAAGTTGATCTATTCGTCAATGAGTCAGTAATCATGTCAAGAATCACCATTTTCGCTAAAGATAAATATTTAGTCAAAAGTCGACATATGCCAAAAGTCAACCTATTCGGTCAATGGGTCAGGTCGAAATCGATCAATTATTTCACCAAAGTCAATTTTGGTCAAAAGTCAATTTTATCGGGTCAATGGGTTCATTATCGGTCAAAGATTAACCACTTCGACCAAATTCGACTTTTTAGTCGAAATTTAGCTTATTGGGTCATCAATCGGCTTCGCGTTAAAGTCGACTATTTTCGAGACAAAGTTAATTTCTGTCAAAAGTCGACTTATCTGGGTCAATGATTGTGTCATCGGGTCAAGGCTCGACTATTCTCAAGCAAAGTTGATTTTCGGTCAAAACTGATCTACAAAGTCAATGGCTGCGTCAAAGGGTCAAGGCTCGACCATTTTGACTAAAGTCGACTTCGGTCGAGATCTCTGATTGGGTCAAAAATCGTCAAGAGATCAAAAGTTCGATTATTTCGACCAAAATCGAATTTTTGGTCAAAAGTTAACCTATCGGGTCAATGGTGCCGACTATCGTCAAGGATCGATCATATCGACCAAAGTCGATCTTCGTGGTCTAAAGTTGACTTTTTCGGCCGAAAGCCGACTTTTCGGGGTCAAAAGTCGACTTTTCTGGTCAATGGTCGTGTCATCGGTTCCAAATCGACCATTTCACCAAAGTCGACTTTTACTAAAGTCGATCTATCGGGTCAGCCAAGCGTAATTATGTCAAAAAATCGACTATTTTATCCAAAGTTCGATTTTTTGGTCAAAAATTAACATATTGTAGTCAATGGGTTAGCCATCTGGCCAAGGATCGATCTATTTCGACCAAAGTCGACTTTTAGTAGAGATCGATCTTACCGTCGTCAATAACTGCCAATTAGTGTCAAGAATTTGACTAACTTTACCTTAAAATCACGTTTTCGTCAAATGTTTAACCTATTTGGTCAATGGGTCAGTCATCGAGCTAAGGATCGACCATTTCGACCAGAGCTCGAGTTTTTCGATTCAAAAGTTGAAACAATCGGATCAAAGGGCCGGGCTATCGGGGTCAAGGATCGATCCATTATCAGCGAGAGTCGACTTTTCGGCCTGAGATCGCTCATCGGGTTGCAATAATTAGTCGACATGGTCAAAAATTGTCACATTTTGACCAAAATCAGACTTTTGGTCAAAAGTTCGACCTATCAGTGTCAATGGGTTACTGATCAAAGATGGGTCATTAGGACTCAAGCTGATTTCACAAAGGATCATCGGGGTCGACGGCTTCATTATCGGGTCCAGATGTTCTTTTGGACATACGGGGTCAACTTTTTGGTTCTAAGTCGATCAGTCAATATGATCTGGCCATTAAATACGACATCTTCAACGTCAAGTTGATTTTGGCTCTAGATCGGATTTATCGGGCTAATAATCGCGTCATTAGGTCAAATATCGACCATTTCGACTCAAAATCACATTTTGCTCGAAAGTTGACCATTAGGATCAACGGGTCGGGGTCACTGGTTAACCACCAATTATCTCCGTCAAAGCTCGCCTTCTTTACCGGTCGAGAGTCGACTCATCTGGCCAATGATCTGCAATCGGGTTAACAGTCGAACCGACATGACCGAAGATTAGCCTTTATGGATCAAAAGTCGACCTATTCGGGTCAATGGGCAAGCTACCGGGTGTCGAAATCAACTCATTTTGTACTAAGTTGACTTTTTCGTCAAAAAGTTAACTC
Source organism: Papilionanthe hookeriana x Papilionanthe teres (assembly GCA_022702705.1). Classification (NCBI taxonomy): domain Eukaryota; kingdom Viridiplantae; phylum Streptophyta; class Magnoliopsida; order Asparagales; family Orchidaceae; genus Papilionanthe; species Papilionanthe hookeriana x Papilionanthe teres. Next base: position 157,997,611 of record CM040424.1, read on the forward strand.
ATACTGAATCAGTTTGGCAAATCGTTTGGTCACCGCTTAACTATTTCACCGACCGGATTTTTTGGTCAAAAGTCGACCTACTGGGTCAAGGGGTTTGTCATTGGGCTCAATATCAGACCACCATTTCACCAAAGTCAGATTTTTTCGATCAAAAAAGCCGATCCCATTGGGCCAATGGTCGTCATTAGGTCAAAAATTCGACAATATCGACCAAAATCGATTTTTAGTAAGAATCGACTTGTCGGTCAAAAATCGACAATTTAACCATGATCGATTTTCGTCCAAAGTTTACCTTTGCTCTATGGGTCTGTCCCGATCAAGGATCGATCCATTTTGACCAAAGTCGATTTTTGGTCAAAAATTCGACTAATCGAGTCAATTGATCGGCTATCGGGTTCAAAATTGACCATTTTAACTAAACACAAAACTTGATCACTTTTTGATTAAAAATTAACTTTGTAGTCAAAAGTTAACCTTATCGGTCAACGGGTTCGTCATCGGTCAAGGATCGATCATTTCGACCAAAGTCGATTTTTGGTCAAAAGTCGACCTATCGTTTCAATGCGGGTCATCGGAGTGAAAGATCGACCATTTCAACCAAAGCTCGACTTTTGGTCGAGATCGACTTATTGGGTCAATAATCGGTCATTCGGTCAAAAATTGATTATTTCGACCAAAATTGAATTTTTGGTTAAAATTCGACTCATCAGGTCAATCGGTCGTCATCGTGTCGAAATCGACCATTTTGACCAAAGTCGACTTTTTCTCAAAAGTTGATACGATTAGGTCAATGGGTTGGTCATTGGGTCAAGAAATTAACCATTTTAACCAAACTCGACTTTTTGTCAAAAGTCGACTCTATCGGGTCAATGCCAGGGTGGTCATCGGTCAAGGATCGATCATTTCGACCAATGTCGACTTTTTAGTCAAGAGATCGACTTTCAAGGTCAATAATTGATCATTAGGTAAAAAATTGACTATTTTTACCAAAATTGACTTTTTGTCAAATATTGACCTATTGGGTCAATGGGTTAGTCATTGTGTCAATGACTGACCAATTTAACCAAAGTTGACATTTTGGTCAAAAGTTAACACATTGGGTCAATCAGTTGATCATCGGGGTCTAAATTGACCATTTTGACCACAATTGACTTTCAAGTCAAAAGTTGACATATTGGGTCAATGAGATTGTCATTTGGTCAAAGATTAACCATTTTGACAAAAGTTTGACATTTTGGTTAGAGATTGAGTTATTGGGTCAATAATTGGTCATTAAATCAAAAATTGACTATTTTGACCTAAATTGACTTTTGGTCAAAAGTTAACCTATTGGGTCAATGGGTTGGTCATTGAGTGAAGGATTGATCATTTTGCCCAAGGTTGACTTTTTGGTTAAAAGTTGACCATTGGGTCAATGTGTTCGTCATCAGGTTAGAAATCGAACATTTTAACCAATGTCGACTTTTGGTCAAAAGTCGACCTATTGGGTCAATGAGTGGTCATTAGGTTAAAAATTGACTATTTTGACCAAAATTGACATTTTGGTCAAAAGTTGACTTATTGGGTCAATGGGTTCGTCATTGGGTAAAGGAATGACCATTTTGACCAAAGTTGACTTTTTGGTCAAGAGTTGATCTATCGAGTCAATGGGGTGGTCAATGGGTCAAGGATTGACTATTTTGACCAAAGTTGACTTTTTGGTTAGAGATTGACTTATTAGGTCAATAATTGGTCATTATGTCAAAAATTGATTTTTTTGACCAAAATTGAATTTTTGGTCAAAAGTTGACACATTGTGTCAATGGGTCATTGGGTCAAGGATTGATCATTTTGACCAAAGTTAACTTTTTGGTCAAAAGTTAACCTATTGGGTCAATGGGTCAGAGATTGACCATTTTAACTAAAGTTGACTTTTTAGCTAGAGATTGACTAATTGGATCAATAGTGTGGTTGTTAGGTCAAAAATTGACTATTTTGACCAAAATTGACTTTTTGTTCAAAAGATGACCTATTGGGTTTTTGGGTCACAGATTGACCATTTTAACAAAGGAGACTTTTTGGTCAAAAGTTGAATAATTAGGTCAATGGGTTGGTTATTGGGTTAATGATTGATCATTTTGACCAAAGTTGACTTTTTTGTCAGAGATTGACTTATTAGGTTAATAATTGGTCACTAGGTCAAAAATTGACTATTTTGACCAAAATTAACTTTTTTATCTAAAGTTGACTTATCGGATTAATGGGTCGTCATTGAGGTCAAGGATTAACTAATTTTGACTAAAAGTCAATTTTTGGTCAAAAGTCGACCTATTCGGGTCAATGGGTCGGTCATTGGTCAAGGATCGAATTCATTTTGACCAAATTTAACTTTTTAGCTCAAGAGATCGACTTATTAAGTCAATGTGGGTGGTCATTAGGTCAAAAATCGACTATTTTGACTCAAAATCGACTTTTCGGTCAAAAGTCGATCTATTTGTTCAAAAGGTCACTATTGGCCGTTGGTCAAGGATCGACCATTTTGACTCAAAGTCTGACTTTTGGTCAAAAGTCGACCTATTGGGTCAATGGGTCTGGTTATTGGGTCAAGGATCGACCATTTTGACCAAAGTCGACTTTTTGGTCGCAGATCGACTTATTGGGTCATTAATTGGTCATTAAGTCAAAAATTAATCTATTTTGACCAATATTAAATTTTTCGGTTAAAAGTCGACCCATCTGACAATGGGGTCTTCATTAGCTATGTAAGTTAACCATATTGACTCAAAGTTAACTTTTTGGTCAATAATCGACCTATCAGTCAATAGGTGGTCATTTAGTCAAAAATTAACTATTTTGACCAAAATGAATTTTTTGGTCAAAGTTGACTTATGGGCCAATGGGTCGGTCATTGGGTCAAGGATCGACCATTTTGACTAAAGTTAACTTTTGGTCAATAAAAGTCGACTCTATTGGGTCAATGGGTCGATCATCAAGTCAAGGATCGACCATTTTGACCAAACTTTACTTTTTGGTCAATGGTTGGCCTATTTGGTCAATGGGTCGGTTGTCAGGTCATAAATTGATCATTTTTACCAAAGTCGACTCTATCGGTCAATCTAGGGTTATTAAAGTCAAAAATCGATTATTTTGTCCAAAATTGATTTTTTGGTCAAAGGTCGACCTATTGGGTCAATGGATCGGTCATCGGGTCAAGGATCGACCATGTTGACCAAAGTCGATTCTTGGTCAAAAGTTGACCTATCGAGTCAATGGGTTGATCAATCGTGACAAAAATCGACTATTTTAATGAAAGTCAACTTTTTGGTCAAAAGTCGACTCATCAGTCAATGAGTGTCATTAAGTCAAAAATTTAACTATTTTGACCAAAATTATCTTTTTAGTCAAAAGTTGACCTATTGGGTCAATGAGTTGGTCATTTGGTGAAGGATTAATTATTTTGACTAAAGTTGAATTTTTTGGTCAAAAGTTAACTTATTGGGTCAATGGGTTGGTCATTGGGTCAAAAATTGACCATTGTGACCAAAATTAACTTTTTGGTCAAAATATGACCTATTGGGTCAATTGGGTGATCATTAGGTCAAAAATTGTCTATTTCGACCAAAATCGATTTTTTGGTCAAAAGTCGACCTATTGAGTCAATAGACATGTCATCGGGTCAAGAATCGACCATTTCGACCAAAGTTGACTTTATGGTCAGAGATCGACTTATCTGGTCAATAATTGGTACATTATGTTCAAAAATTGACTATTTTGGTCAAAAATTTTCCTATTGGGTCTATGTTCATCATTGGTCAAGGTTCGCCCATTTCGACCAAAGTTGATCTTTTAGTCCAAAGTCGACCTATTGGGTCAATGCGGTGGTCATCGGGGTCGAAATCGACTACTTTAACCAAAGCTGACTTTTTTGTCAAAAGTCGACTTATCGGGTCAATGGGTGGTCATTAAGTCAATAATCGACCATTTCGACCAAAGTTGACTTTTGGTCGAAGATCGACTTATCGGGTCAATAATCTGGTCATTCGAGTCAAAATCGATTATTATTGACCAAAATGTAATTTTTAGTCAAAAGATGACCTATCGGGTCAACCGGGTGGTCATTGGGTCAGAAATTGACCATTTCGACTCCAAGTCACTTTTTGTCAAAAGTTGACCTATCGGTCATGTGCCGTCATCAGGTCGAAATCGACCATTTTGACCAAACTCCGACTTTTGGTCAAAAGTTGACTTATCAAGTTAATGGGGTGGTCAATAGATTAACAATTGACATTTTTGACCAAAATTAACTTTTTGGTCAAAAGTTGACCTTATTGGGTCAATGAGTTGGTCATTGGGTTAAAGATTGATCATTTTGACCAAAGTTAACTTTTTGGTTCAAAGTTGATCTATTGGGTCAATGGGTTAGCTATCGGGGAAAGATCGACCATTTCGACCAAAGTCGACTTTTCAGTCAGAGATTGACTTATTGGGTCGACAATTTGTCATTCGGATAAAAATCGATTATTTCGACCAAAATCGAATTTTTGGTCGAAAGTCAACTCTATCATGGCCTATCGGCGGTCATTGTGTCAGAAATTGATCCATTTCGACCAAAGTCGACTTTGTCAAAAGTTGATCTATTGGGTCAATAGGCCATTATGGTCGAATCGACCATTTCGACCAAGACTCGACTATTGTAAAGTTGACTATTGGTTCAATCGGTCGTCATCGGATCAAGGATCGATCATTTCGACCAAAGTCGAACTTTTGGCAAGAAACGCATTATCGACGACACCAGTAGTGAATAATAACTGGTCGTCAGTCAAAAATCGCATCAGTTTTAACCAAACCGACGCGTCAAATATCGACCTATCAAGTCAATAGGTTTGGTCATTATCGGGTCAATGATTTCCACCAATTCGACCACAGTCGACTTTTTAGCCGTAGAGTTGACCTATCGGGTCAATAACTGGTCAGTTAGGTCGACGAATCGACCATTTTGACCGGAACCGACTTTTTAGGTCAAAAGTTAATACATATGCGTCAACTAGCGGTTTCTCATCGGGGTCGAAGACTAACTATTTTCGACAGCAAAGTTCACTTGTCAAAAGTCAGTGAGATTCGACTCATTGGGTCTATAATCGCACATTAGGTCGAATTGACCATTTTGCCCAGAAGATCGACTTTCGGGCCAAAAGTTAACCAAACGGGCCAACAAGGCTTAGCTATCGGCCAAGCGATCGACCATTTCGACCTAAAGCCGACTGTTTCGTCAAAAGTCAACCATTGGGTCAACGGCTCTGCTCATCGTGGGTCGAAATCGACTCATTTTTAGCCAAAGTCGACTTTTTGGTCAAAAGTCAATTCTATCATTACGGTTTGCTATCGTCAAGGATTTGACATTTCGACCAAAATCGATTGCCAGAGATTTAACTTATTAGGTCGATACCTATTATTGATCCAAATCGAGCAATTTCGGCCAAACGCCGAACTATTGCGACCAAAGGCCTGGCCATTTCGGCCAAGGGAATCGACTATTTTGACCAAAGTTAGATTTCGGTCAAGAGTCAACCTATCAAACTAACGGCTCGTCATCGGGGTCGAGGATCGATTCATTTTCGCCCAAAGTCGATTTTTTGGTCAATCGAGATCGACTATCTTAGGCCAACTAGCTCGCCATCGGGTCGAAAACGACTTTTTAACCAAAGTCGACTTCGGTCAAAAGCCGGACGACAGTCGATATGAGGTCAAAAATCGATCATTTTCGACTCGTGCTCGACATTTTCGGTCAAAAGTCTCGACATTATCGGGTTAATGTCGTCTGGCCGGTCAAAGGATCCACCATTTCGACCAAAGCCGACTTTCGGACAAGAGTCAACCTATCAGGGTCAAAGGGTTGGCGTCATCGGGTCAAGGATCGACCACCTGACTTGTGCCGAAGCCGCCGTTGGTCGAGATTCAATTAATCGGGTCAATAATTTCAGTCATTAGGTCAGGAAATCGATTATTTTCGACCAAAATCGACTTTTTCGACAAAAATTCGACCTATTCGCTAACGGCCAGTCATCGAGTCAAGGATTACTATCTAACCAAGGATCGATCATTATTCGCCAAAAGCTTAACTTTAGTCAAAAAGTCGACTGGCGTTCAATCATTGTCGTCAAGCCGCTCTAAATCGGACAATTATAAGCAAAGTCGACCTATCAAGTTAGATCGTGGCAATTGATCAGTCAGAAGTCGGATCATTTGACCAAAGTCGACTTTTCGGGTCAAAAGTCGACCTATCGGGTGAACGGCCAGTTCATGCGGTCGACGACTCGATCAATGTCACTCGAAGTCAATTGGCCGAGTTCGCTAACCGGGCCAATTCGGTTTGGCCATCAGGGTCAAGACTCGACCATTTTCACCAAGATCGACTTTTGGTCCGGAGATCGACTCCATCGAGGCTCAGACAGCCGGTCATTACAGTCAAAAATCGACTACTTGACCAAAATCGACTCGGCGTCAAAAGTCGAACTTTATCGGGCCGACGGAGCTCAGTCGGTCGGGTCAACGATCGACCATTTCGACACCGAGCCGACTTTTCGGTCGAAGATCGACTTATCGGGTCAATCGGTCAACACAGTCAAAATCACTCATTAATTCACCCAATATAAATTTGTCGTCGGAAGTCGGCTCCATCGTCGAAAGCCGAACTGATCGGTGCTCATATCTGGAGGTCGTCGTCAAAACGTGATTCATTTTGACCAAAGTAATCTTCGTTAGTCCAAAGTCGATCCTATTTTGTCAATGAGTAGTAATTCGCTCGAAGAATCGACCATTTTTGACTAAAGATGACATTTTTCGCCAAAAGCCGACCTATCAGGTCAAACAAGGGTCACCATCAAATGTACTGACTACAGTTGTTCGACAAAAGCTGACCTATTCGGCCAACAGTCAATTATACTGGGCCGAGATCGGTACCGTTGTAACTAAAGTCGACTTTATTTTCGGTCAAATCGCTTTTCGGTCACGGCGGCGGTTATTCATGGGGTGGTTGTTATCGGATCAAGATGTAACTATTTTCGACTCAAGAGTCGACTATTTTCAAGTCAAAGAGTCGATTTATTGCTTAATAACCGTCAGTAACTGTAAACATCGACTGGCCATGATCAGAATTCATTTTCGACTCAAAAGTCACCTATTAAACCAATGGAGTCGTTCATTCGCATTGATCAAGTTGAACTCTTGTCAAAAGTCGATCGGTCGTGGCCAATCGCTCGTGTCGTCAAGCGATTGGACCATTTTGACCAAAGTTCGACGCTTTGGTTAGAAAGATCGACTTATTGGGTCAATAATTGGTCGCTAGGTCAAAATCGATTATTTCGACCAAAATCGACTTTTTATGCAAAAAGTCGATGTGAAGGATCATCATACGAGTTGGCCATTTTGACCAGGGTCAATTGTTCGTCAAGTGTCGAATTTATTCGTCAACGATTGCACGGATCAAGAGTTTTCACTTGCGCTCAAGATGAGTTTTTCGGGTCAAAATTCCGGATCTGGCGCCAATGAGGTCAGGTGATCGTGGGTCAAAAATCGACTATTTCAACCAAAGTTGACTTTTAGTCTTAAAGTCAATTTACTCGGGTCAGCGAGTCGGTCACATTGTCAAAAAATCGACTATTTCTACCATAAAATTGAATTTTTGGTCAAAAGTCGACTCATCCGTAATACGGTGGTCATCGGGTCAAGGATCGATCATTTTGACCAAAGCCGATCCATTGCGTTTAGCACCGAATCTATCGGGGTCAACGGGCTGGCCATTAGGCCGAAATGTCAATTATTACACCTAACCGTCGACTTTTGATCAAAAGCTTCACCTATTCGCGCCAATCAGTCGGTCATCTGGTCAAGGATTGACCATTTTGATCAAAGTTGACTTCTTGGTCAAAAGTCGACCAATTTAGCTCAATGAGGCGGTTGGTCGTGTCAAGGACCGACAATTCTTCACCAAACTTCGACTTTGTGTTTAAACGTCGAGTTTTATCTATGAACGATCGTCATCGGGTCAAGGATTCGCCGTGTCCACAAATGGATTTTTATCAAAACTTTACTTATTCGGTCAATAGTATTACAGTCAAAAATTAATTATTGGCTAAAGACTTTGGTCTAAAGTTAACGTCTAAATGGGTTAGTCAATCGGGTCAAGGATTGACCATTTTGACTAAAGTTGACATTTTGGTCAGTGATTAACTTATTTGGTCAATAATTGATCATTAATTTAAAAATTGGCTATTTTGACCAAAATTGACTTTTCGGTCAAAATTTGACCTATTAGACTAATGGGTTAGTCATTCTATCAAGTATTGACCATTTTGATCGAAGTTGAATTTTTGATCAAAAGTTAACCTATTAGGTAAATGTGTGGTCCATTAAGGTCAAGGATCGAGTAATTTTTATGAAAGTTGACTTTTTGGTCAGAGATTGACTTATTGGGTTAATAATTGGTCATTAGATCAAAAATTGATTATTTTTTGTCAAAAGTTGAACCATTAGGTCAATGGGGTGGTCATTAGGTCGATCAATCGTGGTAAAAAGTTGAGCTTAATTTGAGTCACTCGAGGGGCTCATTGCGATCAAAATCGACAATTATTGGAAAGCAAAAGTGACTTTTGTCAAAAGTTAACCTACTGGGTCAATGTGTCGGTCATTGGGTCAAGGATTAATCAATTTTGGCCAAAGTCGACTTTTTAGTCAAAAGTCGATCAATTGGGTTAGGTGCATCGGGTCATCGATCAAGGATTAACCATTTTCGCCAAAGTCGACTTAGGTTATTGTGTCGAAATCGACCATTTCGAGCCAAATTCGGATTTTTCGGTCAAAGTTAACCTTTTCACGGTCAATGAGGTTGTCATTAGGTCAAAAATTGACAATTTTGACCAAAATTGACTTTTTGGTCAAAAGCTTCGCTCTTCGGATCAAGAGATGTCATCGTGGGTCAAGTGATTGACCATTTTGACCAAAGTCACGACTTTTAGCTCAAAAGTTGACCTATATTGGGTCAATGGTCAGTCATTGGGTCAAGGATCGACTCATTTCGACCAAAGTTGACTTTTGTGTCGAAAGAGTCGACTCATTGGTACCAACACTCGACTATTGAGCAAACAGTTACTATTTTCACAAAAATCGACTTTTAAGTCAATAGGTCGATCTATTAGTGCGAATATTGATCATCGGGTCAAGTCGATTTTATTATTTCGACCAAAGTCGACATTTTGGTCAAGCAAGTCGACCTATTGTCACACGAAGTTTGTCATTATCGGGGTCAAGAATCGACCATTATGACCAAAGTCAATTTTCGGGCCAGAGATCGACTTATCGGTCAAGTAGATCGTCCATCAGGTCAAAAAATCGACTATTCTCGACTAAAATCGACTTTTTGTCAAAAGTCGACTCTACTGGGTCAATGCGTTAGTCATCGGTCAAGGATCGACTATTTTGACCAAAGTTTGACCTTTTTGTCAAAAGTCAATTTACGTCAATAATGTGGTCGTCATTGCAAAAATGATTATTTTCACCAAAGTCGACTTTTCGTCAAAAGTCGCTCTATTCGTCAATGGGTATTCTAAATAATTGGGATACTCGACTAAAATTGATTTTTGGTCAAAAGTCAATTAATCGGTTAATGGGCTCATTATCGGCAAGATTCGACTATTTTGACCAAAATCGACTTTTTGTCAAAAGTCAATCTATCGGGTCACCGGGTCATTGGTCAGGTCGTAAATCGTCCATCTCGACCAAAGCCGACTTTTCGTTAAAAGCTCACTCATTTGATCAATGGGTTTCGTTTACGGGTCAAAGGTCAACTATGTTAACCAAAGTTAACTTTTTGGCCGAGACGGCTTACTCGGTCAATATCGGTCATTAGGTCAAAATCGACTATTTCGACCAAAATCGACTTTGTCAAAGTCAATTTACTGGGTCAAGGGGTTTGGCCATTGTGTCATGATCGACCATTTTAACCAAAGTCGACTTTTTTGGGTCAAAAGTCGAATTCGTTTACGTCACACGAGGCGACACAAGCCAAAGATCGACACCATTCAACCAAAGTCGACTTTTCGTCAGTGGTCGATTTAATGGGTCAATAATTGGTCTTTAGGCAAAATTAATTATTTTAACCAAAATTAATTTTTGGTTAAAAGTTTACCCAATGGGTCAACGGTGATCATCAAGCGAAATCACCATTTTCACCAAAGCTCGACTCGGGTCAAAAGTTGATCTTTTCGTCAATCACTCGCTAATCGCGTCAAGACCGACCATTTTCGACCAAGATGACTTTTTGGTCAATGAGTTTGTCGATCGGGTCAAAATCGATTATTTTGATAAAAGTCGATTTTTGTTCAAAAGTTTACCTAATAGTCAACGGCGATTATCAAGGGCGATCGACTACTTCGACCAAAGCCAGACGATTCGCTCACAGTCGCATTCCAGTAGGTCAATTCAAATCGTCATTAGGTCAAAAATCGGACTAATTCGACCAAAATCGACTTTTTTGGTCAAAAGTTAACTCATCGGGTCCATATTCGTGGTTAATACGGTCAAAAAGATCGACCATTTCGACCAAAGTTCACTTTTCATCAAAAAGTCGACCTATCAATACGAAGCCTGCTATCAATATGATCGACCATTTTGCCAAAGTCGACTTCAGGGTCACGATCGACGTATCAAGCTAACACTCCACACAGTCAAATTGATTATTTTGACCAAATTAAATTGTTGGTCAAAAGTTATCCAGGCAGATCGACGGAGTGCACAGTTACAGGTCGGAAATCACTATTTTTCACCAAAGATGATATTTTGTCTGCAAAGTCGACGATCATGACCCCAATCTCCATTCTTTATCGAAAGTAAACCCATCGGTTCGACGAAGTGGCCATTAGGCTCGGGATTTAACCTTTTTCGACCAAAGTCGACTTTTGGGTCGAAAATCGACTTGTTCTAGCCGATGAGGTCAATGTCAAGCGAGTTAAGAATCGACCATTTGCACTAAAGATGACTTTCTTTAGTCAAAAGTCGTACCCATCGGGTCGATGGATCGGTCATCGGGGTAAAAAATCGACTTTTTCGACCAAAGTCGACTTTTTAGTCGAAAGTCGACTCGACGGGTCGACGGGAGCTCATTAGGCAAAAATCGATTATTTTGACCCGAATTTAGACTTTTTCGTCGAAAGTTTACCTATAGGGTGGATGGTTTTCTTTCATCGGGTCGAAGGATCGATCCATTATGACTGAAAGTGACCTTTTAGCGAGAGATTCAACTTTTGTTTCAAAAATGGTAAATTAGGTCGAAAATCGATTATTTTCGACCAAAATTAAATTTTTTTGCCAAAAGTCGACCCATTGGAGTCATGGCAGCGGTAACCGGATCATAAATCGACCATTACTGACTCAAAGCCGACTTTTTAGTCGAGAGTCAACGTATTTGGTCGATGAGCCGGTAATCGGATTCGAATCGACCATTTCGGCCGAAGATTGACTTTTTGAGTCAAGGTGTGATCTATCAGGTTAATGGGTTCTTTCATCGGGTAAAATCGATAATTTTGACTAGAGATCGACTTTTTGGCCGAACGTCGATCTATTCGGTCACGTTGGAGTCCGTCATTGGGCCGAGGATCGACTGTTTTGACCAAAGTTGACTTTTTGGTCAGAGATTAACTTATTGGGTAAAAATTGTTCATTAATTCAAAAATTGACTTTTTTTTATCAAAATTAACTTTTTGGTCAAAAGTTGACCTATTAGACAAATGGGATGGTCATTGGGTCAAGGATCGATAATTTATGACCAAAGCCGATTTTTCGAGTCGAAAAGTCGACTCCGCGGGGTCGATGAGTCGGTCATCGGGTCAGGTCATCGGATCGATGATCGAACATTTCGACCAAAAAGTCGACTTTTTGGTCGAGAGATCGACTTACTAGGTCAATAATCGGTCATTAGGTCAGGGTCGACTATTTCGACCAAAATCGACTTTTTGGTCGATAGCTCGGTCATCGGGTCGAGGATCGGCTCATTTTAACCAAATCGACTTTTTGAGTCAGACAGTCGACCTGAGTAGGGCAACGCATGGTCATTAGGTCGAAAATTACCAATTTCGAGCAAAATTGGACTTTTTGGTGCCATAGTCGACATGCTGGGTCCCCATTGGTTGGTCATTAGTCGAAGGATTAAACATTTTGGCCAAAGTTGATTTTTAGTAAAAAGTGACAATAGCTCAGATTGATCGGTTGGTCGTTGGATCAAGGAATGACAATTTTCACGGAAGTTCGATATTTAGGTCATTGTGTTAAAAATTGACTATTTTGACCAAATTTAACTTTTTGGTCGAAAGTTAACCTTTTGGGTCAATGAGGTGGTCATTACGTAAAAAATTGACAATTTTGACCAAAATTATCTTTTTGGTCAAAAGCTATCCTTTTAATTCAATGAGGTCGTCATTGGGTTAAGGATTGACCATTTTGACCAAAGTTGACTTTTTTGCTCAAAAGTTGACATATTGGGTCAAAGGGTTGGTCATTGGGTCAAACATTGACCATTTTTACTATAGTTAACTTTTTGGTCAAAAGTCGACCTATTTGGTCGTCAGGTTCAGAATTAGGTCAAGGATTAACCATTTCGACCAAAGTTCACATTTTGTAAGAGATCGACTCATTAGGTCAAGAATTAGCTATTAATTTGAAAATTGATTATTTTTGACCTAAATTAATTTTATAGTCAAAAGTCGACCTATTAAGCCAATGGGTCAGTAATCGGGTCAATGATTGATCATTTTGACCAAAGTCGACTTTTGGTCAAAAGTCGACATATCAGGTCGATGTGTCGGTCATCGGGTCTAAGATCGACTCATTTCGACTAATGTTGACTTTTTGGTCGGGAGATTGGCTTAGTGGGTTAATAGTTATTCATTACATCAAAAATTGACTATTTTGACCAAAATTGACTTTTTGGTCAAAAGTTGACCTATTGGGTCAATGGGCGGGCCATTAAATCAAAATTCGACTCATTTTCGATCAAAATCGACTTTTCGTCAAAAGTTGACCATTTCGGCCACTTGGATTTGTCATTGAATCCATCGCCCAGTGATCGACCATTTGAACCAAGAAACTCTAATTTTTTGTCTCCGTATCGACTTGGTTGGTAATAATCGGTCATATTAGGCTAGTAAATTTGATTTTTTTGACTCAAAATCGAATTTCTTGGTCAAATAGTTAGCCCATCGGGCCAATCCAGATGGACATCGGGTCGTAAATCGGACCTTTTTCACCGAAGTCAGCTTTTTCGGTCAAAAGTCGACTCATTTGGTTAATGAGTGGCCGAAATCGCTAAGAATCGACCATTTGACCAAAATGACTTTTTTGTTCAATAGTTGACTTATTAGGTTAATCGGGCGGTCATCGGGTCAGGAATCGACCATTTTCACCAAAGTCAACTTTTCGTCAAAAGCCACCTTTGTTACACAGGGCCAAGAGATGATCAAGTCAAAAATCGAAAGTGCAACGATCAGCAGTCGTCTTTGCGTCAAAAAGTCGACCTATTTGGTCAATGTAAGTTAGTCATCGGATTAAGGATTGACCATTTCGATCAAAGTCAGATTTTTCGTCGTGAGATCGAATTTTGTACTGCGCAAAAATTATTCATTAATTAAAAAAATCGAATCATTTCGATCAAAATCGACTTTTGGTCAAGAGCGACCTATTAGGCCAATGCGATTGTCATCGGCCGCGGATTGGATCATTTCGACCAAAGTTGATTTTTTCGGTCAAAAGCTGACCTACTGGGTCAGGCCGGTCGCCTATTGTCGGTCAACAATCAACATTTTCGACCAAAGTCGATTTTGCGTCGTAGATTGGCTTATCAACGTCGACACTCGTCATTAGGGTCAAAAATCGATCAATATTTCGACCAAAATCGACTTTTTGGTCAATAGGCTCGTCATCGTGGGTCAAGGATTCGACCATTTCGACCAAAATTGACTTTTTGGCCAAAAGTTGATCCATTTCAGGTCAACGAGGCTGCTATTAAGTCAAAAATTATAATTTTTTGGAAAGCAAAATTAACTTTATGGTCCATACGACCTTAATCGGTCTATGGTTTCGTCATTAGTCAAGGATTGAATCCATTTTGGCACATAACGACTTTTCGTCACAAGCCGACAACCTGCGAATGGGCCGTACTATCGGATCAGGCTGACCGGCTAATTTTCACCGAAGCCGACGATTCAGGTCATTTTGTTAAAAATCGACCATTTCGACCAAATTTAACTTTTTCGTCGAAAGTTAACCTTCGGGGTCAACGAGGTGGTCTTTTAGGTCGAGAATCGACAATTTTTGACCAAAATCGACTTTTCGTCACAAGCTTTCGGCTCTGTGGTTCAATGAGTCGGGTCATCGGGCTAAGGATCGACCATTTCGACCAAAGTTTACTTTATGCACAAAAGTCGAACACTCCATTAGGTCAACGGGCTCAGTCATCGTGGGTCAAAAATTGATCATTTTTACTCAAAGTCAACTTTATGGTCAAAAGTCGACTCGATTTGGTCATCGGGATTGTCATCGGGGTCAAGGATCGACCATTTCGAACTAAAGTTCACATTTTGGCAAGTGATCGACTTATCGGGTCAATAATCGGCTATTAATTCGAAAATCGATCTATTTTGACCTAAATTAATTTTATACCAAAAGTCGACCTATTAGCCAATGGTTGGTCATTGGGTCAATGATTGATCATTTTGACCAAAGTTAACTTTGGTCAAAAGTCAATCTATCTGGGTCTAAGGGCTGCATTCTGGGTCAAGGATCGACCATTTTGACTAAAGTCGACTTTTCGTCAAAGATCGCTTTGTGGGTCAATAATTATTCATTACGTCAAAATTGACTATTTTGACCAAAATAGACTTTTTGGTGAAAAGTTTACCTATTAAGTCAATGGGTTGTCATTAAATCAAAAATTTACTATTTTGACCAAATTAACTTTTTGGTAAAAAGTTGACCTATTGGGTCAATGGGTTTGTCATTGGGTCAAGGATCGACCATTTTGACCAAAGTTGAATTTTGTCCGAGATTGACTTTTTGGGTCAATAATTGGTCATTGTAAAAAATCGACTTTCTCGACCAAAATTAAATTTTTGGTCAAAAGTTCTAAGATTGGGTCAACGAGGCTGGTCATCGGGTCGGAATTGACCGTTTTGACCAAAGTTGACTTTTTGGTCAAGAGTTGACATATTTTGTCAATGAGCGTGCACGGTCGAGAATCGACCAATTTGACCAAAAATGACTTTTTGGTCAAAAGTTAACTTACTGGTTTAATTAAAGAATAAGTGGCCAAAATCGACCATTTTGACTAGAAGTTGACTTTTTGGTCAAAAGTTGACCTTTTGTGTCAATGGGTAGACATCAAGTCGGAAAATTGAGCTTGAGGATTAGAGTCGACTTTTCGGTCAAAAGTCGACCTATTTGGTCAATGTGTTAGTCATCGAAGTTAAGGATCGACTATTTCGACCAAAGTCGATCTTTTCGGTCGGCAGATTAACTTATCGGGTAGAATTGTTCATTAATTCAAAAATTGATTTTTGGTGAAATGTCGACATATTAGGCCAATTGGATGAGAATCGTCAAGGATCGATCATTTCGACCAAAATCGATTTTTCGTCAAAAGTCGACCTATTGTTCAATGGTCGCTCATCGGGTCAACGATCGAACATTTCGCCAAAGTCGATTTTTCATCGAGATCGGCTTACTAGGTTAATAGCCGGTCATTAGGTCAAAAATCGATTATTTCTGACCAAAATCGACTCTTTTGGACATCAGTTGATCATCGGGTTAAGGATCGACTATTTTGACCAAAATTGACTTTTTCGCCAAAAGTCGACTCATTTAGGTCAACGAGGTGGTCATTAGGTCAAAAATTGACAATTTCGAGAAAAATCGACTTTTTCGTCCATAGTCGACTCTATTGGGTCTATGGGTTGGTCATTAGTCAAAGATTATCTATTTTGGTAAAACCTGACTTTTTACCAAAAAGTCGACAACCTAGTGAGTAAGCCGGTCATCGGATCAAGGATCGACAATTTCCACCGAAGTCGACATTGAGGTCATCGGGTTAAAAATTGACCATTTTGACCAAATTTAACTTTTTGTCGAAAGACAATCCTTTTGGGTGAATGAGGTGGTCATTAAAGTCAGTATCGACAATTTTCGACCGAAATCGACTTTTCGGTCAAAAGTCGTCTTTTGGTTTAATGAGTCGTACATCGGGTTAAGGATCGACCATTTTACTAGAGTTGACTTTTGCTCAAAAGTCGACTCTATTAGGTCAATGAGTCTAGTCATCGGATCAAAAATCACCCATTTTTACCAAAGTTGACTTTTTGTTCAAAAGCCGATCTATTTACTACTCGATCATTATCGGGTCAACGATCGACCATTTCGACCAATGTTCACATTTTGCAAGAGATCGATTTATTAGGTCAATAATTAGCCATTAATTCGAAATCGAATTATTTCGACTCAAATTAATTTTATAGCTAAAAGTCGACCTATTAGTGCCAACGGTCGGTCATCGGATCAATGATCGATCATTTCGACTAAAGCCGATTTTCCGAGTTAAAAGTCGACCTTGGGTCAAGAATCGACCATTTTGATTAAAGTTGATTTTTGGTCGAGATCGCTTAAGGGGTCAATAACTATTCATTACGTCAAAAATTGATTATTTAGCTAAAATTAACTTTTGGTTAAATGTTGATCTATTGAACAACGGGTTAAAATTAAATAAAAAATATACAATTTCGACAAAAATCGACTTTTTGGTGAAAAGTTATCCTATTGGGTCAATGGGTGGTCATTAAGTCAAAAATTGACTATTTTGACGAAAATTGACAAGTTGGTCAAAAGTTGACCTATTGGGTCAATGGGTTTGTCATAGGGTTAAGGATTAACCATTTTGAACAAAGCCGACTTTTTATCGAGAGATCGACTTATCGGGTCAACTAAAGTTTAATTCGATTAAAGATTAACTACGACCAAAATTGAATTTTTGGTCGAAAGTTAACCCATCGGGCCAACGGGGTGGTCATCGGGGTCAGAAATCGAACCATTTCGACCAAAGATGACTTTATGGTCAAAAGATGACCCATTTCGACCAAAATCTAATTTTCGGTCAAAAGTTAACCACTGGGTCAACTGGGGCGGTCATGACCGCCCTTCGCCCATTTCTTTTGACTTAAAGTCGACTTTTGGTCAAAAGTCGACCTATTTGGTAAATGAGTCGGTAATTAGAGTCAAGATCGATCGATTTCGACCAAAGATGTACTTTTTGGTCAAAAGCCGACCTAATGTCAAAACCGGATCGATTTCGACTCCAAAGCTCGACTTTTTGGAGAAAGCTTAACTATCGGTCAATAAGTGGTCATTAGGTAAAAAATCGATTATTTCGACTAAAATTTACTTTTCGTCAAAAAAGTCGACCAATATCGACAATGATTCGACCATTTCGACCAAAGTCGATTTTTCGGGCCAAAGATCGAATAATCGGGTCAATATTCGCGACATTAATTCAAAATTCGACTACTTCGGTCATTAGGCCGAAACCGATTTTTTTCGACAAAAATTAAATATTTCCGTCAAAAGTCGACCCAATGAGTTAACAAAGTGTGGTCATTTTGGCCGTGAATCGACTCATTTCGACCAAAATCGACTTTTCGTCGTGAGATCGGTCATTTGGCAAATGAGTGTTCATTAGGCAAAATCGAACATTTCGACTCAAAATGTACTTTTCTGCTGGGTCAAAAAGTTTACCTACTCGGGCAAATGGTTTTGTCATCGTTGGTTAAGGATCGGATCATTTCCACCAAAGTCAATTTTTGCTGCCAGATTCACGTGCTGGGTCAATAATTGGTCATTAGGTCAAAAATTCATCATTTCGACCAAAAATTAAATTTTTGGTCAAAAGTTAACCCATTTCCGGTCAACGCTGAGGTGATCATGGGTCTGAAATCGACCATTTCGACAGTGTCTGATCCTTTAGTTAAGAGTCGAATTATTTGATCAATGTGTTGATAATCGGGCCAAGCAATCGACCATTTTAACGAAGATGACTTTTTGGTCAAAATTTGATCAAAAGTCTGACCTCCATTTAATCAATGGTTTTGGCTATCGGGGTCATAGGATTTACCATTTTCGACCAAAGTTTACATTTTGGCCGAGATCGACTCTATCGGGTCAATAATCGTTCATTAATTAAAAAATTCGACTGATTTTCACCAAAATTCGACTTTTTGGTCAGCCAAGTTCGACCGTATTAGGCCAATGGGTTGCTCATCGGGTCAAAGATCGATTCATTTCGACCAATGTCGATTTTTTGGTCAGAGATCGGATCACCGGGTCAATAATCGGGTCATCAGGTCAAAAAATCGACTATTTGGACTAAAAATTAACTTTTGGTCAAAAGCTGACATGTCGGGTCAACGGGCCGGTCATCGGGTCAAGGATCGACCATTTTGACTCAAAATTGACTTTTCGGTAAAAAGTCGGCCTATTTAGGTCACTCGAGGCGTGCCATTAGGTCAAAAATCGACAATTTTCGCGCAACATCGAACTTTTGGTCCATAGACTCCGGATCAATTCGGCCCATGGGTTCGTCATTGGTCAAGGATTAACCATTTTGGCCAAAGTTGACTTTTTAGTCAAAAGTCGACAAACCGAGTCAACGGGCCGGGTCATCGGGATCAATGATCGACCATTTTCACCGAAGTTGATATTTAGGTCATCGTGTCAGAACTGATTTCGACCAAATCTAACTTTTTGGCCGAAAGTCGACCATTCGGGTCAATGAAGCGGTCAATGGGGGTCAAAAATTCACAATTTCGACCAAAATCGACTTTTGGTCAAAAGTTGTCTCGTGGTTTAATGAGTCGGTCATCGGGTCAAGAATCGACTCATTTCGACCAAAGCCGACTTTTTGGTCAAATGTCGACCTATAGCTCAATGGGTGGGTCATTGCGGTCAAAATCGACCATTTTAACCAAAGTTTACTTTTGGTTAAATGTCTAACAATCTTGGTCACTCGGTTTGGTCTTCGGGTCAAGGATCGATCATTTCGACCAAAGTTCACTTTTGGTCGAGATCGACTTATCGGGTCAATAATCGTCATTAATTCAAAAATTGACTATTTCGACCAAAATTAATTTTGGTCAAAAGTCGACTTATTAGCCAACGGGTCATTCATTACCGGTCAATGATCGGATCATCTTGACCAAAGTCGACTTTTGTCGAAAGTCGACTCTCTCGGGTCAATGGGTCGGCTCATTGGGTCAAGGATTAAATATTTAGACCAAAGTCAACTTTTGGACGAGATCGGCTTACTGGGTCGATAATCATCCACTAGGTCAAAAATCGACTATTTTGACCCAAATTGACTTTTTGGTCAAAAGTCGTACCTACTCAACCACCGGTGGTCATTAAATTGCAAAATCGACTACTTCGACCAAAAATCGACTTTTCGGTCAAAAGCCGACCTATTGGTCAATGGGCTCGTCATCGGGCCAAGGATTCACCATTTCGACCAAAGCCGACTTTTGGTCCGAGATCGACTTATTGGGTCAATAATTCGTCATTAAGTCAAAAATCGATTTTTTGGCCAAAATTAAATTTTTGTTTAAAAGTTAACCCATTGTGTCAACTGGGCGGTCATCGGGTCGAAATTCATCATTTCGACCAAAGTTAACTTTTTGGTTAAAAGTCGACCTATTCGTCAATGAGTTGTATCGGTTAAGAATTTACCATTTCGACCAAAAATAACTTTTCGGTCAAAAGTCGACCAATCGAGTTAATGGTGTAGTCATCGGCTAAAAATCGACAATTTCGACCAAAGTCGATTTTTGGTCAAAAGTCGACCTTTCGAGTCAATGGGCGGACATCGAGTCAAAATCGACTATTTCGACCCTCGACTCTGTTCGTCAAAATCGACCTATTTCGTCAATGTGTTACCATTCGTCGTGATCGACCATTTCGACAAGTCGAATTTTTGGTCGAGATCGACTTATCGTGGTCAATAATCGCACATTAGTAGTCAACAATCGATTATTTTGACCAAAATTCAGCCTTTTGGTCAAAAGTCGACTCATCGGGTCAATACCTGGGCGTGTCAGTCGGCGTCGGATCGAATTCATCTCGACCAAAGTCGACTTCTTTTGGCCGAAAAGTCGACATGTCGGGTCTCGTGGTTCGCTCGCCGGGCCGACGGATCGACCATGTTCACCAAAGTTTACTTTTTGGCCGCAGGTCGGCTTACTAGGTTAATAATTTGTCATTAGTTAAAAAAATCGACTAATTCGACCAAAATCGACTCAATGGGTGTCATTAAGGTCAAGAATGATTATTTTCGACTTGAAATCGACATTTTGGTCAAAATTGACCTATCGGGTCAATGGGTTTACTCATCGGGCTCAAGGCATCGACTCATTTTGAACAAAGTTTACTTTTTAGTCGAGATCGACTCTATCGGGTCAATAATCGGCCGTCAGTCGAAAATCGATTATTTTGATCTCCAATTTAATTTTGGGTCCAAAGTTAACCCATCAAGCTAATCGGGGCGGTCATTCGGACAAGTAAATCGACCATTTCGACCTCAAAGATGACTTTGTAGTTAAAGTCGATCTCATTTCGACCAAAATCGAATTGTTGGTCGCAAGTTAACCATTGGGTCAAACAATCTGGATTGATCGGTTGGTCGTAATCGTCCATTTGACTACAAAGCCGACTTTTCGGTCAAAAGTCGGCTCATTTTGAGCAATCGAAGTCGTACTGAGGTCAAGAACCGATCATTTCGACCAAAGATGACTTTTTGTTCAAAAGTCGATCCTATCGGATCAAAAACCCAACCATTTTCGACAAAAGTCGACTTTTTGCGAAAAGTAGCACCTATTCGGGTCAATTAGTGGTCATTAGTGTCAGTAAACCGATTATTTCGGCCTCAAAATCGACTTTTTGGTCAAAAAATTAACCTTTCGGTCATCGGATTTTGTCATTGGGTTAAGGATCGGCTCATTTCGACCAAAGTTAACTTTTTGGTCACAGTATCGAATTATCGGGTCAATAATCGGCCCATTAATTCAACTCTCGACCATTTTGGTCATTAGGTTAAAAAATGATTCTTTTTTGGCAAAAATTAAATATTTGGTCAAAAGTCTGACCAATCGGGTCAATTCAGCTGGTCGGTCAGTCGAAATCGACCATTTTCGACCAAAGTCAAATTTTCGGGCAGAGGATCGACTTATCGGGTCAATAATTTGTCATTAGTGTCAGAACTCGACTATTTTCGACCAAAATTGAATTTTTATGAAAAGTTAACCCATGGATCAACAGCGTGGTCATCGGGTAAGAATTTACCGCCATTTCAACCAAAGAATAACTTTTGGTCAAAAGTCGATCCATTCGGTCAACGTGGTGTTCATCGGGTCAAAATTCGATCATTTCGACTAAAGATAGCCTTTGGGTCAAAAGTCGACTTATTTGGTCAATGAGTTGGTAATTGGGTCAAGGATTTACCATTTCGACCGAAGATTGACTTTTTGATCAAAATTCGATCAACTGGGTAAATGGATCTGGGTTATCGGGGTCAAAAGCTTCCACCATTACGACTAAAGTCGACATTTTGGTCAAATGTTAACCTATCAAGTTTAATGGGTGGCCATTAGGTCGAAATTCGATTATTTTGACCAAAATCGACTATTTTTGGTCAAAAGTTAACCTATTAGAGTTAATGAGTTTGTAATCGGGTCAAGGATCGACCATTTTGACCAAAGTCGACTTTTTTGTCAGTACTTATTGCGTCAATAATTAGGTGATTAGGTCAAAATCGACTATTTTGATCAAAATTAAATTTTTTTATTCAAAAGTTAACCCATCGGGGTCACTAGCAGCGTCTATCGGCAAAGGGATCGTCATTTCGACTCTAAAGTTAACTTTTTAGTCAAAAGTCGACATGTTCGGTCAATGAGTCAGTAATTGGGTCAAGAATCGACCATTATGACCAAAGATGAATTTTTGGTCAAAAGTCGACCCATTTGGCCTTTGTGTGCGATCATTAGGTCAAAGATTTACTATTTCGACCAAAGTCGACTTTTCGTCAAATTAGATCTATTTCATCAATGAGTTTGTCATTGGTTCAAGGATTGACCATTTTGACTAAAGTTGACTTTTTTTTTCCAGATTGGCTTATTAGGTCAATAATTAGTCATTAATTAAAAAATTGACTATTTTGAGCTAATTGACTTTTTGGTCAAAAGTTGACCTATTAGGCCAATGGGTTGGTCATTGGGTCAAGGATCGATCATTTTGACCAAAGTTGACTTTTGGTCAAAAGTCGACCTATTAGGTCAATGGGTCGGTCATCGGGTCAAGGATTAACCATTTTGACCAAAGTTGACTTTTTGGTCGAGATTCGCTTACTCGGGTAATAATCGGTCATTAGGTCAAAAATCGACTATTTTGACCAAATCGACATTTTGGACAAAAGTTGACCTATTGCGTCAATGGGCTGTCCATTGAGGTCAAGGATTATCCATTTTAACCAAAGTTATCTTTTTGGTCAAAAGTTGAACTATTAAGGTCAATTAGGCTGTCATTAGGTCAAAATTGACAATCTTGAGAAAAATTGACTTTTTGATCCAAAGGTGACCTATTGGGTCAATGGGTTGGTCATTGGG
The DNA here is from genome assembly GCA_022702705.1 of Papilionanthe hookeriana x Papilionanthe teres. Classification (NCBI taxonomy): domain Eukaryota; kingdom Viridiplantae; phylum Streptophyta; class Magnoliopsida; order Asparagales; family Orchidaceae; genus Papilionanthe; species Papilionanthe hookeriana x Papilionanthe teres. The sequence goes on from CM040424.1 coordinate 158,020,323, forward strand.
TCAGGCTTCACCATTTTGGCCAAAGTTGACTTTTTATTCAATAGTTTACAAATTGGGTTAATGGGTTGGTCATTTTATCAAGGTTTGATCATTTTCACTAATAGCGTACATATAAGTCGTGTGTCGAATCGACCATTTAAACTAAATTCGACATTTTGGTCAAAAGTCGATCTTTCTCTGCGAATGAGGCGGTCATTAGGTCAAGCATTTGACAATTTTGACCTAAAATTGAATTTTGGGTCAAAAGTCGTCTTTTGGGCAAATGAGTTGGTCATCGAGTCAAGGATCGACCATTTCGGGCCGAAGTCGACTTTTATGGTCAAAAGTTGACCTATCGGGTCAATGGGTCGAGTCATTCGTCAAGGATCGACCATTTTGACCAAAGTTGATTTTTTTGTCAAAAGTCGACCTATTGGGTCAATAATTGGTCATTAAGTCAAAATTACTATTTTGACTCAAAGATTGATCTTTTGGTCAAATGTCGATTTGTTGGGCAAAGTGGGTCGGTCATCAGGTCACGGCTGATCATTTTGGCCAAACTCAACTTTTGGCCGAGATTGGCTTACTGGGTCAACAAATGATCATTAGGTCAAAAATTGATTATTTTTACCAAAATTAACTTTTTGGTCAAAAGTTGACCTATTGGGTCAATGGTTAGTCATTATGTCAAAAATTGACTATTTTGACCAAAATTGACTTTTTGGTCAAAAGTTGACCTATTGTGTCAATGAGTTTGTCATTGGGTCAAGGATTGACCATTTTTACCAATGTTGACTTTTTGGTCAGAGATTGACTTATTGGGTCAATAATTAGTCATTAATTTAAAAAATGACTTTTTACCAAAATTGACTTTTTGGTCAAAAGCTGACCTATTAGGCTAATGGGTTGGTCATTGGGTCAACAATTGATCATTTTGACCAAAGTTGACTTTTTGGTCAAAAGTTGACCTATTGGGTCAACGTGTTGGTCATAGGGTGAAGGATTGCCCATTTTGACCAAAGTTGACTTTTTGGTCAGAGTTGGCTTATTGGCTCAATAATTGGTCATTAGGTAAAATATTGACTATTTTGACCAAAATTGACTTTTTGGTCAAATGTTGACTTATTGGCTCAATGGGTTTATCTTTGGGTCAAGGATCGACCATTTTGAGCAAAGTTGACTTTTTGGTCAGAAGTTGACCTATTGGGTCAATGGGTTGGTCTTTCGGGTTAAGGATTGGTCATTAGGTCAAAATCGACCTATTGGATCAATGGTTGGTCATTAAGGCTCTATTCGTATATCTCAGCTTTTCAGCTTTTCAACCGCAACTGCGTCGCTCCCGAAAGTCGTATGATGGGAAGCAGCCTACGGAAAGCCGTCGTCCGTTCGGTGTAGTCGTGTGAAAACAACTGTAAGGCTTCATGTGAAAACAAATTGGTACTGTTATGAGAAAATGACAAATTTACTCTCTATCGAGTAAAACTATTTAAAAAAAGAATTTCTCCAATAAAATCAACTCGATTTCTTTCAAACAAGCAAAATTAATATGCTTTAGAGAGGAAAAAATAATAAAAACATTACAATAAAACTAAAAACAGGTACAAAAATGCACATTATCAAAATCAACCATGAAGATCCTTATAGCAAGCACACAAGTATTAGAAAATGAAAAGCAAAAGGAATCCAAAATAACCTATACAAACACTAAACCTGAGAACAATAAGCTCAACTTAGTTTTCACATCTACAATTTGATATGGTCAATCTTATGCATTTAAAGCAACTCACAAAATCTAAATCATTTATGGACATTACCCGCATTACAACAGTTATTAAGATAATTAAGGATTGTATATAAAATAAATAACAAATTCTTCTAAAAAAACATATCGATTGCAGACAAGGATAAATTTTCCAAGATGAAAAAAAATGTGCTTAGTACCTTGAAGCTATCAACTGTCTAATACAACCACATGCCTCGAGCTGATCCTTCTGCAGTAACTCAGTGATAAGAGAGTCCCTCCTCCCTTCCCTCTCCTCCATATCAATCTCATCACCCTCCCCTCCACCCTCCTCTTCTTCAAGCGTCTTCGCCACAACTCTAATCTTTTTAAGATGCTCCCTTACCATCCGGAATCTCTTTCCGACGCAGCCTCCTCGTGCTCCTCTCCTTCATCCTCTCCGCCCGCAACCTCACCTCGCATTCATCACTAGGTAAGCTACCGCAGAAAGGAAAAACGGTGAGAAGGGGTAGAAGAAGGGTTTTCGTGCGAGGTCGACCCATATCGCAACCGGGGTTCGATGCATGGACATCGAGCGAAAAGAAGAAGATCTGGACGTAGATGGTGCGGGAAGAAGATGACGCGGGAAGCGAAGAGTGCTGGGGCAATTTCGCATCTCGTAGATGCGAAAGCTGGGACTGCGGGGTTTATCCCGCGACCAGCTTTTCGCCAGCTTCGGCGTCCTCTCGCAGTGCAGACGAGCGCCAAACTATCTTTTTTCTCGTTTCGGGGCCACGCCGCGGCAACAAAGCCGCCCCAAACTAAGCCTAAGTCAAAATCGACGATTTCGACCAAAATTGACTTTTTGTTCAAAAGTCAACTTATTAGGTCAATGGGTTTGTCATTGGGTCAAGGATTGACCATTTCGACTCAAAGTCGACTTTTCTGTCGAAGATCGACTTATCGGGTCAATAATTCGTCATTAATCCAAAAATTATTTATTTTGGTCATTAAGTGAAAAATCGACTATTTTGAACAAAAATTAAATTTTTGATCAAAAGTTGACCCATTGGGTCAACTGAGGTGTCATCGGGTCGAAATCGACCATTTCGACCAAAGTCGACTTTTCGTCAAAAGTCAATCTATTTGGTCAATAAGTCAGTAATTGCGTCAAGAATCGACCATTTCGACCAAAGCTGACTTTTAGTTAAAAGATGATCTATTGGATCAATAGGTCAGTCATGAGTCAAAAATTGAACATTTTGACCAAAGTTAACTTTTGTCAGAGATCGTCATGGGTCGAATGATCGGTCATTAAGTCAAAAAATCGACTATTTTGACCAAAATCGACAATTTGGTCAAAAGACGACCTATCGGGTCAATGGGTTTGTCATTAGGTTAAGGATCGACTATTTTGACCAAAGTTGATTTTTGGTTAAAGATTGACTTATCGGGTCAATAATTGGTCATTTGGTCAAAAATTTACTATTTTAACAAAAATTAAATTTTTGGTCAAAAGTTAACCCAATAGCGTCAACGGGCTGGTCATTGTGGTCGAAATCGACCATTTCGACCAAAGCCGACATTTTGAGTCAAAAAGTCGATCTATTTGGTAAATGAGTTGGTAATTGTCAAGAGCTGACCATTTTGACCAAAGATGACTTTTTAGTCAAAAGTTAACCTATTGGGTCAATGGGTCAGCGATCGGTCAAGAATCGACCATATTCGACCAAACATGACGTTTTCGGTTAAAAGTTGACTTATCGAGTCAAGGATTGGTCATTCGGGTCAAAAATCGACTATTTTGACCAAAGTCGACTTTTTGGTCAAAAGTTGATCTATCGGGTCAATTGCTAGTCATTAGATAAAAAATTGATTATTTCGACCAAAATCGACTTTTTGGTCAAAAGTCGATTCTGGGTCAATAGGTTTGTCATTGGGTCAAGGATCGACCATTTCGACCAAAGTTGACTTTTCGGTCAGAGATTGGCTTTATCGAGTCAATAATCAGTCATTAATTAAAAACGTCGATTATTTTCGGTTATTAGGTCAAAAATTAACTATTTCGACTAAAATTAAATTTTTGGTCAAAAGTCGACTCCATTCGGTCAACGTGGTGATCATCGGGTCGAAATTGACCATTTTGACCAAAGTTGACCTTTTAGTCAAAAGTCGACCTATTTGGTCAATGAGTCGAAAATTGCATCAAAATTGACCATTTCGACCAAAGATGACTTTTTAGTCAAAAGTCGACCAATTAGGTCAATGTAGTGGTCATTTAGGTCAAAAATTCACTATTTTGACTAAAAATCGACTTTTTGGTCAAAAGTTAACCTATCTGGGTCAATGAGTTTGTCATCGGGCCAAGGATCGACTCATTTTACCAAAGTTGACTTTTTGGTCGAGATCGACATATTAGGTCAATAATTGGTCATTAGGGTCAAAAATGACCATTTTGACCAAAATTCAATTTTTTGTCGAAAGTTAACCCATTAGGCAACGGAGTGGTCGTTGGTCAAGAAATCGACCATTTCGACCAAATGACTTTTGGTCAAAATTCGATCTATTGGGTCAATAGGTCGGTTATCGGGTCAAAAATCGATTATTTTCGACCAAAGTTGATTTTTGGTCAAAAGTCACTATTTGGATCAATGGGTGTTCATTAGGTCAAAAATCGACTATTTCGACCTAAATCGACTTTTTGGTCAAAAGTTGCCTTATTAGGTCAATGGTCTCATATCGGTCAAGGATTCGACCACTTTGACTAAAGTCGACTTTTGGTCAGAGATCGATTTATCGAGTCAATAATTGGTCATTAATTCAAAATCGACAATTTTGACCAAAATTAACTTTTGGTGAAAAGTCGACCTATTAGGCAATGGGTCAGTCATCGGGTCAAGGATCGATCATTTTCGACCAAAGTTGATTTTTTGGTCAAAAGTTAACCTATCAGTCAATGGGTTGGTCATCGGGTCAAGATCGACCATTTCTGACCAAATGTCGACTTTTTGGTCGAGATCGGCTTACTAGGTTAATAATCGGTCATTTGGTCAAAATTGACTATTTTGATCAAAATTGATTTTTTGGTCAAAAGTCGATCTTATCGGATCAATGGGTCGGTCATCGGGTCAAAGATTAACCATTTGACAAATGTTAACTTTTTGGTCAAAAGTCGACCTATCAGTCAATGCGTTGGTCATTCGGCCAAGGATCGACCATTTTCGACCAAAGATCGACTTTTGGTCAGAGATCGACTTATCGGGTCAATAGTCGTTGAGTCAAGAATCGACTATTTTGACTAAAATTAAATTTTTGGTCAAAAGTCGATCCATTCGAGTCAATAGGTGGTCATCGGATCATAAATCGACCATTTTGACCAAAATCGACTTTTAGGTCAAAAGTCGACCTATTTGGTCAATGAGTCGGTAATTGGCCAAGAATCGACCTTTATGACCGAAGATGACTTTTTGGTCAAAAGTCGATATATCGGGTCAATGGGTCGGTCATTAGGTCAAAAATCGACCATTTCGACTCAAAGTTTACTTTTTGGTCAAAAGTCGATCTATTGTGTTAATAGGGTGGTCATTATGTCAAAAATCGACTATTTCGACCAAAATCGATTTTTTGGTCAAAAGTCGACTCTATCGGTCAATGGATTAGTCATTGGGTCAAGGATCGACCATTTCGACCAAAGTTGACTTTTTGGTCGAGATTGACTTATCTGGTCAATAATTGTTCATTAGGTCAAAAATCGACTATTTTGAGCTAAAATTGAATTTTTGGTCAAAATTTAACCTATTAGGTCTATGAGGTGGTCATTAGGTCAAAATCGATCATTTCGACTAAAGTCGACTTTTTGGTCAAAAGTCAACCTATTGTGTCAATGAGTTTGTAATCGTGTCATGAATCGAGCATTTTAACCAAAGATCGACTTTTTGGTCAAAAGTCGACTTATCGGTCAATAAGTCGGTCATTGGATCAAAAATCGACCACTTTCGACAATTTTCTCAAAATTCGACCATTTTGACCAATGTTGACTTTTTGGTCAAAAGTTGACTTATTCGGTCAATGAGTCGGTAATCGGGTCAAGAATCGATCATTATCGACCAAAGATGACTTTTTGGTCAAAAGTCGATCTATTGGGTCAATGGGCTCGGTCATCGGGTCAAAAATGGACCATTTCGACCAAAGTTTACTTTTTGGTCAAAAGTTAAACTATTGTGTTAATGGGCGGTTAGTAGGGTCAAAATTGATAATTTTGAATCAAAATTGACTTTTTGGTCAAAAGTCGACCAATTTGGTTAATGGGTCGGTCTTCGGGTCAAAGATCGACCATTTCGACTAAAGTCGACTTTTCGTCAAAAATCGACTATATTCAGGTCAATGGATTAGTGTTCGGGTTAAGGATCGACCATTTTGACCAAAGTCGACTTTTTCGTCGAGATTGACTTATCGGGTCAATAATTGGTCATTAAGACAAAAATCGATTATTTTGACCAAAATTAAATTTTTGGTCAAAAGTCGAACTCATCGGGTTCGACGAGTCAGTCATCGTCAAAATCGACCATTTTGACCAATGTCGGCATTTTGTCAAAAGTCGACCTATTCGGTCAATGAGTCGGTCATTGGGTCAAGAATCGACTATTTTAACCAAAGATGACTTTTTGGTCAATATTTCGACCTATTAGGTCAATGGGTCATTGCCGGTCGTAAATCGACCATTTCGACCAAAAATCGACTTTTGGTCAAAAGTCGACTCGTTGGGTCAATGTGGTGTTCATTAGGTCAAAAATTTACTATTTTCGACCAAAATCGACTTTTTTGTCACAAGTCGACCTATTAGGTCAATGGGTTTTTTATCGGGTTCAAGTATCGATAATTTTCACCAAAGTCGACTTTTCGCTCAAAAGTCAATTTATCGTCGGCGTTGGTCATTATCGGGTCAAGGATCGACAATTTTGGCCAAAGTCGACTTTCGATCAGAGATCGACTTATCGGATCAATAATCGGTCATTAATTCAAAAATTAACTATATCGAGCAAAGTCGACTTTAGGTCAAAGTCGAATTCGTTGGTCATCGGGTCATAGAAATGACCATTTTGACCAAAGTTATCTGTTTGGTCAAAAGTTGAACTATCGGGTCAATGAGTTCGTCATTAGGTCAAAGTCGACCATTATGACCAAAGTCGACTTTTTGATCAGAGATTGACTTATCGGGTCAATATTTGTTCATTAATTCAAAAATCGACTATTTCGACCAAAATTAACTTTTGGTCAAAAGTCGACCTATTAGGTCAATGGGTGTTCATTAGGTCGAAAATCGACTATTTTGACTCGAAATCGACTTTCTGGTCAAAAGTCGACCTATTGGGTCAATAGTTTTTTCATTGAGTCAAAGATCGACAATTTTAACCAAAGTCGACTTTTGCTCAAAAGTCGACCATCGAGGTTTATGGATCGGTCATCTGGGTTAAGGATTTACCTTTTTAACCAAAGTCGACTTTTTGGTCGAGATCGACTTATTGGGTCAATAATCGGTCATTAATTCAAAAATCGACTATATCGACCAAAATTTACTTTTGGTCAAAAGTCGACTTCGTTAGGTCAATCGGCCGGTCAACTAGTCGTAGAATGACCATTTTCGACCAAATTCGACCGTTTGGTCAAAAGTTAAAGTTTTGGATCAATTGGTCGGTCATCGAGTCAAGGATCGATTCATTAGCGACCAAAGTCGACATTTTGCCGAGATCGACTTATTGGGTCAATATTTGTTCGTTAATTCAAAAGTTAACTATTTCGATCAAAATTAACTTTTTCATCAAAAGTCAGCTTATTTGATCAATGGGTTAGTCATCGGGTCAAGGATCGATCATTTTGACCGTAGTTGACTTTTAGTCAAAAGTCAGTTCATCGAGTTAATTGGTCGGTCATTCAGTAAAGGATTTACCATTTTGACCAAAGTTAGCTTTTGGTGACGAGAATGACTTTCTAGGTCAATAATCTATCATTAAAGTCAAACATCAAATATTTCGACAAAAATTGACTTTTGATCAAAAGTTGACCTATTAGGTCAAGGGTCGGTCATTGGGTCAAGAATCGATTATTTCTTGACCAAAGTTGATTATTTGGTCAATAGTTAACCTTTTGGGTCAATGGGTCGGTCATCGGGTCAATGATCGATTATTTCGACCAAAGTTAACTTTTTGGTTATAGATTGACTAATCGGGCCAATAATCGGTCATTAGGTTAAAAATCGACTATTTTGACCAAAATTGTATTTTTCATCAAAAGTCGACTCATTAGGTTAATGTGGTGATTATTGTGTTAGAGATTCAACCATTTTGACCAAAGTCGACTTTTTGGTAAAAATCGACCTATTTAGGTCAATGAGGTGCTGCTAGGTCAAAAATCGATAATTTTGACAAAATCGAAGTTTTTCGGTCAAAAGTCGACCTATTAGGTTACTTGTTACGTCATCGGGTCAAGGATTGACTATTTTGGCCAA
>CM040424.1:158029026-158297482 GCA_022702705.1 Papilionanthe hookeriana x Papilionanthe teres
CAAAAAACTTGCCCCAAATTATATTAAGCGGCTAGTGAGCAAAATCAAAATGTTTTATTTTTGTAAGAAAATAGTAAACAAACTAGGGGTACGACGCAAGTATATATATCATTTCAAGTAATATAAAATTTTCTTTTTAAAACCCCAGATATCGATCCACCAAAAAAATAAGTATGAACTAAAAAAAATTAATTTTTAAATTACCGAAATGAAAAGCTGATTTTTAACTTTTTCTTTTTAACTAAACAAGAGTAAAATTAAACTTACTAATTTCTAAATTATGCAAGAAAATGTAAAGCAAATGATTTAAATACTTACTTAAAGAAACTTTCTCCTTACAAAATATTTAGTAATAAGTAGAGGAATTCAATTGTTTAGAACTCAAAATGTTGTATTGTGACAAATAGGAGCATAAATATTATTTACCCTATGGTCAAGGTATAAAGAACATTAGCTAATATAAAGATTGGTGCATGAGTGTTATTAGTAGTGCTAGGTAAGTTTTATTTTCACTTCTAGATTATCCATTGTGCCCTCTCTATATGACCTACCAATGACCCATTTCCTCTCTTTAAACCAAATTGATTGAATTTAGCATGTCACTCTAGAAACATCAATTCTACGATCATCAAATCTTATCTCCCTATCTATTTGCACTCCCCCTCAGATGATTACATCTGATCTTCCAAAGTGAAATGTGATACTTACAAGTTAAGAAAAATTAGCATACGGTCAGGTCTGTAAGATTTATCCATAGGTTTTAACAATACAAGTAGTCAATTTGTAAAGTAAAAGAAGTTTAGGTAAAATATCACCATAATTTTTAGGTAGGAAAAAAAAAAGTTCTTAAACAAGCATTCAAACCTCTATACTTAATTACATCATATTTGTATGGATAAAGAAAAGAAAACTACTTAGAAAACATTAGATTAACACAATAAAAAATATTTATAAAACTCAAATCCAAAGTACACAAGTTAAGGTTAAGTTACAAATATTTATCTGAAATGTTCCCCAAAGCAATCCTTCGAAGTTATCTGACTTTTCTGACTCTTACACACTCTTAAAATACTCTAAACTTCAGGAATTACAAAGACTTACCAAACACTTACACACTTGGAACTCGGTGCAACTTTTTTAATTTGTCAAAATTTAGGAACTCAGATTTATATTTACATTAATTTAGATTTTTAAAATAAATCACACAATTAACTCGAGCATACATATTGCTCAAGTAATATGGGGCTCTAATGGAGTCCTAGATATCGATCCCACGGGAAGGCAATTAATTTCAAAGTGTAGCACAAAGATCGCTATTCAAATCACAACACAATTGCAAGCAATTTTCATTTTTGAAATAGGTGCGAACAGTAAAAGTTACTATTACTACTAAAGTATGCAACAACAAGTTAAACTAACACACAACACTAAATTTATAACGAAACACAGTTGTAAGAAAGAGTCTTCCTCCTTTTCAATGTTAATGTGTTGATTATTGTGTCATAGATCGGTGATGCAAATGTATTGTGCCAAATAGGAGCAATCCTATTCTTTACCCATATTTTAGCGTATAAAAAACATTGGCTAGTCTTAAGTTTAGTCCACAAATCTGTGGCTAGGCTAGGAGGATACTGGATCTCACTCTAGAGCTCCCACTTCCCTTCCCCTGAAGGCTAACTCTCGCTTTGGTTTTCAAATCTTAAGACCAATTTGAGGATTTTAGCCTGTCACTAAAAAATCTCCAATTTTACACCCATCAAAGTATATTTCCATATTTATTTGCACTCAATCCCCATGCCTATAAAGCAGTATTTAATATAGCAGACCAATCTAATCTCTCGGGATTAACAATTTTCTCTAAAATTCGTTTAATTTCACGATTAGATACCTCTGCTAAACCATTTGTTTGGGGATGATAAGCTGTAGAGATTTTATGCATAATATTATATTTTTCCACCAATCTATGAATCAGATTATTCTTGAAATGGGATCCTCCATCAGTGATAATTACTCTAGGCATTCCATATCTCGTGAAAATATTCTTCATTAAGAACCTCGAAACACTTCTAGCATCACACATAGGTAAAGCTATTACTCCAATCCACTTCGATACATAATCAACAGCAATCAGTATATAAATATTTTCAAATGAAGGTATAAATTGTCCCATAAAATCTAATCCCCAAGCATCAAATATTTCAACTTCCAAAGTAAAGTTAAGAGGCATTTAATTTCTTCTAGATATATTGCCTACTCTTCGACATCGATCACAAGTTTTGATAAATCTATAAACATCTCTAAAAATATTAGGCCAATAAAATCCAGATTGCAAAATCTCAGTGCAGTTCTATCAACTCTGAAATGTCCTCCAAATTCAAAATCATGACATTCTCTAATAATTCTTTCAATTTCTTCATAAGGCACACATCTCCTAATAATCAGATCTTTACATTGCTTATACAGATAAGGATCGTCCCAGAAATAAAATTTGGCATCATGAATAAATTGTTTTCTCTGTTGCACTGTAAATTGAGGTGATATAATATTACTAACAATATAGTTCACAATATCAGCATACCACGGTAAATCTCCTTCAATGATATTATATAATAGCTCATCAGGAAAAATTTCTTTGATCTCTCTTTTGAAATCAGCCAAATTAGGTTGTTCAAGTCTAAATAAATGATCAGTTATTTGATTATAGACTCATTTTCTATTAACGATCTCAAAATCAAATTCTTGCATTAACAGTATCCAGCGAATCAGTCTTGGTTTGGCATCCTTCTTTTGCATTAAATATTTAATAGCAGAATGATCAGTATGCACTATGCATTTAGTTCCAATCAAATACGATCTAAATTTTTTAAAGGCATAAACAATAGCTAATAACTCTCTTTCAGTAGTGGTATAATTAATTTGAGCATTAGTAAGAGTCTTACTAGCATAATATAACATTAATTCAAATAGTTTCTCCTAGTCATGTGAAATTATTATAGGGGCAGCGATTAATTTTTCCTTTAATAGATCGAAAGCTTTAACACTTTCGTCATTAAAATCAAACTTCCTATCTTTGTCCAATAGTTAGCATAGAGGCTTGATAATTTTTAAGTAAATCCTTAATCAGGTTGGCTCAATTCATAAGCCTCTTTATAAATCTTCTTAATATCTCCCAAATAAGGCTTCAATCTTAATCCATTTACTTTAAAAAATTTTCTAGTTTTGGGATTTTTAATATCTACAGCTCCATAATGGTATACTTTCTCAACTAAATAAGGTCCAATCCATTTAGATCTTAATTTTCCAGGAAAAAGTCTTAAATGAGAATTAAATAATAATACTTTTTGTCCAGGCTCAAAAATTTTTCCTGAAATTTTCTTATCATGCAACATCTTCATTTTCTCTTTATAAATTCTCGCATTTTCATACGATTCGTTTCTAATTTCTTCCATATCATTTAGTTGCAATAATCGTTTTTCTCCTGCATTATTCAAATTAAAATTAAAATTAAACTCCTTTATCGCCCAATAAGCTTTATGTTCAAGTTCTACAGGTAAGTGACAATGTTTACCATAAATTAACCGGTAAGGTGACATTCTGATTGGTGTCTTATAAGCCGTTCTATAAGCCCATAATGTAGAATCAAGTCTATCAACCCAATCGGTTCTTTTAGGATTAACGAGTCTTTTCTAAAATTCTTTTAATTTCTCCGTTTGATACTTCAACAATTCCACTAGTTTGAGGGTGATAAGCGATTGCAATTCTATGTTTAATTCCAAATTTTTGTAGTAATGATTGAATTCTTATATTCCTGAAATGACTTCCACTATCAGTGATAATTACCTTAGGCATTCCAAATCTTGAAAATATCATTTTCTTTAAAAATTTTGAAACACTTTTAGAATCACAAGTTTGGTAAAGCAATAAATTACAATCCACTTTGAAACATAATCAATCGCTAATAAAATATAAATTTTTCCAGATGATGGAACAAATGGTCCCACAAAGTCTAATCCCCATATATCAAAAATTTCAACTTCCAATATATAGTTTAAAGGCATTTCATCTTTCCTAGATATATTTCCCATCCTTTCGACATCGATCACATGTTTTCACATATTGTCTCACATCTTTAAATAAGGTAGGCCAATAAAATCCAGAATTTAAAATTTTAAATGCAGTTTTATCTATGCCAAGGTGTCCTCCAAAATTAGAATCATGACATTTTTGAAAAATAGCAAAAGTTTCCTCATAAGGTACACATCTTTGAATCATAGAATCTTTACCAATTTTAAATAAATGAGGTTCTTCCCAAATATAAAATTTAGCATCATATTTAAATTTCTTAATAAATTTGTTATCCAAGTCATAAGGCAAAATATTGCTAACTAAATAATTAACAATATCAGCATACCACGATGTTTTGTATCTTTGAATAACATATAAAGATTCATCAGGGAATTTTTTATTTATATTTTCTTCCAAAATAATATCATTTTTAATTCTAGACAAATGATCGCTAATTTGGTTTTCAGTTCCTTTTCTATCTACTATTTGAAAATCAAATTCTTGTAGAAGTAAAACCCATCTTATAAGTCTAGGTTTAGAATCCTTCTTAGATATTAGATATTTAATAGCAGAATGATCAGTATGAACTATGCATTTAGTACCAAGAAGATAAGATCTAAATTTATTAAAGGCATATACTATAGCTAGAAGCTCTTTCTCAGTGGTAGTGTAATTTCTTTGTGTTTCAGTGAGAGTTTTACTAGCTTAATATACAACTTTGAAAACTTTCTCATATTTTTGTCCTAATACAGCTCCAATTGCATAATCACTTGCATCACACATTAATTCAAAAGATTTATTCCAGTTAGGTGCAATAATAATAGGTGCAGTTATTAATTTTTCTTTTAGAATATTAAAAGCATTAATACATTCTTCATTAAATTCAAATTGTGCATCTTTTTTTAATAAATGACAAAGAGGTTTAGCAATTTTAGAAAAATCCTTTATATATCTTCTATAAAATCCAGCATGACTTAGAAAACTTCTCACATCAGTAATAGTAGTAGGTGGTTGCAATTCAGAAAAATTTTTCACTTTTGCTTGATTTACTTCCATTCCTTTTCGTGATACTTAGTGTCCAAGTACAATGCCTTCTGTGACCATGAATTGACATTTTTCCCAGTTAAGAACTAAATTTGTTTCTTCGCATCTTTTCGTAACTTTGGCTATGTTTTCCAAACAAGATTCAAAAGAAGTTCCAAAGGTCGAAAAATCGTCCACGAATATTTCAATTCCTTTATCAATCAAATCACAAAATATTGACATCATACATCTTTGAAAAGTTGCAGGTGCATTACATAAACCAAAAGGCATTCTTCTAAAAGCAAATGTTCTATAAGGACTTGTAAAAGTTGTCTTTTCTTGGTTCTCAGGAGCAATAAGTAATTGATGATAACCAGAATATCCATGCAGAAAACAAAAATATGAGTGTCCAGCTAATTTATCGAGCATTTGATCCAAGAAAGGTAAAGGAAAATGATCCTTTCTAGTGGCTTTATTTAGTTTCCTATAGTCAATACAAATTCACCATCCAGTAACTTGTCTTGTAGGACTAAGTTCATTTTTATCATTAACAATGAGAGTTACACCTCCTTTCTTCGGAACACAATGAATAGGACTTACCCATTGACTATCCGAAATAGGATAAATAATACCAGCATCTAACCACTTAATAATTTCTTTTTAACAACCTCTTTCATGATAGGATTTAATCGTCTTTGCGATTCTATAGTTGGTTTAAAATTTTCTCCAATTAAAATTCTATGCATGCAAATGGAAGGGCCTATTCCTCTTATATCAGCAATAGTCCAACCAAAAGCTTTCTTATAATTCTTTAACACACCTAGTAATTTTTCTTCTTGATCTTTACTCAGTTTAGAAGAAATAATAACAGGTAAAGTTAACGAATTTCCAAGAAACACATATTTTAAATGTGAAGGTAACAATTTTAATTCCAGTTCAGGCGCTTTTTTAATTTAGGGTAAAAGTATATCATTTTGAGTTATTTCTAAAGTTTCCTAATTATCTTTAATAAAATGAGTTTCTTCTTCTTCTACTACTTCTTCTTCATCAGTTAAAAAATCAAATTTTTTTTTAGAAATAACTTTACATTTTTCTTGATAATGTTTTTCAATTAAATAATCAATTATATCCATTCGATAACATTTCTCTTTATCAGGGTACTTCATTGATTTAAGAACATTGAATTTAATTTATTGATCATTGACTCTCATAATTAATTCTCCTTTTTGCTCGTTCGGTAGCTAGAAAAGGTCTTCCTAAAATAATATGTATCTCTTTATCTTCTTCCATGTCAAGTACTATGAAATCTACATGGAAGATAAATTTATCCACTTTAACAAGGACATCCTATATAACTCCTTTAGGATAAGTGATAGATCTATCAGCTAACTGAAGAGTTACAGTGGTGGGAGTAATACCTCCTAAATCCAATCTTCGAAAGATAGAAAATGGCATGTGTCGGCATATTTTTAGGTTGAGTGTTGTATTTTTGAAAAGAGGTCGCCTACAGAAATTGTCGGCGAATTTTTAATTTAATTTAAATAAGTAATTTGAAAAGTAGTATTTGATTTTGAAAATAATTTTAAATTTGAAAAATTTTAAGATATGAAATCAAACCGATCTCACATCCCAAATATTTTATATAAACGAGCACCGCACCACAAACCGTGTATCTATCCCGAAGAATAGGCACACTGCTTGACGATGGGGCTCGATTAAATAAACTAGAAGATTTCTGACATCCATTTGGTATGCGAACCAATTTTATAAGCCAACAAATTCCCCTACTTAATATAAATGAATTAATCAGGGTTTATTTTACCTGTGTTCTTAAAGTTCCCTATAAGGCAAGCCCCTATAGTTAATTACATCTTAAATGAAGTGAATCATTTAAGAAAACTCTCGATAATGATTAGTGAATTTGCTCTCAAGAATTTCAAAGTTCAAGGTTTTCAAAGGATTGCATTTTGGAAATTTCAACAGGGAATGGATCAAATTTAGAACAGTTATTTTCAGGAGTCCAATGGAAGAGGAGTAGGAGAAGCTGAAGATCCAAGAAGAATCTTGGCAACTTCCCAAACTATCCTATTGTTTGGCTCAGATTTAAGGAAATCCTAATATTATCTGATATTTCAATCTTGCCAATTTTAATTAATTCGGACTTATATTTGTAATGAGGGTTTAAGTTGTACCAAACGACTACCTCAGAGTCCTAAGACCGGTTAGGGCTTAATTTACATGACATGATCATGTGAATGCCTAACGAAGAGTTGAGGATTTATATTGCACTAGGCAAACTACCTCGAGATCTTATGGCTTGGTTATTTAATTCTAGGAATGTTTTAGCTGATGTAGACCCGAGTTTTGTTGATGACGATGGCCGTGCTGCCCACCATGCTCCGAGCTTCTTGTTGTTGCAGATGTTTAGTTTTAGAAGTCATAAATCAGGAGATGAGAGAAGTTTGGTTTTAGAGAAGTCTTAAAATCCAAGTGTTTTTAGTGTTTTAGTTAAAACAAATTTTAATTTTGATTATAACAGAACCGATTAAGATCCCACGATTCCGTCATCCCGGCACCATTATTTTCATTGAATTCACTTAGTCCAGATGAATTTGCTAAACTCAACTGAATGAGTTCCACACTTTCATTTAGACCGTGGGAAATCCCGTTAGCAACACGTGGGTTACATCATCCGAGGTATTCCCGATCATTCAACGAGACATTTTAATTTTAGTTGCAATTATAGTTTTGTGTTCTGTTTGTGATTAAATTTTGAGTTGTTTTATATTTTGAAATGTTGTGGCGGTGATTTTTATCTTGCAGTGACTTTTAATTTAGTTTTGGTTTCAGTTTAGGGACTACCCTAAAGGTTTTGGTTTTCATGCAACAGTTCTTTATCATGCAAGAAAGGTAAAGTGCATTTGCAATAAAGTAAATTGCACTAAAATAAAAGCGTACCTGGAGGGTCTTCCCGTCATCCCAAGCTGCACTTAAAACACATGTTAAGGCATTTAAATATTTCAACAAGTACCTAGGTAAAGCGAAGGGAAATGTTTAGGTTATCTATCAAAGTCCTAATCCTTTAGCTTGTCATCTCCTATGACGTCTAGGTTCTTGTGTTTTGGTTTAAGGACAATTTTCTTCATCAAAGGACAATTAAGTTCAATTGTTCTTATAAACATCCTATCATATTGAGGAAGTGCTTAAGACGAGTATTAAACATCTTTTCAATATTTCTAGGATCATTTTAAGTCTAAGAGAATTTAATTATGCAAGTGAATTAATCATCCGGGAGTTTAAATGTTATTCTTTTGCTCAGTGAACTTAGGACATTTGAATATCCTATAAGTGAGGTAATACTTCACTTGATATTTCATTTAAGAGTTATAATAATAAGAGCTTTTAAAAGGGAAAATCAAGTTATTAAGTATTTTTTATGATTTAGACTTAATGATTTAATTCTAATTTTGATTTAATTATAGAAAATTAGTTTAAGTTTGGAATAGTGTTCAAGTTATTTTAGGTTTAATTCTTAATAATTTCATTTAGGTTTGTTATTAAATGATTTTAATTTAATTTAATTCAATTTAATTTAATTTAATTTGATTTTAATTTAATTTAATTTTAATTTAATTTAATTTTAATTTAATTTATAATTTAGTTTAATTTAATTTAATTTAATTTAATTTAATTTGATTTTAATTTAATTTAATTTTAATTTTAATTTAATTTAATTTTAATTTAATTTTAATTTGGATTATTATTTTAATCTTATAATTAAGAATTAAGTATTATTAAAGTGATTCATTTAGGGATTTTTAAATTAAAGAATAAATATCCTCTTAAATAATATCCCTACTTTATAATTTCAAAAAAATTTATTAATCTTCCAAATTTAATTAATTAGTTAATTAAGGTTTACTTTAATTATTCTTCAAAATGATTGGTGGGTTTCTACCCTTAACCATTTATGTTTCAATCATCCAAAATCAGTTTAAAATCAATTATTTTACCCTTCCCTTTTGATTAATCCTAAAACTTTAATTAAAGGTTGAAAATTTTAATTACCATTTTGCCCTTCAAGCTTAATAATTCTATAACTCACTCTATTAAGCTCAAATGAACTTAAAATTTTTATGTGACCCCACTTACATGTCAATTAAGACATTAGAGGAGAAAATGTGATTTTTCTATATTTAATTTATTTATGTAATTATTTTTAATGGAAAATAGGGGTTTTCAAGGAAAATTCAATAACATGACCAAGGAAATGTTTTTGTCCTTCATAAAATTATGGGATGTTCCTAATGACCAGAGGACCACTTGGACCAATTTTAGTGATTTTTTGAATTTTATTTTATTTATTATAATTATTTTGAGTTTTGGAGTATTAATTAATTTAAAAATAAAATAAAGGTTGAAAAATGAATTTTATATTTTTCAAAAATCTTTCTAATATCAGAGAAATCAGAAACCAATTTTTATAATTTTCTGATTTTTCTTTGATTTATTAGAATTATTTTAGTGAAAAGGTTGGAAAATACATTTTTTAATATTAAAATTTACATTAAGCCTTTAAAATTCAATATCTTACCTCAGGGACTTAGGGAAAATATTTGGTTTTGTTCCTAAGTGATTAGAATTCAAAATGTGACATTTTGGTGATTTTTAATATTTTTGTTATTTTTATTATTTTTTAATTATTAAAATATTAAAATAAGCTTAAAAAATCAACTTTTTTTAGAAAATTGCAATTTTAATTTTCTTAAATTCCTCTGATATCAGAGAGGCTCCAAAACCAATTTTGTGAATTTTTGAAAAATATTTTGTGAGTTATAAATTTTTAAAGTTTAATTTTACCCATTTTTACTTAAGAGGCTTAATCAACCCATTTGGTGGGGTTAATCAAGTCCAATTGTTTTTAAATTTTTATGTGGTGTTCTCCTATCCCTAAAGGACAGTGGATAATTGTTTTTAAGTTAATTTCATGAATGGTTAAACTTAATTAATTAAAGTTCACTTTTGGGTATTTAGGCCAATTAGGGTTGTTCAAAGTGAATTAACTCAAAAAATTATTTTTCCTAGGGTATTCTGGTCATAAGAAACATCACCAAATTTTCCTAGAATTTATTTCTCAACATGCTAATTATTGGAATTAAAATAATCAAAATAGTGACATGTATTTGAAAAATCAATAACTTCTCATAGGGATGGCCTACGACATTGGAAAATTCGGGGAAAGTTCCCGAGTTCGAAGGCTTAAAAACCCTATGGTCTCATGCCGTGGTGAATTTCTTATATGCATGGAGAATTGAAATAGTGTAGAGAGTAAATAAATAATTAAAAATAAAATACTTAATGAAATTACATGATTTCTTTTCCACATTATTCTCCTCTGTTCACTGAGCAAGAGCATATTTTTATTTTATTTTTTGGATTTTTCTACACCAAGTTATGAATTTCCAAAGTTCTAGTAATTAAATAAATAGAAAATAGCCCTAATTTCCAACTTATCCACGCGGCGCCACGCCATCCTCGGCAGCTCTGAAAGGCCACGCGTCGTCTCCTGATTCGGTGCCGCCATCCGACTCAGCGCTCCGAGGGCCGCGGTTCGTGTCCCATTACTCCGTACGGCGCGATCTCGGTCGTCCGCTCGATACACACACGATCCGAGCGGCTCCTGGTCATCGTCTACGACTGGTGTGAACCCGTGACCGTCAACCTTCTAACCCTAATGTCTCACTCGATTCTCAACAGATTTTCGAGTTCTTATGCTCTATGGATTTGTCTTGAAGAGACGAACACATCCATACTGTAAACATGTATTGAAATTAACCAAAACTAAATTGAGAATCTCTGGAAGCTTGGGAAGAAGAGTGAGTCCATACCTTTGCTCAGAGAAGTGAAGCTTCGATCTGAGAGTTGTGTCACGTTCGATTGGGTCCAAGCAAGCTCCGGATGAAGTCTCTTCGCACAGTGAATTGTCTAGGTATGATTTCGACCAAGCCCGATAACAAAGCTTGGAGGTCGGAAGCAATGGCCGGCTCTGGAGAGCGTGCTTTCGTTGGTAAACTTCTTCTCTTGGTCCGGTGAAGGTGTAGGACCAATCAATTTGGGGATTGGCTCATTGTGGAGAAGTGTCCTGGTTTTGAGCTTGGATTTCAACTCGCGAAATTGAGCTCGCGGAGAGGAAATGATAGGGGATTTCGATGGGGATCGAGTTCTCTATGTGTGGGGAGTAGTCCGGAACAATTTTGGCGAGTTTCCTTAAGGTTTATTTCAGCACCTCTTTTGGCCGAGAGGTGGTGGTGTTTAAATAGGCATGGTGGAGGCTCTCCCGGGGGAGTTAGGGCTTGGGATCGGCTGCTTAGGTCGAGGAAGAACAGCATGGTGGCCATTGGGCATGGGGCAGCTCAGCAGGTGGGAATTCCAAACTTTGGCTCCTCCCAAGGTCTCGGCCATGGTGTTTTCAGGCGATCCAGGTGGTTGGCCGACAAGCATGGGTCACCCTCAGGTTCAGGTGGGTCAGGGCTGGGGTTTAGTGTAGGCAATTGGGCTTTGCCATGTGTCAAAAGCTTGGATTAAGATGGCATGGGGGAAGGCTAATTTTTGGCTTGATTTTGTCAAGTCCATATTTTTGGCTTGGTTCATCCTTCAAGGTGGATTTGGGTGTTGTGGGGATGCTAGGAAGGTTTTAGAAAGGATTTGGGGTTAATTGGAGTTGAATTGGTTTGGTTTGGGCTAAGTTTGGGTCATGGGTCAAAATTGGGCTTTAAGTTTAAAAATGAAATTAGATTCAAATGCCAATCAAATTGGACTTGGATTTGGTCTAGATTGATATTGTGGATATTGAATTGAAGTTTAGAATTGAATTGGACCAAAATTGGGGTCAATTGGGTAGGTTTGGTTTGACATTGGGTTCACTTGGGTTGAGAATGGGCTAAATTGGGGGTTTTGGTAAAAGTGGGGTAAATTGACAAAATTGGCCCATGGTGTAGTTGGACAAAATGAAATGAGGAATATTTTGGATTTTCTGGAATTTTTTGGGAATTTTCTGAATTTTTGGATTTTTGGGTCAAGAGGGGTATTTTGGGTATTTGGAGGGTATTGGGGGGTACTTTTGGAATTTTTGGTATTTTGGGCTATGGATGATCAATTTGAGTGGTGAGGAAATGTTCAAGGTTAATTTTGGGGAATTTTGGGTGATTTGGAAATTTTGGAGGATTTGGGCAATTTTAAGGGCTTTTGGTAGGTTTGATAGGTGTAGGGCCCCCGGGGTCAAAAATTGAAATTTTGAAAAAAAGAAGATTTATCAAATATGAGTGAAATAGAATCACTTTGATTGAGCCATGAAGCCATATTAAGCCTATATGAGTCATGAGAGGACCCATTTGAGGCATTCACCATGTTGTTCCTAACCCTCTTAACCAGGGGCTTAGGGGTTAAGGTTCATCCATATGAATTGCCTACATGAGTCAGGGAATCAAGTTGGGTATGAGTGTGGTTTTAGGATTTGGATTGTGTGTGTGGGAGTGTAGAGTATGAGTGTAGTGAGTGTGTAAGTTAACCTTCACTGGACTGAGCTACCCAAGGTGGTCCTAAGGCCAAAGAGTCCTATTGGGAACTCATCCTTTAAACCTCCACTTTTGATTTCAACCCTCCAGGTGATTAGGGGTCTACAATCAAGCTTGTGGGGTTTGCATGGAGATAAGAAGTGGTTTTAAATTTCTAAAGGATGGGTCCCAATTCTAGTCCTCTAAGATTACTCAAAGGAAGAGCCTAAGGCTAGATCCTAAGCACTAAAGAGGGAAGAGAAGACCTCATCAAAAATGAGGTCAACAAATGGACCCCCAATAGGTATGGTGTGCTAACCAAGCATACCGCGCGTATTGGCGTTGACCGAAGAGATCAACAGAACCAAAACAGATGTCCAAGTAACAAACTTAAGATGAAGTATAAGAAATTTTCGCTGGGGAGTATCAGGTAAATCTCCAAGACTGAAGATTCTAGAACTCTCGCTGGGGAAGAAGGAGGTGAATTTCAGATCACAAGATTTCAAAAGATGGGATCTTAGATTCCTTTCATTTTCTGTTTCAAGTTTTTTTTCAATTTTGAGTTTGAATTTCAATTTGAGTTTCAATTTTGATTTTATGCGGAGAAAAGAGTAGGGCTAAGGCCCATCCGAATGCATTTGTATCGTTGAGAAGGAACGGAGATGAACCTATTCCAAATGTTGAGGAAGAATAGGACAAAGCCTATCAGAAATGCAAAGTGCTTTGATTTCAATTTCTTGCTGAGAGGATCGAATTTTGAGATTCTTTGAGAAAGAAGTAGGACTATGCTTATCCCGAGTGCCGAGAATTCGTCGAGAAGGGAGTAGGGCGGGCTTATCCCGAATGTCGAGATTCGTCGAGATGGGAGTAGGGCGGAAGCCTATCTCGATTGTTGATTTGCTGAGATGGGAGTACGGCGGAAGCCTATCCCGAATGCTGAGATTGCTGAGATGGGAATAGGGCGGAAGCCTATCCCTAATGCTGAGATTTCTTTGAGATGGGAGTAGGGCGGAAGCCTATCCAGGTCGCGAGATTCGTTGAGATGGAGTACGGCGGAAGCTTATCCGAATGCTTGAGATTCTTTGAGATGGGAATAGGGTGGAAGCCTATCCGAATGCTGAGATTTCTTTGAGATGGGAGTAGGCGGAAGCTTATCCCGAATGCTTGAGATTCGCTGAGATGGGAATAGGCGGAAGCCTTATCCCGATGTCTGAGATTTCGTTGAGATGCGGAGTAGGGCGGAAGCCTATCCCGAATCGTTGAGATTCTTCGAGATGGGAATAGGGCGGAAGCTTATCCCGATTCTGAGATTTGCTTGAGATGGGAGTAGGGCTGAAGCCTATCCCGAATGCTGAGATTCGTCGAGATGGGAATAGGGCGGAAGCCTATCCCGATTGCTGAGATTTGCTGAGATGGGAGTAGGGCGGAAGCTTATCCCGATTGCTGAGATTTGCTGATATGGGAGTAGGGCGGAAGCCTATCCCGATTGCTGAGATTTGCTGAGATGGGAGTACGTCGGAAGCCTATCCCGAATGCTGAGATTTGCTGAGATGGGAGTAGGGCGGAAGCCTATCCCGATTGCTGAGATTGCTGAGATTATGAAAGCATATTGCTGAGATTTCTTTGAGCTGGGAGTAGGGCGGAAGCCTATCCCGATTGCTGAGATTTGAGAAAGATTTTACTGATATTTGGGAATGCAGAGTTTTATGAATGCAGAGATTGAACATATGCTGAGATTTATGAATGCCGAGATTATGAAAACATATTGTAAAGTGCAGAGAATGTTTGTAAAAGTTCATGTGGATTTGAAAAATTCTTTTTAATGTTTGGATTTTTATGAAAGAGAGTTCTTATTTATTTTCCTTTTCTTTTCTGTTCTTTGTTCGAAGTTCATTTAACTTTAATGGCGTTTCCTGAGTCAATTTGCACAAAAGAGGTGAAGGCAAAATGTGACATGGTTACTTTCATTCCAATCTTGTTGAAGATACATCATACGACTCGATCCGAAATATTCTTCATACAATCCATGACTCAAAACGGACTATGTATGATTCTCGTTGATCCATCCAAAAGTATCTGCTAAATCCATATCTGAATAGTAAGGTACATAGTCAATAACATCACCTTCCAAGCCACCCTTGGCAGGAATGCCGCATGGATGTGCTTTGGAGGTGTGATATCTCCCATGTAACTCGCGGCTCGTATGGCCGGAGACTCTCCAATTCCGGATGCAGTTGGAAATGGTATGGTGCCTTTTCGGCGTCCATTCTTCTAAAGGTGACAGAGATCCACTCCACTGGTACTCCGGTATGCAATGTTTTGCGATATCCGCTCCATTTCCTTGTAGTATCATGACGGAACCTACCAGAAGTGGTATCTCCACTGGCCCTCGGAACTTGCCCGGGCCTGCTATCTAGAGGTCAGATCTGAACATGATATTGCACTTGGTTGACGAATGAAGCTGTGCGAGAAGGTCCGACAAAGTCGTGGTGGTGCTATGTGTGGAGGTATGCGGTCGCCCTTCGATAGATGTTGATGATGCAAGCTGTTGGGTATACGGTCTGGCGGCAGTACCCTCCACGTTATCATTCTTTTCACAATTCTTTTAATTATTCTTGGCATGAGATCCACCTCACCGTGACGGAGTATTCCTGGTGGATTCCCTTTTCTGTCTTCTGCGAAGTTATAGCAACATCTGCATTGTATTGTGACTCTTCCTTTCCCTGGCATACACTTTTGGGGTTTTGAATAAGTCTTTTCTCTCAGACGACCTGCTCGACCCATTTTCTGAAGTTCTAGAATGCAATCCACAATCTGTTGTTGTTCATATTCTGAGAATACGTCTGTATATAGCTCGAGGCCTTCCAGGATGTTAATTCTTCTGCCTCCAATCCTTTCAAAGTATTCAAAGGTCTTCTTTTCAACTAGCTGCATTTTCTCCAGCTCATATTATGGAATTATCTAAAGTCCTCGGTGTCTGGTAACGTACTGTGGGATGTATGGTTCAACCCCAGCACGCTCTCCTACATGTCTCGGTTCCTCGGGGATAGTCTCCGTAGGGACATCCTCCGGGGGTTGCTTTCGCAACAAGACTCTCAGGTGCAGTACATCTGCTCGGTGTTGAGGCACCGACTCCATTTCTGTTCTTCCTGGTATTTCTTTCATCTGTCCCAACCTTTTTGGAGTTAGCTTTCTTCTTTCTGGTTCCTGTCGAACCGGTCTCCTTGGAGCGTTTGCACTAACCGTACCCACTATCTGTCCATGTTGATCTTCTGCTAACTTGGTCAACATCTTGCGAATACGATGATTCTTACTTCGTCGCTGGGTAGCAGTGAGAGTAGCTCTTCTCACTCCTTGAATTTCTGTGGGCGCGGCGCTGACAAGCCCGCCTTCTGTCGTAGCAACCATGGACATAAATTTCTTATCTTCTGCGGCGTTTGTTTTTCTTTTCTTGTTGTTGGATTGGTGGCTCGGGCCACCCACTTTCATCACTGTTTGGCTGTGAAGTTCTTCTCGATCAACTGGGATCCAATCATTTTCTTCGTATTGTAAGCCAGCTCTCTATCACTGCTCCATCCTTCACCCTCTTTTCATCGAGTGGGAGACTCACGCCATTTCTAAAGTTTAAGACCAACCGCCTGTTCGACATTTCCCTGCACAAAAGACAAGGAAAGGATCAGGGGCTGTACTAAGAACAAGAACATTAAGAAAACATTTATCACCGAAGATTTTTATTCACTTATTTTAATTTTTAAGGAAAGTAGGAAAATATGAAGAAAGATCAGGAACAAGATTTGATTTGAATGGAAGGGTAAAACTTTATTATTATGATTTCACACATTTTATTTTTTTAGTACATTTTTTTATTTATTTTTATGTTTTTGGGTTCAGACCCAGTCACAAAGTGATTGTCTCAACCATGTTTCTAGGGATAGGACTCTATTTTAGAGGCCACCCTTTGAAACATCAGGTTGCGTAATACTTTTTTAAATATCGTCCATTGATTGGAAGCATTTGTCTCTCTCCTTGGCAATTCACAAGTTGGTAGGACCCTCCTGAGTAGACTGCCTCGACCATAAATGGTCCTTCCCAAGTTGGTTCAAATTTGCCTTCTATCTTGCGATGTGCAAGAATAGGTCTTCTGAGAACAAAAACTAAGTCACCAACTTTGAAAGTTATTGGGCGGACCAGTTTATCATGAGCCTGGATCATCTTAGCTTGGTACAGTTCCAAATTTTGTTGCGCTGCAAGTCTTTTCCCTTCCAGGTTTTCCAGTTCTTCCAGTCGTAATCTGGCATTTTCTTCTGTAGTAATTTTATTTGCAACTGCAATCCTGAGTGATGGAAGCTGGACTTCCAATGGTAACACTGCCTCGGACCCGTACACTAAAGTGTAAGGTGTAGACTGAGTAGGAGTCCTGAAGGTTGTCCTGTAGGCCCATAAGGCTTCTAACAACTTCTCGTGCCAATTTCTCTTGTTGTCATCCAAAGTTTTCTTTAAAATTTGAACGAGAGTTTTATTAAAAGCCTCGGCCAAGCCGTTTGCTCTTGGGTAGTAGATTGTTGAGTATTGCCAGTCGATTCCATGTCTCCTGACAAAATTGTTGATTTTTGTACTTCTGAATGTAGACCCATTATCTGAAATGATTCTGCGCGGTACCCCAAAACGATATACAACTTGATTCTTGAAAAATTGTAGCACATGGTGTGCCTTTACTTGTCTGAGTGGAACTGCTTCTGCCTATTTAGAAAAGTAGTCTGTAGCTGCAAGGATGAAGCGATGTCCTCTTAAAGAAGGCGGTTCTATCGGACCCACTATATCTGTGCCCCAACACTCAAATGGCCACGATGCAATTGTCGGATGTAGCACATTTGGAGGTTGGTGTAGAACCACTCCGTGCACTTGACACTGGTGACAACTTTTGGCAATCTTCATGCAGTCGGTCATCATCGAGGGCCAGTAATACCCTAGTCTCTTAATTTTCATTTTCATTTTTGGACTCGACTGATGAGCGCCACAAAGTCTTGAATGCACTTCTTTGACAATTTCATGAGCCTCGGACCCGCTCAGGCATATTAACCACATATGATCAAAAGACCTTATGTATAATGTATTGTTTATTAATGCATAAGATAGAGTTCTTTTCTTGATTTGATGTGCTAATGACTTATCGTCTGGTAATTTCCTTGTTTCCAGGTATTCTATTAGCGGCTGACGCCAATCTTCTGTGTTTCCCGTCACTGCTGTAACTGATTCCTCTGCTTTTTCTGATTTCTGTATCATATCCATGTCGAGCTGTGATAGGACCTGTCGTCCCTGAACTGACACTTCAACTGACTCATCTTGTAAGCAGGCAAATTCTTTTGCAAGGCGAGCTAGCGCATCTGCGAGAGCATTTTCTCTTCTGGGGATCTTGTAGATTGTTACATTTGTAATTTGTTCCAACAGTTTCATGGCATACTGAAAGTATTGCTCGAGTCTTGGCTTTAAGATTCTGTATTGTCCTGCGACCTGTTGAATAATCAACAGAGAATCTCCATAGATATTAATGTCTGTTATTCCCATATGAATGGTCAATTCTAATCCTGTTATGAGGGCCTCGTATTCTGCTTCATTGTTTGTGCATGGCTCTGTTAAGTGGTAGGAGTATCTTAACATTCCCCGCTCCGGTGTTATAAAGATTAGTCCGATTCTCGCCTTACACAGGCACTATCGTTTGCAATTCTTTGTCTTCCTGTGCTGAGGATGCTCCGTCGAAGTATAGTTCCCAGCGTCAATCATCAGTGTCTTCTAGGTTCATTATCTGTTCATCTGGCAAGTCGTCATTGAAAGACGATTCTGCCGGCAAAGGGTGTCTTTGCAAGGAAATCTGCTAGGATTTGTCCCTTTACGGCACGAAGAGGCACGAAAGTTATATCGAATTGCAATAGTATCATTGACCACCTGGCAAGCCTTCCAAAAAGTGTTGGACGGGTCATCAAATATTGCAATGGATTAACTTTCGAAATAAGGTTGACCTTGTGAGAGAGCATGTAATGCCTGAGCTTTTGGGCGGCGAAGATCAGGGCCAAACAATGCTTCTCAATTGGAGGATACTTTACTTCCATAGGAATCAAACAACGGCTTAAATAGTAGAGAGCATTTTCTTTCCCCTCATCATTGACACCAGGCTAGCGGGGCTCAAGGAGTCGTCTAGAGCCGCGGTATAAAGTATCAACGGTCTACCTGAGACTGGGGTTGCTAAGACAGGAGGTGTCATTAAGTATTGCTTGATGTCATCGAAGGCCCGTTGGAATTTCTCTTCCCAAACGAATTTGGCGTCCTTTTTAACTAATGCCAAGAAGGGCTGACACCTACCTGACAAGTTCAAGATAAAGAGTCGAAGATATGCCAGCTTCCCTTGAAAGGATCGTAGCTGTTTTAAGGTTTTGGGAGGCGGCATTTCTAAGATAGCTTTAATCTTTTCCGGATCGATTTCAATCCCGCGATGTCGGACAACAAATCCTAAGACTTTCCAGGAGGTGACGCCGAAGGCGCATTTTAAGAGATTCATCTTAAGGTTGTATTACCTTAGTCGCTCGAAGACAATTCTCAAATCATACATGTGATCTTCCTTAAGTTTGCTTTTGATGACCACATCATCCACGTAGCACTCAACTTGGTTGTGAATGAGATCATCAAAAATCTTTGTCATCGCTCTTTGGTATGTTGCTCCTGCATTCTTTAGTCCAAATGGCATTACTGTGTAACAATATACTCCGATCGGCGTTCTGAATGCTGTGAGCTTTTCGTCTTCTGGTGCCATCTTTATCTGGTTGTATCCTGAAGATCCATCCATGAAAGAGAATATTTCATGTGTCGAAGCGATGTCGATCATCAATTCTGGGATTGGTAGTGGAAATTCATTCTTCGGACATGCTTTGTTCAAGTCTCGAAATCTACACAGATTCGATTCGACCATTCTTCTTCTGATCGGTACCACATTGGCTAGCCAAGTAGGGTATTGTTCTTCACGGACAAATTTAGCGTCTATTAGCTTCTTAACTTCAGTTATTACTTGTTGTTCAATTTCTAAATGCATTCTTCTGGAAGCTTGTCTGATTGGAACGGAAGTAGGATCCACTCCTAGCCCGTGAACTACAACTTCTGGAGCTAATCCTGGCATTTCATCGTAACTCCAAGCAAAACAGTCCTTGAATTCCTTTAATAGCTTGATCATTTCCTCGGAATCTTCTTTATTGAGTAAGGAGCTAACAAAGGTTGGTTTAGGCTTTTCGCTAGTTCCTAAGTTAACTTCCATTAACTCATCTATTGTAGATTTGATTTCTTCTTCAAATTCTTGTGGAGCATCTCCAATTTGTAGATCTTCAAGATCTTCTGTAGTTTCTAAACAGTCTTCATTAGGTTCACAAGTGACAACCAAGCAAAATTCCGGATCGTCAACTGAACTTACTGTGCCGAATCCGAGACCATGTTTTGAATTGGGAGGCTGACTGACATTATTCCATAATTTTTCGAAGTGTTGTGCTCAGCCTTTTGTCCATTGGCGAGGTAAGACACCTTGTTGAATTAAATTTTGAACACAGGGAGAGTACCACTCAAAAGGAAATTCCATTAATTAGGAAGAAGTGACATCTTCAAACTGTACATTATTTTCAGTATTAGAAGAAGAAGTGTCATGGTAAAATTTGATTGGCTTTGCGCCGCTGCTATGTACTTCTTTGACCACCATACCCTCGATCTTATTAGACTGGATCGGGGTCAGGGTCATAGTGTGTACATAGTGGTTAATCTTCTCGTACATCGATTTCTATTCTTGTTGAATTAAAAGAAATCTTGAATTGTGGTTTCTTTTGGTTTACTGTAGCTGCTTCTTTCTTGATTTCCTCTTCTTCCTCAGAGCTATTTTCCTTATCAACGTTGATCATCGGTTTCTTCTGTCCAACTGTCCTAGTATCTCTTCCACGACCTCGTCCCCGGCCTCGACCTCGGATGCGAGTTCTGGAGAAACCTTCACCATCTCGCTGTAAGGGAGTGGTGAGTAACTGTTGGACTAGAACTTCAGGTTCTTTATGGTCTCGAATTTCTTTTGCTTCATTTGGCACGATGTTTCTGGAGAAGATCATCTTCTTCGGAGGTGCGTAATAAGCTGCATCTTCATGGATTCCAATCTCATGTACGGAGAAAGGTTGCAAATCATCTTTAATGCACTGTTCCCCTCCTTCATAGTATTTTATGCACTGATGTAGAGACGACGGTACCATCCGGTTCTCATGTATCCATGGTCGGCCCAGTAGCGCGTTGAACGATGTTTCAAAATCAATTATATGGAATTTTGCGGTTGTCTTTGCTAAGTCACCGGTCTTCATTAACGAGTGTTATTGATCCAAGTGCTCTTTCTCCTTTACGGTTGAATCCTCTTAGTAACATCTTGTCCACTTCGAAGCTCGCGAGCATCGATTTCCAAGTATGCTTAGCATCCAAAGATTCATTATGTTGATCGATGCTCCGGATCCACCAATACTCTGGAGAGTGTAAATTTTCGATTATGAGTCGAAATGTACACTGGTCGGTTGTGATCAGCTGTCCCTAGTAGTAGATCACTGTCCGTAAAGGTAACACCTCGCTGTTCCTTTAACGAGAAAACCTCGTCTAAGGAATCTCCGGCCATCTGAGCTAAACAAATCTCTGGATCAAGTAAGGCCTTGATCAGAGCTTCCCTCATCTCTTTTGATAAGATGAGAGCGTCGTAGATGCTCGGTTGGTTCAGTAGCTTCCTAAGATGGGCTAGCGCGTTATAGTCCACTTTGTTATCATATGTCTCGGTTCTTCCCGAATGGGTAATTCTTCCGTTGGGGTTGATTCTTCTGCGAACAACCACCTGCTTTCCTTTGTCTTTTGGACCCATTCTCGGTGGTAGAACCTTTCCGCTTCTTAAGTTGACTTCTGTAATTTCTTCTGAATGCAGTGCGAGTTTACAGGTGTCTCCTTTTGAATCGGCATGACAGGTTCTTCTGGAGTTGTTTCGGAATCTGAAGGCTCTAACTCTACTGTGATTGAAGTTCCTTGAAATTCACAAATAGACTCATTGCTTGTTGAAATTTCATAACCTTCTTGGTGAATGTCTTCTTTGTCATCGTGATTGTCGAGGTTGTGTATGATTTGAGAATTGTTATTGGTTTTGAAATCGGGATCCAGATTAAATTGGTTGTCATTAGTTACGTAATCGTTAGAAACAGTCAAACCATAGCCAACGCCATAACTCTTATCGTTATAAGATCCCGCCGGAGCGAGCAAATAATCATACAGAGTCAGAGGTTCGAGGAATTTTTCCCCCGAATCGGAAACAACCATCCTAGGATAAGCGGCCCCTAGTCCAGCCTTAGGAGCCTCGGTCTTCTCTTCTTCTATGATCTCTTTCTTTTCTACGGTCTTTTCCTCACTGGGCGGTTCTTCGATTGTAAGCGATAGCGCGGCTTCGACGGGTTTCGAACTTTGAATTGAAGCATGTGCCGAAGCGGCTCGGATGCGATCCAAAATTTTCTTCGATGATTTCGTCCGAGCGGTACTCCATCCATCATCGGATGTGTAAGGGTACTATCGGTACAATGGGATCCGTCGAAATAACATTGACGGAACCTCCTTTACGGGGTTCTTTCATGTATTCCTTTGGGATCGTTATGTTCCATTTTCGGAGATTGTTGTCAAGCCGACTTTTAAAGGTGATGCGGTCCTCTATTTTATGTCCGAAGCATCCGGTGGTAAGGGCGATGGTTGGGATGGTCCTTCTTATTAACTTCTTCACGGCTTCTTTGGTTACGGCGATCGAAAATCCGAAATCTTCATCAAACTGCGGAACATCTTTGGCACTGCCTCATTCTTGAATGGATATTCTGTATTTGTAAGCTCCTTTAACGTGCGCTGTGGGCGAGGCGGTTGTTCGTATTGTTGAGTTGGCTGATAACCGGGTTGAGGTTGTTGGTAGTTCTGTTGAGGTTGTTGATAGCTGGACTGCGGTTGCTCTGGCTGTATTTGCATTGATTGTTTGCCTTTGTCGACTGCCGCGACGATCTCAGACTTCTTTTCAAATGTCTTCATAGGCTTCTGTTTGTCTGTTTTGTCGACAAAACTTAGTTGTTTCGCTTCCTCTTGCAAGCTTCCGGCCTTCCTTAACAACTTCTCGAAAGTCTTAATTGTGAATCCCTTAAGGAGAAGTGCTATCGGGCCGTGAATGCTTTTAGCGAGGATACCGATCGCATGTTGTTCTTGTAGGCTGTGGCTCACACTTCATGCTTAGATTTCTCCATCGAAGTATGTAATCCACTAAAGTCTCGTTCGGTTTCGTTTCTCCACCACTAAGTCACCAATGGTGATATGGTGCCTGAGCTCCGCAAACCGTTTCACGAAGAGATTTTCCAATTCCGTAAATGTCTTTACCGAACCGTTTGGTAACTCGCATACCAATCGAAGGCGATCCACGACAGAGCCGCGACGAGTTGTTGGAAGAGCAAAGCGTCACTTCCATCGGTGTTACAACATCTAGCACGAAAATGTGCAACATCTTGTCGAGGATTTCCGTACCATCAAAAGTCTTGAACGAGAGGTGGTACGAAGCCTTTTGGGTATTGTCTTGCATCGAATTCTTCGGGGTAAGGTCTACCCGTCCGAATAGATGCTCCGCTCTTAGAGTGTGCTAAGGCTTCTCGCACTCGCTTGTTCCACCATGTTCTTGATGTCCTTCTGCGGAATCATATTCCGAGTAGAGTCTTTCTTTGGTCGATCGTCTCCGTTAACGGATGTAATCTCTTTTCCTCCGTCTGTAATATGAATAACTTCTGGAGGTGTTTCTCTTTGGGGTAGAACCTGACTCTGAAGAGGGCTAGAGCTGCATCCATCTCTTCCATCCTTTTTTCCTTTTGAGAGATTGTATCATCTTTTTCTTGAATTTGTGCTCTTAATGCTTCCGGTTCATCTCTTTCCGCAGCTGCTGGGGCACCTTGTGAAGCTGACGATGCTCGTGTCTCGACCATGTTGATCTCCACATATTCGACATCCATGAACTCCGACGAGTCAACTTCATCTCCAAACTTTTCTTCTCCTTCTCTTGCTAATCGCTGAATGTCGGTTCTTAGCTTTTCTATAGCGTCCTCCAATGGTCTTTTTTGTGCAGTTTCACAGTTGTCTCGTGACGGTTTTTGAAATTCCTTTCCGGGAGTCCCCTTTATTGCAGTAGCACTTTCTTCTGACTCGAGTCTTCTAATGAGACTTTCCTTTTCTGGTCGTTGTTTCGGTCTTAATTGGCCAGTAGTAGGACGTCATACCATCCTTCTAGCGACGGAAGGCCTAGGGCCAGGATGGTCTCATCGGTCGAATGCTTTGGAAGGTGGTATCCTCCACGATCCGTAATCCCGAAACAATAACGAGTGGATCGGCTTTCATCTTTTTATTCGGTTTCTCTGCGGCGCTAACGGGTTCTATTCGCGGCCCAAGACGGGACTTGGGCGGCACCCGCCCTATTCTTCTTAAAATCTACGATACGGGACATTTCTCTTTCTTTGCTAACTTCTCTATCACAGTCTCTAGTCGAGCAAATGGTGTAGTCCTAGCCCTTTTCTTTCGGCTGTCGCTATAGTATGCGGGTCGAGGTAATGCAGAAGCAATATTGTGTACATTTTCCTCGTCAGCTGCGGCGGAGAGGGGATAGAATCTACTTCCTTCAAAAAACGGTGTATACTCTGGTAATGGTATGTACTCAGGTAGTGGTGTATATTCAGGGATTTCTTCCAAGAAAGTGACTTCAGCAGCTCTGGCCTTCCTGGCAATCTTCCTACCTCTGTTCCTTCTCTGAGTCTGTGTTAGGGGTGGAACCTTTGAGCTGGACCCAATTTCAAAAATAGAAGGTCTTGCACGGAAGTCTGTACCCTCCACGGTAACATGTTCCTTACAAATTTGAACTTCCTTCCCCTTTAGTTTGGCGGAAGCCGGGGTAGGTGCAGAGACGACTAGACTAGTGGGGGTAGAGACAACAGTCCTCCTATGGACAATAGTATTCTTCTCGAGTGGAACCTTTAGCGGGGAGGGAACTCTTGGGGCGACTTCGGGTTGAATTCGATCGAAGGTCTCTCGGTTTCCGATACTTTGTACGTAAGTGTGAAAAGGGTAACGTCGGCGATCTTGACATTTGTGTTCTCGAATCCTTGTCCGAAACGGATGATCCCATTGTTGGGCGGCTCATCCTTGTAAACAACGAAGTCCGATCCATTAGTGAAGGAGAAAATCGGCTTTGGGGCGGACATTTTCGCAAGGTAGATTCCGATTGTCGATCCCGAATTATGCTTCTTCTCATTGGAACGAAAAGAAAGGAATCGAAAAGAGTCCGAACACATGTTTGTTCATGTATTTATAAGAAGGAGTTATAGTTTAAAAGAGTCGTTCATTAGAGGATTTGTTCATTAGGAACATAATATTCAAAGGTGTAGAGAAGGTAAGGGGTTCGATTTAGAATTGGAAAGGAAGAGGAAATCTCATGTAAGACTTCTCGACTCGAAGGACTGCTCCTAAACTAACACCTATTGGGGGCCCACCCCACCTCAGAAAAGAGGTAAAAGGATCTCGGAACCTCTCCGTTTAGGGGTGTCTAAACAGTGGCTCCTAAATCCGAGAGGAGTTGGCTATACTCGTTCAAGACAGAAATGAACGGGGTATTCCAACGGAAGAATGGTAGTTTGGTCCACTAGGGGCATGGGCTCATTATCGATTTATGAAAGCAAAGTCATTTGATCAAAATGGAGAGAGGAACTCTTCCCCAGCGAAGTCGCCAGAAGTATGTCGGCATATTTTTAGGTTGAGTGTTGTATTTTTGAAAAGAGGTCGCCTACAGAAATTGTCGGCGAATTTTTAATTTAATTTAAATAAGTAATTTGAAAAGTAGTATTTGATTTTGAAAATAATTTTAAATTTGAAAAATTTTAAGATATGAAATCAAACCGATCTCACATCCCAAATAGTTTATATAAACGAGCACCGCACCACAAACCGTGTATCTATTCCTAAGAATAGGCACACTGCTTGACGATGGGGCTCAATTAAATAAACTAGAAGATTTGTGACATCCGTTTGGTCTGCGAACAAATTTTATAAGCCGACAAATTCTCCTGCTTAATATAAATGAATTAATCAGGGTTTTATATTACCTGGGTTCTTAAAGTTCCCTATAAGGGCAAGCCCGTATAGTTAATTACATCTTAAATGAAGTGAATCATTTAAGAAAACTCTCGATAATGATCAGTGACTTTGCTCTCAAGAATTTCAAAGTTTAAGGTTTTCGAAAGGATTGGATTTTGGAAATTTCAACGGGGAATAGATCAAATTTAGAACGGTTATTTTCAGGAGTCCGATGGAAGAGGAATAGGAGAAGTCGAAGATCCAAGAAGAATCTTGGCAACTTCCCGAACTATCCTATTCTTTGGCTCAGATTTAAGGAAATCATAATATTATCTAATATTTCAATCTTGCCAATTTTAATTAATTCAGACTTATATTTGTATGATAAAATCATACAAATAGCCTCGAAGATATGAGGGTTTATGTCATACCAAACGACTACCTCGGAGTCCTAAGACCGGTTAGGGCTTAATTTACATGACATGATCATGCAAATGCCTAACGAAGAGTTGAGGATTTATGTTGCACTAGGCAAACTACCTCGAGATCTTATGGCTTGGTTATTTAATTCTAGGAATGTTTTAGCTGATGTAGACCCGAATTTTGTTGATGACGATGGCCGTGCTGCCCACCATGCTCCGAGCTTCTTGTTGTTGCAGAGGTTTAGTTTTAGAAGTCATAAATCAGGAGATGAGAGAAGTTTGGTTTTAGAGAAGTCTTAAAATCCAAGTGTTTTTAGTGTTTTAGTTAAAACAAATCTTAAAGTTGATTATAACGAACCGATTAAGATCCCAGCGGTTCAGTCATCCAGCACTAGTTATTTTCATTGAATTCACTTAGTCCGGATGAATTTGCTAAACTCAACTGAATGAGTTCCACACTTTCATTTAGACCGTGGGAAATCCAGTTAGCAACACGTGGGTTACATCATCCGAGGTATTCCCGATCATTCAACGAGACATTTTAATTTTAGTTACAATTATAGTTTTGTGTTCTGTTTGTGATTAAATTTTGAGTTGTTTTATATTTTGAAATGTTGTGGCGGTGATTTTTATCTTGCAGTGACTTTTAATTTAGTTTTGGTTTCAGTTCAGGGACTACCCTAAAGGTTTCGTTTTCATGCAACAGTTGTTTATCATGCAAGAAAGGTAAAGTGCATTTGCAATAAAGTAAATTGCACTAAAATAAAAGCGTACCTGGAGGGTCTTCCCGTCATCCCAAGCTGCACTTAAAACACATGTTAAGTCATTTAAATATTTCCACAAGTACCTAGGTAAAGTTAAGGGAAAGGTTTATATTATCTATCAAAGTCCTAATCCTTTAGCTTGTCATCTCCTATGACGTCTATGTTCTTGTGTTTTGGTTTAAGGACGATTTTCTTCATCAAAGGACAATTAAGTTCAATTGTTCTTATAAATATCCTATCATATTGAGGAAGTGCTTAAGACGAGTCTTAAACATCTTTTCAATATTTCTAGGATAGTTTTAAGTCCAAGAGAATTTAATTATGCAAGTGAATTAATCATCCGGGAGTTTAAATGTTATTCTTTTGCTTAGTGAACTTAGGACATTTGAATATCCTATAAGTGAGGTAATACTTCACTTGATATTTCATTTAAGATTTATAGTAATAAGAGCTTTTAAAAGGGCAAATCAAGTTATTAAGTATTTTTTATGATTTAGACTTAATGATTTAATTCTAATTTTGATTTAATTATAGAAAATTAGTTTAAGTTTGAAATAGTGTTCAAGTTATTTTAGGTTTAATTCTTAATAATTTCATTTAGGTTTGTTATTAAATGATTTTAATTTAATTTAATTTGATTTTAATTTAATTTAATTTAAATTTAATTTCTAATTTAGTTTAATTTAATTTAATTTAATTTGATTTTAATTTAATTTAATTTAAATTTAATTTCTAATTTAGTTTAATTTAATTTAATTTAATTTGATTTTAATTTAATTTAATTTTAATTTAATTTTAATTTGGATTATTATTTTAATCTTTAATTAAGAATTAAGTATTATTGAAGTTATTCATTTAGGGAGTTTTAAATTAAAGAATAAATATCCTCTTAAATAATATCCCTACTTCATAATTTCAAAAAAATTTATTAATCTTCCAAATTTAATTAATTAGTTAATTAAGGTTTACTTTAATTATTCTTAAAAATGATTGGTGGGTTTCTATCCTTAACCATTTAAGTTTCAATCATCCAAAATCAGTTTAAAATCAAATATTTTACCCTTCCCTTTTGATTAATCCTAAAATTTTAATTAAAGGTTGAAAATTTTAATTACCATTTTGCCCTTCAAGCTTAATAATTCTATAACTCACTAAATTAAGCTCAAATGAACTTGAAATTTTTATGTGACCTCACTTACATGTCAATTAAGACATTAGAGGAGAAAATGTGAATTTTTTGTATTTAATTTATTTATGTAATTATTTTTAATGGAAAATAGGGGTTTTCAAGGAAAATTCAATAACATGACCAAGGAAATGTTTCTGTCCTTAATAAAATTATGGGATGTTCCTAATGACCAGAGGACCACTTGGACCAATTTTGGTGATTTTTTTGAATTTTATTTTATTTATTATAATTATTTTGAGTTTTGGAGTATTAATTAATTTAAAAATAAAATAAAGGTTGAAAAATGAATTTTATATTTTTTAAAAATCTTTCTGATATCAGAGAAATTAGAAACCAATTTTTATAATTTTCTGATTTTTCTTTGATTTATTAGAATTATTTTAGTGAAAAGGTTGGAAAATACATTTTTTAATATTAAAATTTACATTAAGCTTTTAAAATTCAAAATCTTACCCTAGGGACTTAGGGAAAATATTTGGTTTGTTCCTAAGTGATTAGAATTCAAAATGTGACATTTTGGTGATTTTTAATATTTTTGTGATTTTTATTATTTTTTTAATTATTAAAATATTATAATAAGCTTAAAAAATCAACTTTTTTAGAAAATTACAATTTTAATTTTCTTAAATTCCTCTAATATCAGAGAGGCTCCAAAACCAATTTTGTGAATTTTTTAAAAATATTTTGTGAGTTATAAATTTTTAAAGTTTAATTTTACCCATTTTTACTTAAGAGGCTTAATCAACCCATTTGGTGGGGTTAATCAAGTCCAATTATTTTCAAATTTTTATGTTGTGTTCTCCTATCCCTAAAGGACAGTGGAGAATTCTTTTTAAGTTAATTTGTTGAATGGTAAACCCTAATTAATTAAAGTTCACTTTTGGGTATTTAGGCCAATTAGGGTTGTTCAAAGTGAATAAACTCAAAAATTATTTTTCTTAGGGTGCTGTGGTCATAAAAAACATTACCAAATTTTCCTAGAATTTATTTCTCAACATGCTAATTATTGGAATTAAAATAATCAAAATAGTGACATGAATTTTAAAAATCAATAACTTCTCATAGGGATGGCCTCTGACCTTGGAAAATTCAGGGAATGTTCCCAAGTTCAGAGGCTTCAAAAGCCCTATGGTCTCATGCCATGGTGAATTTCCATATGCATGGAGAATTGAAATAGTGTAGAGAGTAAATAAATAATTAAAAATAAAATACTTAATGAAATTACATGATTTCTTTTCCACATTATTCTCCTCTGTTCACTGAGCAAGAGGGTATTTTTATTTTATTTTTAGGATTTTTCTACACAAAGTTATGAATTTTCAAAGTTACGGTAATTAAATAAATAGAAAATAGCCCTAATTTCCTACTTATCCACGCGGCGCCACGCCATCCTCGGCGGCTCAAAAGGCCACGCATCGTCTCCACGATTCAGCGCCGCCATCCGACTCAGCTCTCCAGGGGCCCGCGGTTCATGTCCCATTACTCTGTCCGGCGTAATCCTGGCCGTCTGCTCGATACACACGCGATCCGATGGCTCCTGGTCATCATCTACGACTGGTGTGAACCCGTGACCGTCAACCTTCTAACCCTAATGTCTCACTCGATTCTCAATGGATTTTCGAGTTCTTATGCTCTATGGATTCGTCTTGAAGAGACGAACACATCCATATGGTAAACATGTATTGAAATTGACCCAAACTAAATTGAGAATCTCTGGAGGCTCGGGAAGAAGAGTGAGTCCATACCTTTGCTCAGAGAAGTGAAGCTTCGATCTTAGAGTTGTGTCACATTCGATTGGGTCCAAGAAAGCTCCAGATGAAGTCCCTTGACCTGGTAAATTGTCTAGGTATGATTTCGATCAAGCCCGATCACAAAGCTTGGAGAGTTGGAAGCAATGGCTGGCCTGGAGAGGGGGCTTTTGCTGGTAAACTTCTTCTCTTGGTCTGGTGAAGGTTTAGGACCAATAAATTTGGGGATTGGCTTACTGTGGAGAAGTGTCCTGGTTTTGAGCTTGGATTTCAACTCTGAAATTGAGGTCGCAGAGAGGAAATGGCAGGGGGATTTCAGTGGGGATCAAGTTCTCTATGTGTGGGGAGTAGTCTGGAACAATTTTGGCAGAGTTTCCTTAAGGTTTGTTTCAGCACCTCATTTGGCCGAGATGTGGTGGTGTTTAAATAGGCATGGTTGGAGGCTCTCCCAGGGGGAGTTAGGGCTTGGGATCAGCTGCTTAGGTCAAGGGAAGAACAGCCATGGTGGCCATTGGGCATGGGGCAGCTCAGCAGGTAGGAATTCCAAACTTTGGCTCCTCCCAAGGTCTCGGCCATAGTGTTTTCCGGTGATCCAGGCGGTGGGTGGCGGGCATGGGTCACCCTCGGGTTCGGAGTGGGTCGGGGCGGGGTTTAGTGTAGGCGATTGGGCTTTGCCATGTGTCAAAAGCTTGGATTAAGATGGCATGGGGGAAGACCAATTTTTGGCTTGATTTGGTCAAGTCCACCTTTTGGGCTTGGTTCACCCTTCAAGGTGGCTTTGGGTGTTGTGGGGATGCTAGGAAGGTTTTAGAAAGGATTTGGAGTTAATTGGAGTTGAATTGGTTTGGTTTGGGCTAAGTTTGGGTCATGGGTCAAAATTGGGCTTTAAGCTTAAAAATGAAATTGGATTCAAATGCCAATCAAATTGGACTTAGATTTGGTCTAAATTGATATTGTGGATATTAAATTGAAGTTTAGAATTGAATTGGACCAAAATTGAGGTCAATTGGGTAGGTTTGGTTTGACATTGGGTTCACTTGGGTTAAGAATGGGCTAAATTGGGGGTTTTGGTAAAAGTGGGGTAAATTGACAACATTGGCCCATGGTGTAGTTGGACAAAATGAAATTAGAAATATTTGGGAGTTTTTGGAATTTTCTGGGAATTTTCTGAATTTTTGGATTTTTTGGTCAAGAGGGGTATTTTTGGTATTTGGAGGGTATTGGGGGGGTACTTTTGGAATTTTTGGTATTTTTGTCTATGGATGATCAATTTGAGTGGTGAGGAAATGTTCAAGGTTAATTTTGGGGAATTTTGGGTGATTTGGAAATTTTGGAAGATTTGGGCAATTTTAAGGGCTTTTGGTAGGTTTGATAGGTGTAGGGCCCCCGAGGTCAAAAATTGAAATTTTGAAAAAAATAAGATTGATCAAATATGAGTGAAATGGAATCACTTTGATTGAGCCATGAAGCCATATTAAGCCTATATGAACCATGAGAGGACCCATTTGAGGCATTCACCATGTTGTTCCTAACCCTCTTAACCAGGGGCTTAGGGGTTAAGGTCCATCCTAACCCTCTTAACCATGTTGTTCCTAACCCTTTTCACCATGTTGTTCCTAAGCCTTAGATTTATATTTATATTAATTTAGATTTTTAAAATAAATCACACAATTAACGCGAGCATACATATCGCTCAAATAATAT
Source organism: Papilionanthe hookeriana x Papilionanthe teres (assembly GCA_022702705.1). Lineage (NCBI taxonomy): Eukaryota > Viridiplantae > Streptophyta > Magnoliopsida > Asparagales > Orchidaceae > Papilionanthe > Papilionanthe hookeriana x Papilionanthe teres. The sequence continues at coordinate 158,060,659 of CM040424.1, forward strand.
GGGGCTCTAATGGAGTCCTAGATATCGATCCCACGGGGAGGCAATTAATTTCAAAGTGTAGCACAGAGATCGCTATTCAAATCACAACACAATTGCAAGTAATTTTTATTTTTGAAATAGGTGCAAACAGTAAAAGTTACTATTACTACTAAGGTATGCAACAACAAGTTAAACTAACACACAACACTAATTTTATAACTAAACACAGTTGTAAGAAAGAGTCTTCCTCCTTTTCAATGTTAATGTATTGATTATTGTGTCATAGATCGGTGATGCAAATGTATTGTGCAAAATAGGAGCAATCCTATTCTTTACCCATATTTCAGCGTTTAAAAAACATTGGCTAGTCTTAAGTTTAGTCCACAAATCTGTGGCTAGGCTAGGAGGATACTGGATCTCACTCCAGAGCTCCCACTTCCCTTCCCCTGAAGGCTAACTCTCGCTTTGGTTTCCAAATCTTAAGACCAATATGAGGATTTTAGCCTGTCACTAAAAAATCTTCAATTTTACACCCATCAAAGTATATTTCCATATTTATTTGCACTCAATCCCCATGCCTATAAAGCAGTATTTAATATAGCATACCAATCTAATCTCTCAGGATTAACAACTTTCTCTAAAATTCGTTTAATTTCACGATTAGATACCTCTGCTAAACCATTTGTTTGGGGATGATAAGCTGTAGAGATTTTATGCATAATATTATATTTTTCCACCAATCTATGAATCAGATTATTCTTGAAATGGGATCCTCCATCAGTGATAATTACTCTAGGCATTCCATATCTCGTGAAAATATTCTTCATTAAGAACCTCGAAACACTTCTAGCATCACACATAGCTAAAGCTATTACTCCAATCCACTTCGATACATAATCAACAACAATCAGTATATAAATATTTCCAAATGAAGGTATAAATTGTCCCATAAAATCTAATCCCCAAGCATCAAATATTTCAACTTCCAAAGTAAAGTTAAGAGGCATTTAATTTCTTCAGACATATTGCTACTCTTCGACATCGATCACAAGTTTTGATAAATCTATAAACATCTCTAAAAATATTAGACCGATAAAATCCAGTTACAAAATCTCGGTGCGAGTTCTATCAACTACGAAATGTCCTCCAAATTCAGAATCATGACATTCTCTAATAATTCTTTCAATTTCTTCATAAGGCACACATCTCCTAATAATCAGATCTTTACATTGCTTATACAGATAAGGATCATCCCAGAAATAAAATTTGGCATCATGAATAAATTTTTTTCTCTGTTGCACTGTAAATTGAGGTGATATAATATTACTAATAATATAGTTCACAATATCAGCATACCACAGTAAATCTCCTTCAATGATATTATAAAATAGCTCATCAGGAAAAGTTTCTTTGATCTCTCTTTTGAAATCAGCCAAATTAGGTTGTTAGAGTCTAAATAAATGACCAGCTATTTGATTATCGACCCATTTTCTATTAACGATCTCAAAATCAAATTCTTGCATTAACATTATCCAGCGAATCAGTCTTGGTTTGGCATCCTTCTTTTGCATTAAATATTTAATAGCAGAATGATCAGTATGCACTATGCATTTAGTTCCAATCAAATACGATCTAAATTTTTTAAAGGCATAAATAATAGCTAATAACTCTCTTTCAGTAGTGATATAATTAATTTGAGCATTAGTAAGAGTCTTACTAGCATAATATAACATTAATTCAAATAGTTTCTCCTAGTCATGTGAAATTATTATAGGGGCAGCTATTAATTTTTCCTTTAATAGGTCGAAAGCTTTAACACTTTCGTCATTAAAATCAAACTTCCTATCTTTGTCCAATAGTTAACATAGAGGCTTGATAATTTTTTAAAAGTCTTTAATATATCGCCTGTAGAATCTTACATGTCCCAATAAGCTTCTTACCCCTCACAGTGTTGGAGGTGGTAATTTTTCTATAATTTGAATCTTCGCAGGATCTACTTCCATTCCATATTTAGATATTTTATGCCCAAGCACAATTCCTCCTGCAGCCATAAATTGACACTTCTCCTAGTTTATGACTAATTTTTTTCTTTTACATACCTCCAAAACTTTTTCCAAGTTCCATAAGCATGCATCAAATGAGTATCCAAGTACTGAGATATTTTACATAAACACTTCTATTCCATCATCTATTAATTTGCTAAATATGAACATGATACATCTTTGAAATGTTGCAGGTGCGTTACATAATCCAAAGGGCATACTTCTAAAAGCAAAAGTTCCATAAGGGATAGTAAATGTAGTCTTCTCTTGATCCTCAGAAGTAATAGGTATTTGTTGATAACTGGTATATCCATCCAAAAAGCAATAATACTTGTGTCCCGCAAGTCTGTCTAGCATTTGGTCCAAAAATGGTAAAGGAAAGTGATCTTTTCTGGTGGCGGCATTTAATTTTCTATAGTCAATACATATTCACCAGAATAATTTCATTTCTTTCAGTTACATTAACCGTCATTCCTCCTTTCTTAGGTACACAATGAATTGGGCTTACCCAAACACTATCAGAAATATGATATATGATTCTAGCATCTAACCACTTTAAAATCTCCTTTTTAACCACTTCTTTCATTATTGGGTTCAGTCTCCTTTGTGGATCAATTCTAGGTTTATGTTGTTCATTCAACAAAATTCTGTGCATACAGATCGAATGGCTGATTCATTTAATATCAGCTATGGACCAATGACCCAACCGTATTTACGAAAGTAAAATAGCTTATAAAAATTATGGCCAAACTTGACCCTAAATCTAATTAAGCGACTAATGTATGATAATTAAATATTAATTTTTTTATAAATAAATATAAATCACACACTATGGTTACTACACAAGTATACGTATCATTTCAAGTAATATAGAGTTTTCTTTTTAAAACCCCAGATATCGATCTGACAAGGATTAATAAAGTTAAAAGAAAGAAAACTATTAATTAAAATCTTCTAATTTAAAACTAATTAAAATAAATAGAAAATGAAAATTGGCAAGTGACAAAAAAATAAACAAAGATTCCTTCTCCATACGAAATATTCCATGATTAATAAGCAATTAAAATTAGTTGAGAACTTTAAAAGTGTGTTATTGTGACAAATAGGAGCATATATATCCTTTACCCTTTGGTCCAGGTCATAAAGAACATTAGCTAGTTTTTAAAGATTGGATTAGGATGTATTATTAGTAGGAAGAGACGAATTTCTAGACTCTAACTTCTAGGTTCCTCCCAAATGGGTGTCTATGGTCTGGCCTACTAGTGACCTGTCACTTCTTTTGTAAAACCAAATTGATTGAATTTAACCTGTCACACTAAAAACAAAAATCAATTCTACGCTCATTAAAAATTATCTCCTATTTATTTGCATCTCCCCTTTAAGAGAAATGTGATACATACAAGTTAAGAATTCTTAGCCCACGGTCAGATCTTAAGAATTCTCCACAGTATTTAACGATAGAGGAGGCCAATTTGTAAAGTAAATTAAGATTATGTACAATATCATCAAAATTTTTTAGAAAATAAGAAATTAAGTTCTCAAATCTGATTTAAATCTATTATTAATTCATTTCATATTCGTAGGAATAAAGAAAAGAAAACTACTCTGAAAGCATAGAAATTACACCACAAATCATATTTTTATAACTCAAATCCAAAGCAATAAACTTAAGAAACAAGATATAAATACTTATCTGAAATGTAATCCAAGCAATCCTTCGAAGTTTCTCTGACTCCACAGACTCTAATAGGACTTTGAATCTTGAATTTACACTAAACTCTCACTAATATAAAGAAGAATAAAAGAAGAAAACACTTTACTTAAGAACTCTCACTTAATTATTTTCTAATTAATTCTCCCTCTTTTCTTATTTGCTAAAAGACTCTCTCTTGCTGTAGAAAAAGTCTTCTATTTATAAATCTCCAGAAATGACCAGGAGTTGCTTAAGAAGCCTCTTTAAAATTTGTACACATTCAATGAATGTTCTAGAAATTAATTGTGGCGCCTAGGCGTCAGGATCACTGCGCGAATGGATGCATCCCTTCACATTTAAGTCGCACCTCTTTATTTAATAACTGCACTCCAGTGTCTATATTCATTGTATCTTGTTCATAACATGTGGTAATTGGTCTAGAGGCTTCTAGTTTGGTTCGAAAGCGTCAATAACCATCTAATAACCGTCAAGAAATCTCTAGAATTAATCTGCTGTGTCTGGCGCTGATCCACTTATAAAGTACATATTTTTATGTCTTATTTATGATTCAATTCTTAAGGATATTATGCTTTAATGAAAGTTATTTTTATGTTTTTGGATATAGGTGATGAAAAAAGAGATCAAGATGGAAAAATGAGCAAAAAGGAGCAAAGATATTAAGAAATTCAAGAATGATTCTAAATCATATATTTGGGAAGATCCTCATTTATTTAAAATAGGCAGAGATTCTGTGATTCGAAGATGTGTACCTTGTGAAGAAACTTTTGTAATTATTTAAAAATGTCACAATTCTGAATTTGGAGGACACTTTGGAGTGGATAAAATTGCGTTTAAAATTTTAAATTCTGGATTTTATTGGCCTACATTATTCAAAGATGTTGGATATTATGTGAAAACTTGTGATCGATGTCAAAGAATGGGGAATATAGCCAGAAAAGATGAAATGCCTCTAAGATATATATTAGAAATTGAGATTTTTGATGTATGGGGTTTAGACTTTATGAGAGCTTTTATACCATCATCTGGAAATATTTATATTTTATTAGCAGTTGATTATGTTTCTAAGTGGATTGAAGCTGTAGCTTTACCAAACTGTGATTCCAAAAGTGTTTCGAAATTTTTAAAGAAAATGATTTTTACAAGATTTGGAATGCCAAGGGTAATTATCACAGATGGGGGAAGTCATTTAAGAAATGTAAGAATTCAATCATTATTGGAAAAATTCAGAATTAAACATAGAATTGCAACTACTTATCACTCACAAACAAGTGGAATGGCTGAAGTATCAAACAGAGAAATTAAAAGAATATTAGAAAAGACTATTAATCCGAAAAGAACTGACTGGGTTGATAGAATTGATTCTGTATTATGGGCTTATAGAACAACTTATAAGTCACCTATCGGAATGTCACCTTATCGGTTAGTTTATGGTAAACATTGTCACTTACCTGTTGAACTGGAACATAAAGCTTACAGGGCGATAAAGGAGTTCAATTATGATTTGAATGCTACAGGAGAGAAACAACTGTTACAACTGAATAAAATGGAAGAGATTAGAAATGAGTCTTATGAAAATACAAAGATTTATAAGGAAAGAATGAAGAAATTGCATGACAAAAAGATTTCAAGAAAAATATTTGAGCCTGGACAAGAAGTATTATTATTTAATACTCGTTTAAGATTTTTCCTGGAAAATTAAGATCTAAATGGATGAGACCATTTATATTTTAGAAAGTATACCCTTATGGAGCTGTGGATATTAACAATCCCAAGACATGAAAAATATTTAAAGTTAACGGATTAAGACTGAAGCCTTATATGAGAGAAATGAAACCAATTTATAAGAAGGCTTATGAGCTGAGTTTACCCGATTAATATAATTGATTAGGTCAGGCTGATGACTTTAAACCAAGTGCTTTGTGGGAGGCAACCCATATATTATCATTGTGATTATTTGTGATTTGAATTTTATCTTAATCGATGTTTGTGTGTTGATCAAACCATTTTAATAGGCCTATTTTAAGACTGAAACTTTGTAAATTTGAGGATAGGCGAAACAAAGTCAAACGTGGTTCCGTCACCTAGGCGCCCAAACTTGGCGCCTAAGCGCTAGCATGACCCATGTGTATCGATTGTCTGGTGCCTAGGCGTCAGATTCCGACGCCTAAGCGTCCCAGTTATTGTTCATGCAAAAACAAAAAAATTTCAGTTTTTCACACGAATTCTTCTTATAAATTGCCCTATCTTCCTCCCCAATCCCTAAGCAACCCTATTTTCGACTAGAACAATTCATTTTGGAGGAGAAAAGAGAAGTTTGGAAGCAATGGAGAGAGGAAATCATGGCAATGCAATAAGAGATAAGTCTTCTAAAGATCCTCAACCTTATTTCAATGGATTTATTGCTGTGAGTTTGGAGAAATTGTTTAGTCGTTTAGATACGATTGTGGCGGAATTGCTAAGCATTGAGAATCATCTGCATGAGATGTATCACCAAATCGAGCACTTGGAATGGCAGACAAAACTTCAGTTCGATCATATGACGACCTATCAAGATTCTCAAGTAGCGATGTATCCGAAGAACAAATGGATTGATGAGAAAATGGCTTTGGAATTTCCAAGGGCGTTGGTTTTCTATCCATGCGGGCCTAGCGAACTTCATTGCGAGAGGGATGGAAATTAAAAGTTTGGTGATGAATGGATCATTGATGTGTTCTAGGTGTGATTGAGTCATGTTCTAGTGAGTCGTTTATTTAGTTTGTGTGTTTGCTTTCATTGTTCAAGTGTGTTGTTTGATTGAGAATTTACTTTGAATTTGTATTGTTTGTATTGTTTATAGAATGATGAACCTTGTTATAGTATTTTTTTCTGGAATTTCTTGAGCTTGGAAGATCCAGAATGAAAAACGGGTAAATTTTTCATCTTCTAAGCTAAATGGTATTTCTAATGCATGACATTACTTTATTTCTACTCGTCTCCTGACCCGAGCCGCGCTTAACGCAGTAAAGTTTGCTTCCAAAAGATAGCAACAAACTTTGACTTAATTTATAAATAGCGGCTTGTGTATAAAATTAATATTATATAATTTAGAAAATATTTTTACACACTAGGGGTACTACGCAAGTATACGTATCATTTCAAGTAATATAGGGATTTTAAACAAAAACCCCAGTATCGATCCCACAGTGAAGATTTATAGAAATAAATTTTCTAGGAAGTGAAAGTGAAATAAAATAATAAAAATAATTTTATTTTATCTTTTAATTTGATTATAAATTACTATTAATTTACTAGAAGCAAATAAAGAAAACAATAATAAGATAATGATTTTATGAATTCTATATAAAATAAACAACTTTCTTTCCTTCAATTAATCTAAGATTTTTAAGATAATTTAATATTCGTTGGAGAATTTGATTTATGGTATTGTTCCAAATACAAGCATTCCTATTCTTTACCCTTTGATCCGAGTGCAAAAAACATTGATTAATTTACGAATAGGTACGGATGTATTGTTAGTAGAATGGGTTAATCTAGGCTCACACTTCTAGATGTCCAAGGGTGGCTATGGTCGTCCCTACTAGTGACCCTTTCCTAGTCTATAAATCAAATTATAAGAATTTAATGTCGTCACTTTAAAAACTTATCAATTCTACTCCCTTTAAATATTATCTTCCTATTTATTTGCACTTCACCATGAATAGGCCGCACATGGCCTTCGACTACCCAAGGATTCATGTGACATTTACAAGTTAAGAGTTATTCTCCTTCAAGGTCTCACAACTCTTCAACGGGTTTTAACAATTCAAACGACTAATTTAAAAAGTAAAGTAAGATCAGGTATTAATGTCATCACAATATTTTGAAAATATTTTGAATTTTAATTCTCCATCGAATCTTTATATTATCTTATCTATCTCTTCATAATTGAAGTAAGAAAGTAACTAACTACTCAGAACACATTGAAAATAAATAACAAAACATGATAATTAAACTTTGAATCAAATGTAAAAATATACTTATCTCAAATATTTCTTCTACAGATCTTCTGATTCCTACTGAGTCCACAGTGTAATGAAATCCAGATGCAATAACTTGAAAATTAACTCACTAAACTAAACAAAAGTGGCCCTAAATTTCTCTCTCTAATTCTCTCTCTAAGGATGAGAGATCCTAAAGTAGATAAGAGAAAGGGGTACAATGGGAGGGGCACATTTTCTACAGAAACTGACCTCTATTTATAGGCTTCAAGATTTTCCTTGAGGCACCTCTTCAAAACATGTCTACATTCAATGAATCTTCTAGAAGGTCGGTCTGGCGCCTAGGCTCCGGGGTCTGGCGTTTAGGCGCCGGGGTTTGGCGCCTAGGCGCCGGCCACCGCGTCCAGTTCTTCGCACCTCTTCACTTTGGCTCGCACCTCTTCGCGATTAAAACCTTTTTAGAGAGTCCAAATGCAATGTATCACAGTCCTATTATTAAGTAACAACTGTCAGTCTTCTAGAATGTCCAATAACCACTCACTCCATCAAAATAACTGATCAAACGTTGTCAAAAACTTGATATTTTTCGTATCGCGTCTGGCGCTTAGGCGCCAGTTTCTGGCGCCTAGGCGCCAGGCCATAGTTTTTTTATACTTTTGGTATTTTGCTCCATTTTTGCTCCTTTTTACTCCTTTTTCCTTCTTAGACCTTTTTACATTACCTACCTCCAAAAACACAAAAAATACCTTTCATTAAAGCATAATATCCTTAGAAATCGATAAGAATTAAGACATAAAAAATATGTATTTTTTTATAGATCAAAATCCCCCAAACTTAAATGTTACTTATCCTCAAGTAACTCTTTTTACTATATAAAATATAACTTTTGGAAATAAAAGATAAATATTTAAGATTCCTTATAATTTTTGATTTTATAAAGTCTTTAGTAAATTATTAACCCAATTTCACTAACTAGGTTTAATTTTAAGAATTTAAAGAATATTTAACTACCAAATCATAAGATTTCAAATTTTTCATTCATTTTGAAAATAATAGAAGTCTATTATATTAAGCTTTCATAGATTATTTACAAGAAAAAGATCTTCTTGAAAAATATTTTCCAAATAAATATTTATGTATAAAAATCAAGTAAAATATGTAACTAGTTTTCTTCCTATAAGATAATTCAAGTGAAGCCAATTTTTTATTAGGCATTTCCTCAAGCTTCTCCTCTCTATTTTTTTGTTTTTTTTTGTTTTTTTATATATAGAGAGGATTACTATATCTGGATAGCCTGTTAATGGTTTTGAACATCACTATCCTTAACTTATATTTTCAAAACTTATACATTTCCACTTAATTATTATAACATAAATAAAAATTCAAAAAGAATTTCAATCTTTTCTTTTTCAAGTGATAATTTTTGATTACTTAATATTTCTAAAATTCTATTATTTCTACCATGAATAGAAAAATTCTTTATCTCATTCTTCTTTAAGTTAAATAATTCTATTCTTAAAATCAATCAAAGTTAGTAAAATTTTGGTTAATTTCACTAAATTGTTTATAATTTCAAAAATAAAAGTGATCTCAAATAAATTCTTCATTCCTTAAGTTATGTTAAAAAGTTTTTATTTTTAAGAAAATATTAGTTCTTTAAGGACAAATAAAATTTAATTTTGAATGGATTTTCCCTTCCCCCAAACTTATGTTTTGATATACTATGATAATTTGAAAGTATGAGAGAAAGAAAATCATAAGAATTTTTAATAAGTATGTAAAATCAATCTTAAAAAGAAAAATTAACTTCTAATCATGCTTTTATGAATAATTAAGATAAAATTGAAGCATGTATATAAAAAGTAAGCAGCTAATTAATGATGATATTAAATTTGAAACAGAATTAAAAGAGAGCAAAATAATTAATTACTAAACATTAAACTAAAACAACATATAAATTAATTCTAAATTCAGTCTCAACACAACAGAATCCTAAAACTAAATAGTCAACATACATCAAATACAAAACTAACAAACAATCCAAATAAAACAAACTAACAGAGTAGCACATCATAGAAATCTATAACTACTAATCACTAGCTGTAGCCTCATCATCATCTTCATCACCAAAGGAAAATTCTACGTCCTTAGGATCTACAAATGGTGTGAAACTAGGAAAAGTAGGAAAACTAACATCATGTTCACCCTTCAGAAATCTACTAGGGCTTCATCATACTCGGCATCGAACTACTCTTCCTGCGGGCATAATCGGATAAATGATACTAGTTTTCTATCAATAGTATCAATCTCTGTAGTGAGTTTGAAATAACTCCTCGTTCTTCGCTCTAAAGCTCGATCATGCATTGATTCCCGGAAATCGATGGTGGCTCGGCGAAGTAGAGGGCCTAGAAGTAGAAGGTCTACCTGAAGTATGTGCAGAAGTAGAAGGAGCGGTTGATCTCTTCCCTCGAAGACGATTATAGATACTAACACTCTCATACCCAATTGGCTTAGTAGACTCCAGCTTCTCCTTAGAAATATTAGAAGTGACTCCATTACTAACACATAGTGAATAGATCAGAGATGGAAATCTTAATCCAACAGAAGTGCTGGACCTCGCAGTAAACTCCACAGAATCATAAATAATGCTCCCAACATCAATAGGCTTCCTCTCCCGAATGCGGTAATTTAAGACGGCTCGATCTCTAGTCACTTCACTCGGGTGGTTGGAAGGTAATAATCTTGCGAAATAAAGTAGTGCCATGCTTTAGATACACCATTTAATTCGGAGGGATTTGAAGTTTACCCTCTTTCGTTCCTGATCTTCCAAGATCCAGTACCGTTAGTCAGATAAGCAATAATCATATCCAAATCTCCCTCAGAAGGTGATAATCTAGAATAATAGCACTCAATAGTTGGTGGCAGACCATAAAATATGTTGATTCTTTCTGGACTAAATCCTACTCTGATACCTCTGACAAAGACTTCATAATCCTCGGCATCCAGAAAATTTGCATAAAATTCTCGAACAATCGGGATAACAGCAATAGCAGTAAAATAACAAAATCGTTGTCAGTTGTGCGCAACAATAGTGTTTTCAATCATTTCTCCAGGATGGTAGAAACTTCGTTCAGAAATGAACTTTCTGGACGTCGCAAATTCATGGAAACGAAAATGCGCAGCCGCAGTAGAGATTTTGCTGCTATCAAAGTTATCTCATGCCTTCCCGTGTTTAGATTTTAGAGCCATCTAAACGTGAAAGAAAACAAGAACAAATTTAGGAATCAAAGATTTAAACTCTTTTTAAGTTTATAAAACTTAAAAAAAGTTTAGAAATCCAAAGAAATCACTAAAAATCGAAATTTTTTTCAAATTTTCGGTTCTTAGCTAATCTTAGGGAAATCTATGGTGAAAATCGAAAATAAATGGTTTAAAGTGTTGATCTGACCTTGAAACGAAAAAATCAAGTGGGTTCGCACTCAAATCCTTGATGTTTTGACCTCAAAATGGATCTAGAGGATGTATTTTTGCGAAAATGGGGAAGAAGATGAAGCTTAGGCATCAAAAATGGCTTTTGGGGGCTATTTAAGTAAATTTTTTGGTACGAGTCGAATCGGCGCTTAGGCGTCGAACTCGGCGCCTAGGCGCCGTACTCGCCTTTCACAAATTTTTTTTTTAAAATTTATTTTTCCACCAAAATTCATAAATTCAACTTCCAATTACTCATATCGAGTAGAGCTTCGGTTTCTAACTTCCACAACATTTTTCAAAAATTTATAAAAATTAAATATTAAATCCACCAATCAAACATAAGGTTTTCAATCAAACTCACTAATTTCCATTTAAAATCTTCAATTTTGACTCAATACATTCCAGATAAGTACTACATTTGATTCAAGTTCCTAATACACACTCAATCATAATAATTTCAAAGCAAAAACAACACACATTGAACATGAAAGCAAATACACAAACAAACACAATCGATTCTCTAAATCGATACAACGACTCAACAAGCCATAATAACTATCTCATTACCATAATATTCTAATCTTCACAAGGGAAATTGTGTATTCCACATGGAAAGAATACTAACGCTCTTGGGAAATCTGTAGCCGTCTTTTCATCAATCCACTTGTTCTTCGCATACATTTCAACTTGAGCATCTTGATAAGCCGCAAAATGATCAAATTGAAGTTTCATTTGTCATTCTAGATGTTCAACTTGATGAAACATCTCATGAAGGCGATCTCCAATCCTTTTAAATTCTTCTTCAAAGTTATCCAAATGACTAGAAATTTTCTCTAAACTTACAGCGATGAAACCATTGAAGTAGGGTTGAGGATCCCTTGATACCTTGTCCCTAGCCTCTTCTCCATGATTTCTCCTTTACATTTCTTTAAAAATTTCTCAAATCTCTCAAGAAGAAAGTGTATGGGACGTAATTTTGATTGCTTGATGGTTAGGAAAGAAGATGGGTTGATTTAAAGGGGAAAATCGTGTGAAAAACTGGAAATTTTCGGTTTTTGCACGATCCAGTTACCGTGGCGCTTAGGCGCCGAATCTGGCGCCTAGGCGTCGGACCTATTGACACATAGTTGATTCTGGCGCTTAGGCGCCGAATACTGGCGCCTAGGCGCCGGAAGCCATGTTCGACTCGGTTCGCTAATCGTCAAATTTTCAAAATTTCATTCTCTAAGATAGGTAAATTATACTTGGTAAGAGTAATTTAGACTCGATAACTCACATTGTAAGCTTGTCATAATGAAGGTTAACTTGATCTCCTTTTTACTCATATTCAAAATAGAGTGATCCTATTTTTAATTCTTACATACTTTCAAAATAATTTTCGACTTAAGTCAACCAAGACTTATGAGCATCAAATTTTTCTAAAGTAATATAAAATTAATCAAGATCGAGGCATAACCTTTCATTAAAACACAAAAACACAAGATAATTATGGGTTGCCTCCCACAAAGCGCTTGGTTTAACATCGTCAGCCCGACTTAAGTAAATCCTTAATCAGGTTGACTCAATTCATAAGCCTCTTTATAAATCTTCTTAATTCCTCCCAAATAAGGCTTCAATCTTAATTCATTTACTTTAAAAAATTTCCAGTTTTAGGATTTTTAATATCTACAGCTCCATAATGGTATACTTTCTCAACTAAATAAGGTCCAATCCATTTAGATCTTAATTTTCCAGGAAAAGTCTTAAACGAGAATTAAACAGTAATACTATTTGTCCAGGCTCAAAAATTTTTCCTGAAATTTTCTTATCATGCAACATCTTCATTTTCTCTTTATAAATTCTAGCATTTTCATACGATTCGTTTCTAATTTCTTCCATCTCATTTAGTTGCAATAATCGTTTTTCTCCTGCATTATTCAAATTAAAATTAAACTCGTTTATCGCCCAATAAGCTTTATGTTCAAGTTCTACAGGTAAGTGACAATGTTTACCATAAATTAACCGGTAAGGTGACATTCTGATTGGTGTCTTATAAGTCGTTCTATAAGCCCATAATGCGTAATCAAGTCTATCAACCCAATCAGTTCTTTTAGGATTAACGAGTCTTTTCTAAAATTCTTTTAATTTCTCCGTTTGATACTTCGACCATTCCACTAGTTTGAGGTGATAAGCGATTGCAATTCTATGTTTGATTCCAAATTTTTGTAGTAATGATTGAATTCTTATATTCCTGAAATGACTTCCACCATCAGTGATAATTACCTTAGGCATTCCAAATCTTGAAAATATCATTTTCTTTAAAAATTTTGAAACACTTTTAGAATCACAGTTTGGTAAAGCAATAGCTTCAATCCACTTTGAAACATAATCAACTGCTAATAAAATATAAATTTTTCCGGATGATGGAACAAATGGTCCCATAAAGTCTAATCCCCATATATCAAAAATTTCGACTTCCAATATATAGTTTAAAGGCATTTCATCTTTCCTAGATATATTTCCCATCCTTTGACATCGATCACATGTTTTCACATATTGTCTCACATCTTTAAATAAGGTAGGCCAATAAAATCCAGAATTTAAAATTTTAAATGCAGTTTTATCTATGTCAAGGTGTCCTCCAAAATCAGAATCATGACATTTTTGAATAATAGCAAAAGTTTCCTCATAAGGTACACATCTTCGAATCATAGAATCTTTACCAATTTTAAATAAATGAGGTTCTTCCCAAATATAAAATTTAGCATCATATTTAAATTTCTTAATAAATTTGTTATCCAAGTCATAAGGCAAAATATTGCTAACTAAATAATTAACAATATCAACATACCACGATGTTTTGTATCTTTGAATAACATATAAAGATTCATCAGGGAATTTCTTATTTATAGTTTCTTCCGAAATAATATCATTTTTAATTCTAGACAAATGATCAGTAATTTGGTTTTCAGTTCCTTTTCTATCTACTATTTGAAAATCAAATTCTTGTAGAAGTAAAACCCATCTTATAAGTCTAGGTTTAGAATCCTTCTTAGATATTAGATATTTAATAGCAAAATGATCAGTATGAACTATGCATTTAATACCAAGAAGATAAGATCTAAATTTATCAAAGGCATATACTATAGCTAGAAGCTCTTTCTCAGTGGTAGTGTAATTTCTTTGTGTTTCAGTGAGAGTTTTACTAGCTTAATATACAACTTTGAAAACTTTCTCATATTTTTGTCCTAATACGACTCCAATTGCATAATCACTTGCATCACACATTAATTCAAAAGATTTATTCCGAGTTAGGTGCAACAATAATAGGTGCGATTATTAATTTTTCTTTTAGAATATTAAAAGCATTAATACATTCTTCATTAAATTCAAATTGTGCATCTTTTTCTAATAAATGACAAAGAGGTTTAGCATTTTTAGAAAAAATCCTTTATATATCTTCTATAAAATCCAGCATGACTTAGAAAACTTCTCACATCAGTAATAGTAGTAGGTGGTTGCAATTCAACAATAATTTTCACTTTTGCTTGATCTACTTCCATCCCTTTTCGTGATACTTTGTGTCCAAGTACAATGCCTTCGTGACCATGAATTGACATTTTTCCCGGTTAAGAACTAAATTTGTTTCTTCGCATCTTTTCAGAACTTTGGCAATGTTTTTCAAACAAGATTCAAAAGAAGTTCCAAAGACTGAAAAATCGTCCACGAATATTTCAATTCCTTTATCAATCAAATCACAAAATATTGACATCATACATCTTTGAAAAGTTGTAGGTGCATTACATAAACCAAATGGCATTCTTCTAAAAGCAAATGTTCTATAAGGACTTGTAAAAGTTGTCTTTTCTTGGTCCTTAGGAGCAATAAGTAATTGATGATAACCAGATTATCCATCCAGAAAACAAAAATATGAGTGTCCAGCTAATTTATCGAGCATTTGATCCAAGAAAGGTAAAGGAAAATGATCCTTTCTAGTGGCTTTATTTAATTTCCTATAGTCAATACAAATTCTCCATCCAGTAACTTGTCTTGTAGGAATAAGTTCATTTTTATCATTAATAAGGACAGTTACACCTCCTTTCTTCGGAACACAATGAATAGGACTTACCCATTGACTATCCCGAATAGGATAAATAATACCAGCATCTAACCACTTAATAATTTCTTTTTTAACAACCTCTTTCATGATAGGATTTAATCGTCTTTGCGATTCTATAGTTGGTTTAAAATTTTCTCCCATTAAAATTCTATGCATGCAAATGGAAGGGCATATTCCTCTTATATCGGCAATAGTCGACCAAAAGCTTTCTTATAATTCTTTAACACACATAAGTAATTTTTTTCTTGATCTTTACTCGGTTCGAAGAAATAATAACAGGTAAAGTTAACGAATTTCCAAGAAACACATATTTTACATGTGAAGGTAACAATTTTAATTCCAGTTCAGGTGCTTTTTTAATTGAGGGTAAAAGTATATCATTTTGAGTTATTTCTAAAGTTTCCCAATTATCTTTAATAAAATGAGTTTCTTCTTCTTCTACTACTTCTTCTTCATCAGTTAAAAAATTCAAATTTTTCTTCGTAAATAACTTTACATTTTCTTGATAATGTTTTTCAATTAAATAATCAATTATATCCATTCGATAACATTTCTCTTTATCGGGGCACTTCATTGATTTAAGAACGATGAATTTAATTTCTTGTTCATCGACTCTCATGGTTAATTCTCCTTTTTGCACATCAATCATAGCTCGTCCGGTAGCTAGAAAAGGTCTTCCTAAAATAATAGGTATCTCTTTATCTTCTTCCATGTCAAGTAATATGAAATCTACATGGAAGATAAATTTGTCCACTTTAAGAAGGACATCCTCTATAACTCCTTTAGGATAAGTGATAGATCTATCAGCTAACTGAAGAGTTACAGTGGTGGGAGTAATACCTCCTAAATCCAATCTTCGAAAGATAGAAAATGACATGAGATTAATACTTGCTCCTAAATTACATAAAGCTTTTCCGCAAAATTTTTCTCCAATAGCATAGGGTATAGTGAAACTTCCCGGATCCTTAAGGTTTTCAGGTAATTTCTTTTGAATTATTGCATCGCATTCTTCACTTAATACAACAGTTTCAAAAGCTTCAAATTTTCATTTTTTTGCTTAAAATATCCTTCATAAATTTTGCGTAAGATGACATTTGTTCCAAAGCTTCAGCAAAATGTATGTTAATAGTAAGTTTCTTAAAAATTTCAATGAACTTAGAAAATTGATGATCAAGTTTCTGCTGTTTATGTCTTTGAGGAAAAGGTGGTGGTAGTTTTTCAACTTCCACATTAACAGGTATAACAGTCCGATCTTGACTAGGAGAGAGAGTTTCTTTAGGTTTTTCAATCTCTTTAACCTCAATCTCTTTTTCAATTTCATTCTGCAATTTTTCTTTTAATTCCTTTCCACTTCTAAGTTGCACAGCTTTAACTTGTTCATGTTCTTTTCTAGTTTCCTTTGGATTGATTTCAACATTAATAGGAAGTGTTCCTACAGGTCTGTTATTAATTTAAGTAACAATTTGCCCCATTTGATTTTCAATATTACGAATAGCAGTATTTTGATTTTGTAATTGATTATTCATTTGCATAATTAATTCTTCTATTGATAACTTTTTCTGTTGATTATTAAATTCAGGAGGTTTATAATTTGAATTAACTTGATTATTCCAATTTCCAGTGGGATGAGATTGATTATTACCCCATTGTTATTGTGAATTATTCCAGTTAAAACTAGGATGATTTTTCCATCTTGGATTATTATAATTTGAATAAGGATTATTTTTACTTGCAATAGCTTGTAAAGTTTCAATAGTTTGAGAATCTTCAATATTAGCAGAGTTATTATGCGAAATATTAATTGCAAAATTATCTAATTTCTTAGACATTGCTCGCAACTTGTGAAGCTAAGATAGAAAAGGCTTCATTATCTTGAATACTGGCCATCTTTTTAGGGTTAACCCTTTCGGAAGGCCATTGAAAATTATTATTAGCCATTTCTTCAATTAAAGTGTAAGCTTCTTCAAATGATTTAGACATTAAAGAACCTACAGCAGCAGCATCAATAATTGATTTTAAAGATCCTATTAATCCATTATAAAATGTTTGAATAATCAACCAATCAGGTAAAGCATGATGAGGACATTTTCTTAATAGGTCTTTAAATCTCTCCCAAGTTTCATATATTGTCTCCCCGTCAGATTGACTAAATGAAGTAATATCATTTCTTAATTTAGCGAGTTTTAGAAGGAGGAAAATATTTAGCAAGGAATTTTTGTGCCATTTCAGCCCATGTTTTAATAGAACCGATCGCTAATGAGTTTAACCACATCTTTGCTTTATCTCTTAAAGAAAAAGGAAAGAGTCTAAGTCTAATAAGCATCATCGAAATATTGTTATATTTAAAGGTAGCACAAAGTTCTAAAAAACTAACAAGATGTAAATTTGGATCCTCATTTGGTGATCCACCAAATTGATTGTTTTGCACCATTTGAATAATATACGGTTTAAGTTCAAAAGAATTAAGCATCTACAGTGGGTATTCGAATACTACTATGAAGTTCATCAATCTGTAGGGTTAGCATAATCCCTTAATGGTTTATAAACATTTTGATCATTAAGTTCAATCGGATTTTGTAAAGTAGCCATTTCTTGAAATTTTTAAATTTATTTTCCCTTTTTAATTTTTCTAATTGTTCTTTCCAATTCAGAATCTAAAGGTATTAATCCTTCAGAACCAAATCTTCGCATAAAACAAGCAATAAATATAAAATTTAACTATTATATTTCTTTCTTCCTTACTTCCTTTCGTTCCCCGGCAACGGCGCCAAAAATTTGACTCGAGCCGCGCTTAACGCAGTAATGTTTACTTCCAAAAGATAGCAAAAAACTTTGACTTAATTTATAAATAGCGGCTTGTGTATAAAATTAATATTATATAATTTAGAAAATATTTTTACACACTAGGGGTACTACGCAAGTATACGTATCGTTTCAAGTAATATAGGGTTTTTAAACAAAGACCCCAGTATCGATCCCACAGGGAAAATTTATAGAAATAAATTTTCTAGGAAGTGAAAGTGAAATAAAATAGTAAAAATATTTTTATTTTATCTTTTTATTTGATTATAAATTACTATTAATTTACTAAATGCAAATAATGAAAATAATAATAAAATAATGATTTTATGAATTCTATATAAAATAAACAACTTTCTTTCCTTCAATTAATCTAAGATTTTTAAGATAATTTAATATTGGTTGGAGAATTTGATTTGTGGTATTGTGCTAAATAGAAGCATTCCTATTCTTTACCCTTTGATCCAGGCGCAAAGAATATTGACTAATTTACAGAATAGGTCCGGATGTATTGTTAGTAGAATGGGTTAATCTAGGCTCACACTTCTAGATGTCTAAGGGTGGCTATGGTCGGCCCTACTAGTG
The DNA here is from genome assembly GCA_022702705.1 of Papilionanthe hookeriana x Papilionanthe teres. NCBI lineage: Eukaryota > Viridiplantae > Streptophyta > Magnoliopsida > Asparagales > Orchidaceae > Papilionanthe > Papilionanthe hookeriana x Papilionanthe teres. Next base: position 158,079,325 of record CM040424.1, read on the forward strand.
ACCCTTTCCTAGTCTATAAATCAATTTATAAAAATTTAGTACGTCACTCTAGAAACTTATCAATTCTACGCCCTTTAAATATTATCTTCCTATTTATTTGCACTTCACCATGAATAGCCCGCACATGGCCTTCGACTACCCAAGGATTCATGTGACATTTACAAGTTAAGAGTTCTTCTCCTTCAAGGTCTCAAAACTCTTCAACAGGTTTTAACAATTTAAACGACTAATTTAAAAAGTAAAGTAAGATCAGGTATTAATGTCATCACAATATTTTGAAAATATTTTGAATTTTAATTCTCCATCGAATCTTTATATTATCTTATCTATCTCTTCGTAATTGAAGTAAGAAAGTAACTAACTACTCGAACACATTGAAAATAAATAACAAAACATGATAATTAAACTTTGAATCAAATGTAAAAATATACTTATCTCAAATATTTCTTCTACGGATCTTCTAATTCCTACCGGCTCCACGAGTGTAATGAACTCAGGATGCAATAACTTGAAAATAAACTCACTAAACTAAACAAAAGTGGCCCTAAATTTCTCTCTCTAATTCTCTCTCTAAGGATGAGAAATCCTAAAGTAGATAAGAGAAAGGGGTACAATGGGAGGGGCACGTTTTCTGAAGAAATGGACCTCTATTTATAGGCTTCAAGAGTTGCCTTGAGGCATCTCTTCAAAACATGTCTACATTCAATGAATCTTCTTGAAGGTCGGTCTGGCGCCTAGGCTCTCACTTTGGCTTGCACTTCTTCGCGATTAAAACCATTTTGGAGAGTCCAAATGCAATGTATCACATGTCCTATTATCAAGGAACAACTGCCAGTCTTCTAGAATGTCCAATAACCGCTCACTCGTCAAAATAGTCGATCAAACGTTGTCAAAAACTTGACAGTTTTTATATCGAGTCTGACGCTTAGGCGCCAGTTTATGGCGCCTAGGCGCCAGGCCATATTTTTTTATACTTTTGGTATTTTGCTCCATTTTTGCTCCTTTTTCCTTCTTAGACCTTTTTACATTACCTACATCCAAAAACAAAAAAAATACCTTTCATTAAAGCATAATATCCTTAGAAATTGATAAGAATTAAGACATAAAGAAATATGTATTTTTTTAATAGATCACCTCCTTCCATCCAAACATTTGAGTGAGGTTTTCAAGGACAGAGCTATCCTCAACTACTGCATACAGGAGAGGAAGCTGATGGATGTTGGGAGTATTATTTATGATTATGTAGAGGCTGTGGGATTGGGATTCCCATCTTTGATTTATTCTTTGTGTGAAAGTGCTGGAGTTGTTGCTGAGCTTTCAGAGGAGAAGCTCAAGTCTATAAAACCCATTGGATGAGAAATTGTTAGTATTTATGATCGACTCCGAGGTAAGAGTTCTACCGCACCCTCTAGTTCATTACCTACTTCTGGTAGACCTTCTACTTCTGCTGCTGTGCCACCATCTAGTTTTTGGGAGAATATGCATGAGAAATTTATAGAGCAGCAGAATATTTTACTTCCAGTGTAGAGTCGATACTATAGATTTGAAAGTGGATCATCTTTCTGAGTACACCTAGAGGAAGAGTGATTTTTATGTTGAGTATTCTGAGTCTCTTGTTAGATTCCTGAAGGGTGACCATTCAGTCCAGTTCCCGACCTGCCCTAGATTCTCACCATTTGATATCCAAAACAAGAATGTAGACTTTTCCTTTGATGATGATGAGGACGAGGAGACTGCTAGTGATGATTAGATTTGTAGGATTGTGTATTTGTGTTATTTATGTTATGTTTTTGTTAGTGTGTTAGTTTTGCTTGTATGTGAGTATTTGTTTGTTTTTATGTTTGATGCACTGTTATGAGACACTTATTGATGTACTGATGATTGTTGGATTGTTAGAGTTAATTTCTGTAATGAGATGTTTTATTTTTGTTTTAATATAGTAATCAATACACTTGTTTGTTTAGTTATTTTGTTTAAAATTATAAAATTATAAAATTATAAAAAATTTTTGTAGAAATTAATCCTGCTACTAAAATTTTTTCTATATATGCTTAGACCTTTCTTTATATTCATAAAAGCATGTGTAGAAATAAAATTTTCCTTTCTAGATTATTTTTCATATACTTAGAAAAATTCTTGGTAGAAATATGCTATTCTTTCTCTCATACTTTAGAAATTTTCATAATTTATGTTTATACCAATAATGAAGTTTGGGGGAAGGGAAAATTCTATGAAATTTAGGTATTATTTGTCCTTAATGTACTAATATTTCTTAAAAGCATTCACGGCACGATAACACTTCTCCTTAAGGGATTTACAATTAAGACTTTCGAGAAGTTGTTAAGCAAGGCCGGAAGCTTGCAAAAGGAAGAGAAACAACTAAGTTTCGTCGACAAAATAGACAAACAGAAGCCTATGAAGACATTTGAAAAGAAATCCGGGATCGTCGTGGCAGTTGATAAGGACAAACAAACTGATGCAAATACAGCGGAGCGTAGCCATGATCCAGCCTATCAACAACCTCAACCCGGTTATCAGCCAACCCAACAATATGAGCAACCGCCTCGCCCACAGCGCATGTTAAAGGAGCTTATAAATAGAGAATACCCATTCAAGAATGAGGCAGTGCCAAAGATGTTCCGCAGTTTGATGAACACTTCGGATTTTCGACTGCCAGAACCCAAGAAGCCAGAAGAAGTTAACAAGAAAGATCATCCCAACTACTGCCCTTACCACCAGAAGCTTGGACATAAAATAGAGGATTACATCACCTTCAAGAGTTGGCTTGACAACAATCTCCGAAAAGGGAACATAGCAATCCCGAAGGAATACATGAAAGAACCCCAGAAAGGAGGTTCTGTTAATGTTATTTCAACGGATCCTGTTGTTTCGATAGACCCTTACACAACTGAAGATGGATGGAGTACCGCTTGGACGAAATCATCGAAGAAAATTTTGGATCGCATCCAGGCCGCTTCGGCACGTGCTTCAATTCAAAGTTTGAAACCTGTCAAGCTTGCGCTATCGCTTGCAATTAAAGAGCCGCCCCAGGAAGAAAAGATCATAGAAAAGAAGGAGATCGAAGACGAAGAAAAGACCGAGGCTCCCAAGGCTAGGCTAGGGGCTGCTTATTCTAGGATGGTTGTTTCTGATTCAGGGGAAAAATTCGTCGAAGCTCCGACTCTGTATGATTATTTGCTCGCTCCGGCGGGATCTTATAATGATAAGAGTTATGGCGTTGGCTATGTTTTGACTATTTCTAACGATTACCTAACTAACGACAACCAATCTAATCCGGATCCCGATTTCAATACCAATAACAATTATCAAATCATACACAACCTCGACAATCACGATGACAAAGAAGACATTCATCAAGAAGGCTACGAAAGTTCAACAAGCAATGAATCTATTTGTGAATTCTAAGGAAATCCAATCACAATTGAGTTGGAGCCTTCAGATTCCGAAGCAACTCCAAAAGAACCTGTCATGCCAATTCAAAAGGAGACACTCGTAAATTCGATACCGTATTCGAAGAAATCACGAAGTCGATTTAAGGAGCGGAAGGGTTCTACCTCCAAGAATGGGTCCAAAAGACAATGGAAGCGGTGGTTGTTCAAGAAGAATCAACCCCAGGCAGAAGAATTGCCCATTCGAGAAGAAACCGAGACACATGATAACAAAGTGGACTATAACGTGCTAGCCCATCTTAGGAAACTACCGACCAAACTAAGCATCTACGACGCTCTCATCTTGTCGAAAGAGATAAGGGAAGCTCGATCGAGGCCTTACTTGATCCGAGAGATTTGTTTAGCTCGGATGGTCGGAGATTCCTTCGACGAGGTTTGCTCGTTAAAGGAACAGCGAGGTGTTACCTTTACGGACAGTGATCTACTAATTGGGACAGCCGATCATAACCGATCATTGTACATTTCAGTTACAATCGGAAAATTTACGCTCTCCAAAGTATTGGTGGATCCAGGAGCATCAATCAACATAATGAATCTTCGGACGCTAGCATACTTGGAAATTGATGCTCGCGAGCTTGAAGCGGATAAGATGTTACTAAGAGGATTCAACCAGAAAGGAGAAAGAGCCCTTGGATCAATAACACTGTTGATGAAGACCGGTTACTTAGCAAAGACAACCGCAAAATTCCACATAATTGACTCTGAGACATCGTTCAACGCTCTACTGGGCCGACCGTGGATACATGAAAACCGAATGGTACCGTCGTCTCTGCATCAGTGCATAAAATACTACGAAGGAGGAGAACAGTGCATTAAAGGTGATTTCGCAACCTTTCTCCGTACATGAGATTGGAATCCATGAAGATGCAGCTTATTACGCACCTCCGAAGAGAACAATCTTCTCCGAAACACGTGCTCAAATGAAGCAAAAGAAGTTCGAGATGATGAAGAACCTGAAGTTCTAGTCCATCAGTCACTCACCACTCCCTTACGGCGAGATGGTGAAGGTTTCTCCAGAACTCGCATCCGAGGTCGAGGCCGGGGACGAGGTCATGGAAGAGACATTGGGATAGTTGGACAAAAAAGCCAATGATCAACGTTGATTGGGAGAACAGCTCTGAGGAAGAAGAGAAAGTCAAGAAAGAAGCAGCTATAATAAACTGGAAGAAACCACAATTCAAGATTTCTCTCGAAGATGAAAGGAACGAAGAATACAAATGGATGTACGAGAAGATTAACCACTATGTACACATTATGACCCTGACCCCGATCCAGTCTAATAAGATTGAGGGTATGGTGGTCAAAGAAGTACATAGCAGCGGTGCAAAGTCAATCAAATTTTACCGTGGCGTTTCTTCTTCCAATACTAAAAGCGATGTACAATTTGAAGATGTCACTTTTTTCGAATTAATGGAATTACCTTTTGAGTGGTACTCTCCCTGTGTTCAAAATTTAATTCAGCGTGGTGTCTTACCTCGACAATGGACAAAAGGTCGATCACAACACTTAAAAAAATTATGGAATAATGCCGGTCGGCCTCCCAATTCAAAACATGGTATCTGATTCGACACAATAGGTTCAATTGACGATACGGAATTTTGCTTGGTTGTCACTTATGAACCTAATGAAGACTGTTTGGAAACTACAGAAGATCTTGAAGATATACAAATTGGAGACGCTCCACCGAAATTCGAAGAAGAAATCAAATCTACGATAGATGAGTTAATGGAAGTTAACTTAGGTACTAGCGAAAAGCCTAGACCAACCTTTGTTAGTTCCTTACTCAATAAAGAAGATTCCGAGGAAGTGATCAAGCTATTAATGGAATTTAAGGACTATTTTGCTTGGAGTTATGATGAAATGCCAGGATTAGCTCCAGAAGTCACAGGTTCACGAGCTAGGAGTGGATCCTACTTCCGTTCCGATCGAACAAGCTTCCATAAGAATGCGTCTAGAAATTAAACAACAAGTAATAGCTGAAGTTAAGAAGCTAATAGACGCTAAATTTATCCGTGTAGAACAATACCCGACTTGGCTAGCCAATGTGATACCAGTCAGAAAGAAGAATGGTCAGATCAGAATCTGCGTGGATTTCAGAGACTTGAACAAAGCATGTCCGAAGGATGAATTTTCACTACCAATTCCAGAGTTAATGATCGACAACGCTTCGACACATGAAATATTCTCTTTCATGGATGGATCATCAGGATACAACCATATAAAGATGGCACCAGAAGATGAAAAGCTCACAGCATTCGAACACCAATCGGAGTGTATTCTATCACGCAGTAATGCCATTCGGACTAAAGAACACGGGAGCGACATACCAAAGAGCAATGACAAAGATTTTTGATGAGCTTATTCACAACCAAGTTGAGTGCTATGTGGATGATGTGGTCATCAAAAGCAAACTGAAGGAAGATCACCTATATGATTTGAGAATTGTCTTCGAGCGACTAAGGCAATACAACCTTAAGATGAATCCCTTAAAATGCACCTTCGGCGTCACCTCCGGGAAATTCTTAGGATTTGTTGTCCGACATCGCGGAATCAAAATTGATCCGAAAAAGAGTAAAGCTATCTTAGAGATGCCGCCTCCCAAAACCTTAAAACAGCTACGATCCTTTCAAGGGAAGTCGGCATATCTTCGACGCTTTATTTCGAACTTGTCGAGTAGGTGTCGGCCCTTCTCGGCATTAGTTAAAAAGGACGCCAAATTCATTTGGGAAGAAGAATGCCAACGGGCCTTCGAGGACATTAAACAATACTTAATGACACCTCCTGTCTTAGCAGCCCCAATCTCAGGTAGACCGTTGATACTTTATACCACGGCTCTAGATGACTCCCTTGGAGCCCTGCTAGCCTGAGTCGATGATGAGGGAAAGAAAATGCTCTCTACTTATTTAAGTCGTCGTTTGATTTCGATGGAAGTAAAGTATCCTCCGATTGAGAAGCATTGTTTGGCTCCGATCTTTGTCGCCCAAAAGCTCGGGCATTACATGCTTTCTCATAAGGTCGACCTTATCTCGAAAGTTAATCCGTTGCAATATTTGATGACCCGTCCAACACTTTACGGCGGACTTGCCGGGTGGTCGATGATATTATTGCAATTCGACATAACTTTCGTTCCTCTCCGTGCCGTAAAGGGACAAATCCTAGCAGATTTCCTTGCGAGCACACCCTTCGCGGCAGAATGGCCTCTCGATGACGACTTGCCGGATGAGCGGATAATGAACCTAGAAGACAACGATGATCGACGTTGGGAACTATACTTCGACGAAGCATCCTCGGCACGGAAAGATAAAGAATTGCAAACGATAGTGCCGTGAAGCGAGAATCAGACTATTCTTTATAACACCGGAGCGAGGGATGTTAAGATACTCCTACCACTTAACAGAGTCGTGCACAAACAACAAGGTAGAATACGACGCCCTCATAACAGGACTAGAACTGATCATTCAAATGAGAATAACGGACATCAACATCTACAAAGATTCTCATTTGATCATTCAACAGGTTGCAGGACAATACATAATCTTAAAGCCAAGACTCGAGCAATACTTTCAGTATGCCATGAAATTGTTGGAACGAATTCCGAATGTAACAATCTACAAGATCCACAGAAGAGAGAATTCTCTCGCGGATGCGTTAGCTCGCCTTGCAAAAGGATTTGCCGCTACAAGATGAGTCAGTTGAAATGTTAGTTCAAGGACGACAGGTCCTATCACAGCTCGACATGGATATGATACAGAAATCAGGAAAAGCAGAGGAATCAGTGGCAGCAGTGACGGAAAACATAGAAGATTGGTGTCAGCCGCTAATAGACTACCTGCAGACAGGGAAATTACCAGACGATAAGTCATTAACACATCAAATCAAGAAAAGAGCTCTGTCTTACGCATTAATAAACAATACATTATACAGAAGGTCTTTTGATCAGATGTGGTTAAGATGCATGAGCGGGTCCGAGGCTCTTGCAATTGTCAAAGAAGTGCATTCAGGACTTTGTGGCGCTCATCAGTCGGGGCCAAAAATGAAAATGAAAATTAAAAGACTAGGGTATTACTGGCCCTCGACGATGACCGATTGCATGAAGATTGCCAAAAGTTGTCACCAGTGCCAAGTGCACGGAGTGGTTCTACACCAACCTCCAAATGTGCTACATCCAGACAATTGCATCGTGGCCATTTGAGTGTTGGGGCACAAATATAGTGGGTCCGATAGAACCGCCTTCTTCAAGAGGACATCGCTTCATCCTTGCAGCTACAGATTACTTTTCTAAATGGGCAGAAGCAGTTCCACTCAGAGAAGTAAAGACACACAACCTGCTACAATTTTTCAAAAATCAAGTTGTTTACCGTTTCGGAGTACCGCACAGAATCATTTCAGATAATGGGTCCGCATTCAGAAGTACAAAAATCAACAATTTTGTCAGAAGACATGGAATCCATTGGCGATATTCAACGATCTACTACCCAAGAGAAAACGGCTTTGCCAAGGCTTTTAATAAAACTCTCGTTCAAATTTTAAAGAAAAATTTGGATGATAACAAGAGAAATTGGCACGAGAAGTTGTTAGAAGCCTTATGGGCCTACATGACAACTTTCAGGACTCCTACTCAGTCTACACCTTACACTTTAGTGTACAGGTCCGAGGCAGTTTTACCTTTAGAGGTTCAACTTCCATCACTCAGGATCGCAGTTGCAAATAAAATTACTACAGAAGAAAATGCCAGATTAAGACTGGAAGAACTGGAAAACCTGGAAGGGAGAAGACTTGCAGCGCAACAAAATTTGGGACTGTACCATGCTAAGATGATCCAGGCCCATGATAAACTGGTCCGCCCAAGAACTTTCAAAGTTGGTGACTTAGTTCTTGTTCTCAGAAGACCTATTCTTGCACATCGCAAGATAGGAGGCAAATTTGAACCAACTTGGGAAGGGCCGTTTGTAGTTGAGGAAGTCTACTCAGGAGGCTCCTATCAACTTGTGAATTGCCAAGGAGAATGACAAATGCTTCCAATCAACGGACGATATTTGAAGATGTATTACGCAACCTGATGTTTCGAAGGGTGGCCTCTAAAATAGATATTTATCCCTAGAAACACGGGTAAAGTAATCACTTTGTGACGAGGTCCGAACCCAAAAACATAAAAAATGGATAAAAAATATATGTGCTAAAAATAAAATATGTGAAAATCATAATAATAAAGTTTTACCCTTCTTTTCAAATTAAATCTTGTTCTCGATCTTTCTTCATCTTTTCCTACTTTCCTTAAAAATTAAAATTGGAGTAAGTGAATAAGAATCTTCGGTGATAAATACTTTCTTAATGTTCTTGTTCTTAGTACGGCCCACGATCCTTTCCTTGTCTTTTGTGCGGGGAAATGTCGAACAGGCGGTTGGTCCTAAACTTTAGAAATGGCGTGAGTCTCGCACTTGATGAAAAGAGGGTGAAGGATGGAGTAGTGATAGAGATTGACTCGAACTTCACACCAGTTGGCTTACAATAAGAAGAAAATGATTGGATCCCAGTTGATTGAAAAGAACTTCACAGCCAAAGAGTGATGAAAGTGGGAGGCCCGAGCCACCAATCCAACAACAAGAAAAGAAAAACAAACGCCGCAGAAGATAAGAAAATTATGTCCGTGGTTGCTACAGCAGAAGGTATGCTTGTCAGTGCCGCGCCCGCAGAAATTCAAGGAATAAGAAGAGCCACTCTCACTGCTACCCAGCGACGAAATAAGAATCGTCGTATTCACAAAATGTTGACCAAGTTAGCAGAAGATCAACATGGACAGACAGTGGGTACTATTAGTGCAAATGCCCCAAAGAGACCGGTTCGCCGGGAACCAAAAGAAGAAAGCCAACTCCGAAAAGGTTGGAACGGATGAAAGAAATACCGGGAAGAGCGAAATAGAGTCGGTGCCTCAACGCCGGAAGATATACCGGACCCGTGGAGTCTCGTTGCGAAAGCGACCCGGAGGATGTCCCTACGGAGACTATCCCCGAGGAGCCGAGACATGTAGGAGAACGTGTCGGGGTTGAGCCATACATTCTACGAGTACGTTACCGGACACCGAGGACTTCGGATAATTCCGGAATATGAAGTTGGAGAAAATGCGGCTAGTTGAAAAGAAGACCTTTGAATACTTTGAAAGGATTGGAGGCGGAAGAATCAACATTTTGGAAGGCCTCGAGTTACACACGAGTGTATTCTCGGAATACGAGCAATAGCGGATGTGGATTGCATTCTAGAACTTCGGAAGATGGGTCGAGCGAGCCGTCCGAGAGAAAAGACTTATTCAGAACCTCGGAAATGGATGCCAGGGAAAGGAAGAGTCACAATACAATGCAGATGTTGCTATAACTTCGCAGAAGACAGAAAAGGGAATCCACCAGGGATACTCCTTCACGGTGAGGTGGATCCCATGCCAAGAATAATTAAAAGAATGGTGAGAAGAATGATAACGTGGAGGGTGCTGCCGCGGATCGCATACCCAACGGTTGCATCATCAACATCTATCGGAAGAGCGACTGCATACCTCCACACATAGACCACCACGACTTTGTCAGACCTTTCTGCACAGTTTCGTTTGTCAACCAGTGCAATATCATGTTCGGATCTGACCTCCGGATAGCAGGCCCGGGTAAGTTTCGAGGGCCAGTGGAAATACCACTTCCGGTAGGTTCCGTCATGATATTACAAGGAAATGGAGCCGATGTCGCAAAGCATTGCATACCGGGAGTACCAGTGGAGCAGATCTCCATCACTTTTAGAAGGATGGACGACAGAAAGGCACCATACCATTTCCAGCCAGATCCAAAATTGGACAGTCTCTGGCCCTACGAGCTGTGAGTTACATGGGAGATAGCACACCTCCAAAGCACATCCATGCGACATTCCTGCCAAGGGTGGCTTGGAAGGTGATGTTATTGACCATGTACCTTACTATTCAGACATGGATTTAACAGATACCTTTTGATGGATCAATAGGAATCATACATAGTCCGTTTTGAGTCATGGATTGTATGAGGAATATTTCAGATCGAGTTGTACGATGTATTTTCAACAAGATTGGAATGAAAGTGACCATGTCACATTTTGCCTTCACCTCTTTTGTGCAAATTGGTAGGAAACGCCATTAAAGTTAAATAAACTTCGAACAAAGAACGAGGAAAGAAAAGGAAAATAAATAAGAGACTCTCTTTCATAAAAATCCGAACATTAAAAAGAATTTCAAATCCACATGAACTTCTACAATCATTCTCTGCACTTTACGATATGTTTTCACAGTCTCTGCATTCATAAATCTCAACAATATGTTTAGTCCTTACAATCATAAAACTCTGCATTCCTAAATATCAGTAAAATCTCTCAGCAATCTCAGCATTCGGGATAGGCTTCCACCCTACTCCCATCTCAGCAATCTCAGCATTCGGGATAGGCTTCAGCCCTACTCCCATCTCAACTTCCGCCCTACTCCCATCTCAGCAATCTCAGCATTCGGGATAGGCTTCTGCCCTACTCCCATCTCGGCATTTGGGATAGGCTTCCACCCTACTCCCATCTCGGCAATCTCAACATTCGGGATAGGCTTTCGCCCTACTCCCATCTCAGCAATCGGGATAGGCTTCCGCCCTACTCCCATCTTAGCATTCGGGATAGGCTTCCGTCCTACTCCCATCTCGGTAATCTCAGCATTCGGGATAGGCTTCCGCCCTACTCCCATCTCGATGTCCGGGATAGGCTTCCGCCTACTCCCATCTCGGCATTTGGGATAGGCTTCCGCCCTGCTCCCATCTCGACAATCTCGGCATTCGGGATAGGCTTCCGCCCTACTCCCATCTCAGCAATCGGGATCGGCTTCCGCCCTACTCCCATCTCAGCAATCAGGATAGGCTTTAGCCCTACTCCCATCTCAGCAATCGGGATAGACTTCCGCCGTACTCCCATCTCAGCATTCGGGATAGGCTTTCACCCTACTCCCTTCTCAGTAATTCTCAACACTCGGGATAGGCACAGTCCTACTCCTTTCTCAGTAATCTCAAAATTTGATCCTCTCAGCAAGAAATTGAAATTAAAACACTCGCATTTCGGATAGGCTTTGTCCTATTCTTCCTCGACATTTGGAATAGGTTCGAGTCCTACTTCCTTCTCGACATACTGAATTCATTCGGGTGGACCTTAGCCCTACTCTTTTCTCCGCATAAAATCAAGTTGAAACTCAAATCGAAATTCAAACTCAAAATTAAAACTTGAGACAAAAAATGAAATGAATCTAAGATCCAATCTCTTAAAATCTTGTGATCTGAAATTCAGCTCCTTCTTCCCCAGCGAGAGTTTTGGAATCTTCAGTCTTGGAGATTTACGTGATAATCCCCAGCGAAAATTCTTCTACTTCATCCTAAGTTTGTCACTTGGACATCTGTGTTGTTTTTGTTGATCTCTTTGGTCAACGCCAATACGCGCGGTGAGCTTGGTTAGCACACCACACCTATTGGGGGTCCATTTATTGACCTCATTTTTGATGAGGTCTTCTCTTCTCTCTTTAGCACTTAGGATCTAGCCTTAGGCTTTTCCTTTGACTATCTTAGAGGACTAGAATTGGGACCCACCCCTTTGGAAGTTTGAACCACTCCTTGCCTCCTTGCAAACCCCATAAGCTTGATTGTAGACCCCTAATCACCTAGAGGGTTGAAATCAAATGTGAAGGTTTAAAGGATGAGTTCCCTATAGGACTCTTTGGCCTTAGGACCACCCTGGGTGGCTTGGTCTGGTGAGGGTTGACTTACAAACTCACTACACTCACACTCTACACTCTCACACACACAATCCAAATCCTAAAACCACACCCATACCCAACTTGACTCCTTGACTCATGTAGGTAATTCATATGAATGGACCTTAACCCCTAGGCCCCGGTTAAGAGGGTTAGGAACAACATAGTGAATGCCTCAAATGAGTCCTCTCATGGCTCATATAGGTTTAATATGACTTCATGACTCAACAAAAGTGCTTCCATTTCACTCATATTTGATCAATCTTCTTTTTTTCAAAATTTCAATTTTTTACCCCGGGAACCCTACACCTATCAAACCTACCAAAAGCCCTTAAAATTGCCCAAATCCTCCAAAATTTCCAAATCACCCAAAATTCCCCAAAATTAACCTTAAACATTTCCTCACCAATCAAATTGATCATCCATAGCTAAAAATACCAAAAATTCTAAAAATACCCCCCAATACCCTCCAAATACCCAAAATGCCCCTCTTAGCCAAAAAATTCAAAAATTCAGAAAATTCCCAGAAAATTCCAAAAAATCCCAAATATTCCCAAGTTCATTTTGTCCAACTACACCATGGGCCAATTTTGTCAATTTACCCCACTTTTACTAAAACCCCCAATTTAGCTCATTCTTAACCCAAGTGAACCCAATGTCAAACCAAACCTTCCCAATTGACCCCAATTTTGGTCCAATTCAATTCTAAACTTCAATTTAATATCAAAAATATCAATATATACCAAATCCAAGTCCAATTTTATTGACATTTGGGTTCAATCTTACTTTTGACTTTAAGGCCCAATTTGGACCCATGACCCAAACTTAGCCCAAACCAAACCAATTCAACTTCAATTGACCCCAAAACTTTTCTAAACCTTCCCTAACATCCCCATAAACAAAAAACTAACATGATTTTCCCAAAATATTTTTCATTTCCTAACCATCGAGATTTCAATTTCCCAGAAAATAATTTCAATCTTGTATTATAAAGCAAAACTTCTTGTCCTAGTTCAAAATTTTTTTGGTTAATCTTCCGATCATGCCATAATTTTATTTTATCTTTATAAATTCTATCATTATTATAGGATTCATTTCTTAATTCTTCTAATTCATTCATCTGTAGTAGTCTCTTCTCGCCAGCTTCTTTTAAATTATAATTAAATTCTTTAATCGGCCACTACACTTTGTGTTCTAATTCTACTGGTAAGTGACAAGTCTTTTCATAAATAAGCCTGTAAGGAGTCATTCCAATCGGAGTTTGATAAGCAGTCCTGTATGCTCATAATGCAGTATCTAGTCTTGTAGACCAATCTAATCTATTAGGGTTAACAGTTTTTTTAAAATTCGTTTTATTTCTCAATTAGAACCTTCAGTTAGTACACTGGTTTGTGAATGATAAGCAGTTGATATTTTATGAATAATGTTAAATTTTTCTACTAATTTATGAATATAGTTATTCCTAAAATGGGATCCTCCGTCAGTGATAATCACTCTCGGCATTCCATATCTTGTGAAAATATTTTTCATTAAAAATTTTGAAACACTCTTAGCATCACAACGAGGTAAGGCTTGTGCTTCAATCCATTTAGAAACATAATCAATAGCAACTAATATATATGAGTTTCCAAATGAAGGAATAAATGGTCCCATGAAATCTTATCCCCAAACATCAAACATTTCAACTTCTAATATAAAATTCAGAGGCATTTCATTTCTTCTAGATATATTACCTACTCGTTAGCATTTATCACAAGTTTTGATATATCTATAAACATCTTTAAATAGAGTAGGCCAATAAAATCAAGATTGTAAAATTTTTAGAAGCAGTTTTATCTGTTCCAAAATGTCCTCCAAATTCAGAATAGTGACATTTTTGAATAATCTATTCAGTTTCTTCATAAGGCGCACATCATCTAATAATTAAATCCTTACATTGCTTATATAAATATGGTTCATCCCAAAAATATGTTTTAGCATCATGAATGAATTTTTTCTGTTGTTGCAGAGCTAGCATGGGTGGTAAAATATCACTTACAATATAATTAATTTTATCAGCATACCATAGTATTTTCCACTCATTTATATTATAAAGATGTTTGTAAGGAAAATTATCTGTAATTTCACTGTCAGTGTCAGATAATTCACAATATTCTAGTCTTGATAAATGATCTGCAATTTAATTATCAGTTCCTTTTCTATTAATTATTTCAAAATCAAATTCTTGCATCAGTAATATCCATCTGATTAATCTTTGTTTGGGATCCTTCTTTTGAATTAAATATTTAATAGCAGAATGATCAATATGCACAATACATTTAGTTCCAGTTAAATAAGATCTAAATTTATCAAAAGCATATACAATTTCTAATAACTCTTTTTCTGTAACTGTATAGTTGATTTCAGCCTTATTGAGAGTTTTACTAGCATAGTATATAACTTTTAAAATTTTATTATACCTTTATCCAAGAACAGCTCCTATAGCATAATCACTAGCATCACACATAATTTCAAATGGTTTCTCCCAATCAGGTGAAACTATTATAGGTGCTGTGATTAATTTATCTTTTAATATTTCAAAAGCATTTAAGCATTCTGTAGTGAATTCAAATTTCTTGTCCTTTTCTAAAAGTTGGCATAGAGGTTTAGTAATTTTTGAAAAATCTTTTATATAACGTCTGTAAAATCCGGCATGTCCAAGAAAACTTCTTACCCCTCTCACTATAGTAGGAGGTGGTAATTTAGCTATAACTTGAATTTTTGCAGGGTCTACTTCCGTACCATTTTTCAAAATTTTATGCCCTAATACAATTCCTCCTACAACCATAAATTAACATGTCTCCCTATTTAGAACTAAGTTAGTTTTTTCGCATACCTCTAAGACTTTTTCAAGATGATCCAAGCATGTGACAAATGATGTTCCAAATATAGAGAAATCATCCATAAATACTTCTATTCCATCATCAATTAATTTACTAAATATAGACATCATACATCTCTGGAATTTTGCAGGTGCATTACATAATCCAAAAAGCATTCTTCTAAAAGAAAATGTTCCATAAGGACTAGTAAATGTAGTTTTCTCTTGATTCTCAGGAGCAATAGAAATTTGATGATTACCGGTATATCCATCTAAAAAACAAAAATATTTGTGTCTGACTAGTCTATCCAACATTTGGTCTAAAAATGGTAAAGGGAAGTGATCTTTCCTGGTGGCTGCATTTAATTTTCTATAGTCAATACATATACGCCATCCAGTAACTTGTCTTATATGTATTATATCATTATTTTCATTAGCTTCAACAGTCACTCCTTTCTTAGGAACACAATGAATTCGGCTTACCCAAGCACTGTCTGAAATATGATATATAATACCATTATCTAACCATTTTAATATTTCCTTTTTGACTATATCTTTCATTATTAGGTTTAATCTCCTTTGTGGATCAACTCTTGGTTTATGTTCATTATCTAAAATAATTCTGTGCATACAGATTGAAGGACTAATTCCTTTAATATCTGCTAAGGTCCAACCAAAAGTTTTATTATACTTCTTTAATGTGTCCAGAAGTTTTTGTTCTTGTGACTTGGTTAGTTCTGCAGATATAATAACCGATAGAGTTGAAGAGTTACCTAAAAATACATATTTTAAATGAGTAGGTAATATTTTTAACTCAAGTTTAGGAGGGTTTACAATCGACGGAACTATATTCTTTTCAGCGTTTTCCGTATTATCCAACATTTCAAATCTTTCTTGTATATAATCTAATTCTTCATTATCTGTTTCTTCGATTAATTCTGTATTTTCTATTTCTAGTTTATCTTCAAAGTATTCTTTAAAATGTTCATTTTGCAGATGTTCAAGAATTTCCATTCGAAAACATTCATCATCTTTTTCTATAGTAGGATATTTCATTGATTTCACAATGTTAAAAGTTAATTTTTGATCGTTTACTCTCATAGTTAATTCTCCTTTTTGAACATCAATTATAGCTTTTCTGGTAGCTAAGAAGGGTCTTCCTAAAATTATGGGTATTTTTTTATCTTCCTCCATATCTAAAATAATAAAATCCACTGGGAAGATAAATTTATCGACTTTTACTAACACATCTTCAATAACTCCTTTAGGATATGTCACTGAACGATCAACTAACTAAAGAGTTACTGAAGTAGGTGAGACTTTTCCCAATCCTAATCCTTTAGGCATAGACTTTTTCCTTTTCCTTAAGGGATAAAGCTAAGGCGTGGTTAAACTCGTTAGCACCTGGATCTATTCGAACATGGGGAGAACTTTCTCAAAAGTTTCTATCAAAATATTTCCCTCCATAAAAAACTGCTAAATTAAGAAATGATATCACATATTTTGGTTAGTTTGAAGGAGAGTCAATATATGAAGCTTGGGAGAGGTTTAAAGATCTTCTAAGGAAGTGTCCACATCTTGCTTTGCCAGATTGGCTAATAATTCAAACTTTTTATAACAGATTAGTGGGATCATTGAGATCAATTATTGATGCTGCTACTGGTGGATCGTTAATGTCAAAACCTTTCGATGAAGCATATTCATTGATTTAAGAGATGGCTACTAATAATTTTCAATGGCCCTCTAAACGGGTAAACCCTAAGAGAGTAGCTAGTGTTCATGATTCTGATATGATGACTATGATAGTTTCTCAAATAACAACACTTTCTAAGAAAATAGATCAATATGTAATGAATTATTCTCAACCACCCCCAGTATTAGATGAAAATTTATTTGGGCAGATAACTGAATCTCATACACCTTATGAGGCTTTAAACGTGATTAATAGACCTAATAACCCTTTATTCAAATTATTATAACTCTGGTTGGAAGAATCACCCAAATTTCAATTGGAATAATAATAATGCTAATGTGAACCCACAATGGGGGCACAATTCTATAAACCCAGTTGGAAACTCAAACAACCAAGGAAATACTAACTTTAGACCATCTTATCCTCCTAGATTCAATAATAACCCACAGTTTAAGGATAAGAAGTTGTCTACAGATGAAATGATTTTGAATATAGGAAACGAATTATAAGTTCAAGGTGTTGCAATAAAAAATATTGAAAATCAATTGGGACATATTTTCACTGCGCTTAATAATAAACCTTCTGGAACACTTCCTAGTAATGTGGAGATCAATCCAAAAGATCAAAACAAGGAGCAACTTAAGGCTATTCAATTAAGGAGTGGAAAAGAATTAGAAACTAGAGTGCAGAAAGAAGTTGAAGAAGAGAAGGAGAAGGTGAATATTGAAAAAGGTTCAAAAAAGATTTGTCCATACCTGGAATATACTCTTGAACCAATGAAGATTACTGTTGAGAAACCACCTCCTTCATTTCCTTAAAGATTGAACCAGAAGAATAGGGATAACAGATTTGGAAATTTTTTGGAAATCCTTAACAAGTTAACAATAAATATACCTTTTGTTGAAGCATTAGAACAAATGCCTGATTATGCAAAATTTATGAAGGATATTCTTATAAAGAAGAGAAAGTTCACGGATCATGAGACTATTGCACTTAGCGGAGAGTGTACTGCAATAATTCAAAAAAAGCTTCCTGAAAAACTTAAAGATCCTGGTACTTTCACTATCCCGTGTGCTATAGGTGAAAAGTTTTTTGGAAGAGCCTTATGTGATCTGGGAGCGAGTATTAACCTTATGCCTTTATCAACTTTCAAAAGATTGGGAATTGGAGAAATTTCTCCTACGTCTATAACTCTTCAATTAGTTGATCGTTCTATTACTTATCCTAAGGAAGTGGTAGAAGATGTATTAGTGAAAGTAGATAAATTTATCTTTCCTGTGGATTTTATTGTGCTTGATATGGAGGAAGATAAAGAAATCCTAATTATTTTAGGAAGACCATTCCTAGCTACTGGAAGAGTTGTAATTGATGTTCAAAAAGGGGAATTAACTATAAGAGTTAATGATCAAGAGGTGACCTTTAATATTTTGAAGTCTATGAAGTATCCATCAGTTGCAAAAGATAATGAATGTTTTAGGATGGAAGTCTGTGAATATTTGAGAAATGATTAGTTTAAAGAGATGTTTGAAAAAAAAGTGGAATATGAAAATATAATTGAAGATGAAACAGAAAATGAAAAAGATTCAGATAATGAGAAGAATAAGGAGTTGGAGTATATTCAGGAGAAATTTGAAGTGTTAGATACCATGGAAGGTGGAGATAAAAGTTTAATTTCATCTATTATTAAACCTCCTAAACTTGAGATGAAAATTCTCCCTAAGCATTTAAAGTATATGTTCTTAGGAGAATCATCTACCCTACCAGTTATTGTATCTTCGGAGTTAACTGAATATCAAGAACAAAAATTATTGGAAATCTTAAAAAGATACAAAAAGGCTTTTGGATAGACTTTGACAGATATCAAAGGAATCAGTCCTTCGATCTGTATGCATATAATTTTATTAAATGAAGAACATAAACCTAAAATTGATCCGCAAAGGAGATTAAATCCTATAATGAAAGAAGTAGTTAAGAAGAAAATTTTAAAATGGCTTGATGCTGGAATTATTTATCCTCTTTCGGATAGTTCTTGGGTAACTCCAATTCATTGTGTATCGAAGAAAGGCAGAGTGACTGTTGAAGTGGATGAAAAATTTTACCTACTAGACAAGTTAATGAATGGTGAATTTGTATTGATTATAGAAAGCTGAATGCTGCCACCCCAAAAGATCACTTTCCTCTTCCTTTTCTAGATCAAATGTTAGATAGACTTCTTTGGACACAAGTACTATTGCTTTTTGGATGGATATACTGGTTTTGATCAAATACCTATTGCTCCTGAGAATCCAGAAAAGACAACGTTTACTAGCCCCTATGGAACATTTGCTTTTTGAAGAATGCCTTTTGGACTGTGTAATGCACCTGCAACTTTTCAAAGATGTATGATGTCTAGCTTTAGTAGTATGATAGATAATGAAATAGAAGTTTTCATGGATGATTTTTCTGTGTTTGGAACTTCATTTGATATTTGTTTGGAAAACTTGGCAAAAGTTTTGGAACTGCGTGAGAAAACAAATTTAGTTACGAGTCGGGAAAAATGTCAATTTATGGTTGCAGGAGGAATTGTGCTTGGGCATAAAATTTCTGAATATGGTATGGAGTTCGATCTTGCTAAAATTCGAGTGATTGAGAGATTACCACCACCCACTACTGTGAGAGAGGTGCGGAGTTTCTTAGGACATGCTGGATTTTACAGGTGTTATATTAAAGATTTTTCTAAAACTACTAAACCTTTGTGCCAACTTCTAGAAAATGATAGGAAGTTTGATTTTAATGATGACTGTTTGTGTTCTTTTGAATTACTTAAAGAAAAATTAATCACTGCTCCTATATGTGTTTCACCTGATTGGCAGAAACTCTTTGAATTGATGTGTGATGCTAGTGATTATGCTATTGGAGTTGCGTTGGGGCAAAGGTATGATAAAAATTTCAAAGTCATTTACTATGCTAGTAAAACTCTTAATGATGCTCAAATAAATTATACCACTACTGAAAGGGAGTTATTAGCTATAGCATTTGCTTTTGATAAGTTTAGACCTTATTTAATTGGGACTAAAAGTATAGTGCATACTGATCATTCAGCTATCAAGTCTTCAATGCAAAAGAAGGATGCTAAACCTAGATTGATTAGATGGATAATTCTTCTGCAAGAATTTGATTTTGAGATAGTTGATAGGAAATGATCTGATAATCAAATTGCTGATCATTTGTCAAGAATATAATATGATAAATTATCTGAATTTGAGAAGGAAGTTACAAAAACTTTTCCTGATGAACAATTGTATATTCTTATGGAAAAGAATTTGCCTTGGTATGCTGATATTGTGAATTATATTGTGAGTGATATTATACGATCAGATTTAAGAAGGAAACAACAAAAAAAATTTAAATATGATGCTAAATTTTATTTTTGGGATGAGCCCTATTTATATAAACAGTGTAAGGATCTGATTATTAGAAGATGTGTGCCACATGAAGAAATTAATCCAATTATTCAGAGATGTCGTGATTCTGAATTTGGAGGTCATTTTGGTGTTGATAAAATGACTTATAAGATTTTACAATCTGGATTTTATTGGCCTACTCTTTTTTGTGATGTTTATAAATATGTTAAATTTTGTGATCGATGTCCAAGAGCAGGTAATATTTCTATAAGAAATGAAATGCCTCTGAATTATAATTTGGAAGTTGAAATTTTTGATGTATGGGGATTAGATTTTATGGGACCATTTACATCTTCATTTGGAAATTTATATATATTGGTCGCTGTTGATTATGTTTCAAAATGAATTGAAGCTGTTGCTTTACCAAGATGTGATGCTCAGAGTGTTTCTAAATTTTTAGAGAAAAATATAATTACAAGATATAGAATGTCGAGAGTGATTATAACTGATGGTGGATCCCATTTCAGAAACAATCAAATTAAGAGATTAATTGAAAAATATAATATTATTCATATGGTCTTTACTGCTTATCATCCCCAGACTAGAGGTTTCGCGGAAGTATAGAATTGGTAAATTAAAAGAATTTTGGAGAAAATAGTGGATATTTATAAATTAGATTGGTCTGCTAGATTAGACCGCATTATGGGCTTATAGGACTGCTTTTAAGACCCCTATTGGAATGTCTCCTTATAGACTAGTATTTGGCAAAAACTTGCCATTTGCCAGTTGAATTGGAGCACAAAGCATATTGGGCGATTAAGGAGTTGAATTTTAATTTAAAAAATGCTGGAGAGAAAAGATTTATACAATTGAATGAGTTGGAAGAAATTAGAAATGAATCATATCATAATGATAGAATTTATAAAGAGAAAATGAAATTGTGGCATGATCAGAAGATATTGAAAAAATGATTTGAACTTGGACAAAGAGTTTTATTATATAATACGAGATTGAAATTTTTTCCTGGAAAACTTAAGTTCAGATGGATGGGAACTTTTACTATAGTGAAAGTTCATTCTTTCGGAGCTGTTGATATCGAGGATCCTAAAAATGGAAATATTTTCAAGGTTAATGGGCATCGTTTAAAACCTTACTTTGGAGGGTTCTTACCAGATTTCAAAGTGGTTTTATTCCTGAGTCATCCTAGTTAACTGAATGGTCTGTCGGGCTGACGACGTTGAACCAAGCGCTTTATGGAAGGCAACCCATGTGTACTTGTGTGTTGTGTTTGCTTGCTTATTGTTGTTTGTGCTTTTAGTTTGATATTTAAGAATCCTAATTACCCCTAAATAAGTTAAAAATTAAAAATATATTGGATCGTATTGTGAAAATGAAGTATTTCGAGCCAAACGAAGTTCGGTGAAAATTTTTACCACTGGCACCGCCGGTGCCCTATTCTTTTAAAAATAGCTGAATTTCTAGTTTGAGCGTTGCCGGCGCCCAAATTCTGGTTGACGGTTTTTAATTTTTAAAATGCGGTTTTTGGCATTTTTGAGCTGGATCTTTTTCCTTAAAACGCCCTAAAACTCCATTTTAAACCCATAACTACCAGAAAAAAAAACTTCCTTTCCCAATTCGCATCCCATGGATTCCTACTCCATTGAACTCCCTAGAGCTCGCATTTACAACTGACGGAAGTTTGTTAGTTTTGAGGCACAACATCTATTCCATAAAGTGATGATAAAAAGAAGGATTATCAGGGAAAGAGGCTTTGTGAATCGAGGTTTGGAGAGTCCGACTACAAGAGTTGAAGAGATAGTAAAGCAAAGGCGTTGGGAAGTGTTATGCTACACTACCGCAGTAGTGGTTGTTCCGGTCGTGAAAGAATTTTATGCAAATCTGCATGGGATCAACCAAGGATGTGTTTTTGTGTGAGGTAGGTATGTACCCTTCATTACTGCGAGGATTAATGATCTCTTGATGATTGAGAATGTACCTATTTGTCATTATGCAAATTTTAATGCGACGAGCGATGATATGAACGAAATCTATCATTATTTGATAGATGAGAATGAAGAATGGGAAG
Organism: Papilionanthe hookeriana x Papilionanthe teres; assembly: GCA_022702705.1. NCBI lineage: Eukaryota > Viridiplantae > Streptophyta > Magnoliopsida > Asparagales > Orchidaceae > Papilionanthe > Papilionanthe hookeriana x Papilionanthe teres. The sequence goes on from CM040424.1 coordinate 158,101,599, forward strand.
TAAGGGATAATGGATATATCAGTTTCTCTTCTTCATCCTTAAATCTGGTATCAAAGCAGTGGCATTACCTTATTTCGGCCAAATTAATTCCTACTATGAAGATGTTGACCTCATTTTTGATGAGGTCTTTTCTCTTCTCTCTCCTTAGTACTTAGGATCTAGCCTTAGGCTTTCCCTTTGACTATCTTGGAGGTCTAAAAATGGAACCCACCACTTAGAAATTTAAATACCTCTTAAACTTCCTACAAACCCCATAAGTTTGATTGTAAACCCCTAAGTCACTTGGAGGGTTAAGATCAAATGTGGAGGTTTAAGGGATGAGTTCCCTATAGAACTCTTTGGCCTTAGGACTACCCTGGGTGGCTTGGTCTGGTGAGGATTGACCTGCACACATTACACTTTCACACACATTCCAAATCCTAAAACCATTCATACCTAGCTTAACTTCCTGACTCATGTAGGTAATTCATATGGATGGACCTTAACCTCTAGGCCCTTGGCTAAGAGGGTTAGGAACAACATAGTGAATGCCTCAAATGAGTCCTCTCATGGCTCTTATGGGCTTGATATGGCTTCATGGCTCAACCAAAATGATTCCATTCTACTCAAACTTGATCAATCTTCATTTTTCCAAAATTTCAATTTTTGACCCCCGGGGCCCTACACCCAGTAAACCTAGCAAAAGTCCTTGAAATTACCCAAAATTTGTAAAATTGCCTAAATTACCCAAAATTCCTCAAAATCAGTCCTAAACATTTCCCATCATTCAAATTGATCATCCTTAGCCAAATATATCAAAATTTCCAAAAATACCCCCAATACCCTCCAAATACCCAAAATGCCCTTTTTAACCAAAAAATCCATAAATTCCAAGAATTCCCAGAAAATTCCAAAAAATCCCAAATATTACCAATTTCATTTTGTGTTCAACTACACCATAGGCCAATTTTGTCAATTTAACCCACTTTTACCAAAACCCCCAATTTACCCCTTTTTTAACCTAAATGAACCCAATGTCAAACTAAATCAACCCAATTGACCTCAAATTTGACCCAATTCAATTCTAAACTTCAATTAAATATCCCCAATGTCAATCTAGACCAAATACAAGTCCAATTTGATTAAAATTTGGATCCAATTCCAATTTGAAGCTAAGGCCCAATTTTGGCCCATGACCTAAACTTAGCCCAAACCAACCCAATTCAACTTTAATTAACCCCAAATCTTTTCTTAAACCTTCATAATATCCCCACAAACAAAGCACTAACAAGATTTGCCCCAAATTTAAACCTAAACTCCACCCAAACCTAACCTAAAACCAAAATCCCCATTTTTGGCCTAAACCCAAACCTAAGCCAAATGGGCCTAAATCCCAAAATCAAAGCCCAAACAAAGTTGAAAACTCTTTGTAGCACCCCATTAAAAATTTCTCAAAATTAAGTTTACATCAAATCCAACATTAGCCCAACCTTAAACCAAGTTAGCCCAATTTGACTCACTTTGGTCCCTTTACCAAAAAATGCCAAATTAGACCCAATTCAACTCCAAATTTTTTCAAACCTATTCTAGATCACTCATGATACATCCCTAAACTAAACCCTACATTTGTTTGGACCAATCTTTTACAAAACTTCCATTTACCAATTTGTTGTCAAACCTAAAAGCCCACCTCCTTAAACCTTTCTAAAGGCCCATTTAAAATAAATCCAAAAGCCCAAAATCTATCCTAAAGGCCACATGAAATTTCTCCTCATCATCCCCTTTGATTTAAATCACTCCCTAAGTTTCAAATTCATCATTAAACTTTTCTAAACTAAGACATGAGCCAAATTACCCCTAAATATCCTAAATCCTTAAAACCCCTTTCCACCTCACCAAGCCATTAATGGCAAGAAGAGGGGTCCCTTTCTTAAGCCTTCCTTAAGCACTTTTAACCCCATTCATGCTACACACTAAACCAAGTTTAGCCACCTCACCATGGACAGAGACCACACCATTTTTTCTTGGCTGACCCAAGAGATTCTTTTCAGCCCAAAACCAGGCCTTGGGTGGTGAACCTAGCCCAAAACCATGAGTTTACTCATTTTGACCAAAAATAGCCTTCCCCCCATTCCATTTCAATTCAACTCCTTTACACGTGTCCATGGCCAATTGACTGCACTAAACCACAGACCTGACCTCCCTGACCTTGAGGGTGACCTGACCCTGGCTGGCCAGCCACCATAGCCGCCGGAAACCACCAGGCCGAGAGCACCCATATGAGCAAATTTTTGAATTCTTCCTTGCTGACTTTCCCATGCCTAATGGCCACCATGGTTGTTCTTCTCCTCACCAGAGCAGTTGATCCAAGCCACTAAACCCCCCTGGGAAGCCCTCCAGCCACCTCTATTTAAAAAACACCACCTCTCGGCCAAATGAGGTGCTGAACAAAATCCTACTGAAACTCTGTCAAAATTGTTCCAGACCACTCTCCACACATAGAGCACTTGATCCCCATTGGATTCCAGCCTAATTTCCCCCAGCTGAGCTCAATTTCTGAGTTCAAATTCAAGCCAAAAATAGGACATCTCCCAAACCTCCACCAAATCCAAATTAAACTCACCCACACCTACATAGGACCAAGAGAAGGAGTTCCCAGTGAAAGCCCCCTCTCCAGGCCACCCAGTTGCTCTAGCCTCCAAGCTTTGAAATCAACTGTGGAGACTTTCATAGCTAGACAATTCCCCAGAGCCAGAGACTTCATCTGGAGCTTCCTTGGGTGCAATCGAAGGTGACACAACTCTCTAATTGAAGCTACACTTCTTGGAGCAAAGGTATGGATCATTCCTTCCTCCCGAGCTTCCAACAATTCTCCATTTCATTTTAGTTAATTTCATGGCTTTTAAACAATATGGATGTGTTCGTCTCCTCAAGACGAATCCATAGAGCATAAGAACATGAAAATCCGTTGAGAAATGAGAGAGTTCTTAGGGTTTTAGTGTGGACGGTCACAGGTTCACACCAGTCGTAGACGACGACCAGACGCCGTCCGATCGCGCGTGTATCGGTTGAACGACTCAAATTGTGTCGGATTAGAGGATGGAGCGAGACAGCGGGATGCGTGGCGGCTGATTCAGATGGCGACGTTGAATAGGAGCGCGCTGGTTGGTCTTTCGATTCGCCGTAGGTTGATGCGGCGCAGAGTCGGATAAGTAGAAAAGTAGGATTTTTTCTATTTATTTAAGTACTCAGAACTTAGAAAATCCATATCTTTGTGTAGAAAAATCATAAAAATAAACTAAAAATATCCTCTTACTCAGTGAACAGGGGAGAATAATGTGAAAAATAAATCAAGTTATTTTGATGAGTATTTTATTTTTAATTAATTATTTACTCATTTCAGTATTTTAATTCTCCACTTGCATAGACACTTCACCATGGAATGAGACCATAGGGCTTTTGAAGCCTCTGATCTTGGAAACATTCCCTGAATTTTTCAAGGTCAGAGACCATCTCTATGGAAAGTTATGTATTTTTCAAGTTTATGTCACTGGTTTTGGTATTTTAATTCCAGTAATTAACATATTGCTTAATAAATTCTAGAAAAATTTGGGGAAGATTCTCAGGACCAGAGGACCCTAGGATAATTATGGTTAGGCTTAATTCATTAAGAATAACCCTAATTAGCCTCAATACCTAAAATTGAACTTTAATTAACTAGGGTTAACCATATATTAAAATAAATTGAAATTAATTCTCCATTGATCTTTAGGATACAGAGAACCTTGCATAAAAATTTGAAGTTAATTAGAAATGTTTAACCCTACTAAATGAATTAATTAAGCTACATGATTAAAATTAAACTTTAAAAATTCATAACTCCAAAAATAAATTTCAAAAATTCACCAAATTTGTTTTGTGGACTCTCTGATATCAGAGGAGTCTATAAAAATTAAAGTTAGAATTTTCTAAAATTTTTCATTTTTAATGATTTTTTTGATATTTAAATAATTAAAAAATAATAAAAATCTCAAAAATAATAAAAATCATAAAAATATCATATTTTGACTCCTAATCACTTAAAAACCAACCAAATATTTTTCCTAAGCCTCTAAGTAAAGATATTGAATTTTAAATGCTTAAAACAATTTTTGAATTAAAAAATGTGTTTTCCAACCGTTTCACTAAATTAATTCCAATAAATCAAAGAAAAATCAAAAAATTATAAAATTTGTTTCTTTGAACTCCTTAAGGTCAGAGAGATTTAAGAAAAATATAAAATCCATTTTTTAATTTTAATTTTATTTTATAATTAATTAACACTCCATAATTCAAAATAATTATAATAAATAAAATATAATTTAAAAAATCACCAAAATTGGTCCAAGTGTTCCTCTAATCATTAGGAACATCCCATAGTTTTCTTAAGGATAGAAACCTTTCCTTGATCATGATGTTGAATTTCCATGGAAAACCCCTATTTTTCACTAAAAATAATTATATAAATAAATTAAATTCAGAAAAATCACATGTGAGTGAGGTGACATAAAAATTTCAAGTTCATTTGAACTCAATTTAGTGAGTTATGAAATAAATAAGCCTAAAAGGGCATAAAGGTAATTAAAGAATTTAAACCCCTTCATTAAAAATTTAGGTTTAATTAAAATGGAGGGTAAAATATTTGATTCTATCTTTCTTGGATGATTGAAATTTTCGGAAATTAAATGGGTAGGAATCCATTAATCACTTTTAATAAACCAAAAATGAAACCTGAATTATTTAAACAATTTAAATTTTGGAAGATTAATGAAAATTTGAATTATTAAAGTTAAGAATATAACTTGAGAGGATATTAATTCTTTAATAAAAAATCCCTAAATAAACCACTTCAATAATATTTAACTCTTAATCAAGATTAAAATGATAATCTAAACTAAGTAAATCAAAAAATTAAAAAAATAAATAACCCTTAAATTAAAGGAAAGCTCAAAATATTAAGTGGTTTAACAATTAAATTAAATTAAATTAAAATTAAATTAAATTAAATTAAATAAAAATTAAATTAAGATTAAAATTAAATTAAATTAACATTTTAACAATTAAATTAAATTAAATTTAAAATATTGAAATTAAATTAAATTAAGTTAAATTAAATTAAATTAAATTTAAATTATATTAAATTAATATAACTCAATAATAAAAGTAAAATAAATTTGAAATATTAAGACGATTCATAGTTAAGAATATAAAAAAATCAAACTAATCAAGATTGATCTAAAATATCATAATTAACCTAAACCAAATCATTAAGATATATGAATAACCTAAGTGAATTTGAAACACCAAAAATAAATTTAATATATTAAGATCACTTAAAGTATAAAAATTTAAACCAAAAATAATTTGAACACTATTCCAAACTTAAAAAATTATTAATTAAAACCTCATAATTAAACTAAATCATTTAAAACCATTAACTCAAACTTCAAATTAAGAATGATTAAAGTTCTCAACAAACTAACTTGCCCATAATGGCCTTAATTATTATAACTCTTAAATGGAGTATTAAGTGAGATGTCACTTCATTCATCAGGTAATCAAATGCCCAAGTTCCCTGAGCAAGAGAAAAAATTAACTAAACTCTTGGATGATTAATTCACCTATGCAACTAAATTTACTTGGACTCAAAATATTCTCGGAAGTATCGAAAAGATGTTTAGGACTCGTCCTAAGCACTTTCTCAATATGATGGAATGTTTTAGAAGAAAAATTGAAGTTAATTGTTCTTTGATGAAGAAAATCATCCTTAAACAAAACACAAGAACCTAAGTGTCATAGGAATCGACTAGCAATAGGACTAGGATTTTGGTAGGCAACCAAAACCTTACCTTAGCTTTACCTAGGTACTTGTTGAAATATTTAAATGCCTTAACATGTCTTTTAAGTGTAGCTTGGGATGACAGGACATCAAAATACACAAAAGTAAACAACCATAATAAAACTACAATACTAAATCAAAACAACTAACATAACACAAACATCCATATAAAACATCACAACACAAAATCTAATCAAATGTCAAAATCCCAAACTACATCTTCATCTCCCTGGTTTGGTGGTGGTGGGTTAGGCTGATAGCGGGTATTACGAGGGTACTCGGGAAATATCACTTCAAGCTCCCCGCTTCTGTAGCGGCTTTCAGCATCATAATACGAAACTTCAAAATTAGAGTGCCTCTGCAGATACTCGCTATCATATTCATGTATCTGCTCCAAACCTCTAATCCTTTGATCAATACGATCAAATATATCTTCAAAGCTCCCTCTCTGTAAAGTAAGTTCTTTCATCAGATCATTGAGGGTAGGTGACATCGAAGCGGGAGGATCATAACTGGTAGAGGGTATATCTCTACTAGTGGAAGGGGCAGCACTCTTGGTTCCTGATCTCCATCCCTCATGGGATTCATAAGTCTTAATATTTAATTTTGTAATGGGTTTCATAGGGTAAGCCCATTCTTTATCATCTCTTGCTTCTACCCCAGATAATTGGCAGAGAGCATAAATTAACCCATGATGTCCTAATCCTCCTCCTGATTCACTTTTGGCTATGGCTACTATATTTCTATAAATGATGTTACCCACATTGATACTTCTACTGTTCTAAATACAGAAATTCAGAACAGCTCTTTCTCTAGAGACTTCACTATGATGGTATGTAGGTAATAAAGTAGAGCAGATAAAATAGTGCCAAGCCTTAGATTTTGCATTCATCATAGAAAGAGGGAAGTTTACCCGTTCTCGCTGCTTCATTTTCCAAACTCCTTTCTCGTCAGTGAGAAAGTCGATCACCTCTTCGAGCGGGCCTTCCATAGTGCCAAATGTATCATACTCATTGATATAGGGGTCTTGAACTTCGTAATAAGCATTTATTCTTGCAGCACTGAATTCCACAAAAAATCTTCTAACCTTAATCGGTGCATCTTCAGCCTGCGTCAGATTTGCATAAAATTCTTTGACTACCTCCACTGCAACTTTGTTTTTCTGGTAACAGAAATTCTCCCAGTGTCGTTCTTGAATTATCTTTTCTATTTCTCCTCCCGGATTCTCAAATACTCAATCTTGAATACAAGTCTTTGCCTTTATGATAGAGTTGTATCTAGACTGTGCTTTTGCACTAATGAACCGAGTTTCGTCAAATTCGAGGCATCTTTTCTGACATGGAGCCATTTTTCGATCTAACAAAGTTTTGAAAATCTTAACGAAATTCTAAAATAACACTTTAATGGCTTCCTAATACAACGTAGGGTAATCTAAAACCCATTCCATGAATTTCTTCCATAGATCTTCTTCACATTTTCAAATTTTCCTAAGAATCCTCAATGTGGAAGAAATTAACGGTAAAAATTAAAATTTGTTTGCATAGGAGTGAAGCTCTTACCAAGGAAATTAAGATCCGGCGTTAAAAAGTGTTGAAATCGCTCCAAATTTAAGATCTAGCAAGCCCTAGGTCGGTTTTTCAAAGTTTAGGGAGGTTAGGGATGATGAATAGTGTGGTTGACTGGTCAAAATAAAACTTTTTTCAGATCCTCGCCGTTGGCAGGCAAAATCTTACCGTCGGCAGCCTAGTTCAATTAATTCACAAAAGTTTCTGTAAAAAGCCGCCATCGGCGGCATCGAGGACACCGTCGGTGGGTTAGTTCAAAAATTTTCTTTCAAAATTTTTTACTTAATTTCAAGCCTCGTTAACGTTTGATTAATCTTTTTAAGCATATTTTGACTATGATTAGATGTTAATTAACTCAAATAAACTTACTCAATATAAACAACACACATTTTTATATATATAAAATCCAAGTATTACAATATTCAACCTAATAAGGTATTTTCTCAACCAACAATAATTCAGCATCGCAATCCAAACCACAACACACAAAACGCTGAAACAAAACAAACACATAGTGCAATATCTCCTCTATACATAGATCAAAATATCTAAAAACAAGTAAACACACATAAACATAAATTCAAAACAAACAAACATAACACATAACAATGAACGTCCTTTACTAGTCAGTATGAGTACTAAACTCCTCTCTAATGTCACCCATGGATTGTGAATGAACAAAGAGATTGTAGAATAGCTTGAAAGGATATTCTTCAGTAGAATCTTCTTCAATCCAACCTTTCTTCCTCATAAGGCGTATAAAACTCGCTTCCAGGTGTCCAGAGTGATCAAATTGTTCCTTTATCCTCCAATCAATATGATCAAACATATCTGAGAGGTTATTAATTGATGTCATCACATTCTCCAACTTTCTATCTACTCCTGAGAGTCTCCATAATATCATGTCAGTTTTATTAGTCCAGGGCCTCAGGGTTGAAATACTTTGTGATGATCTCTCCTCAACTTCTTCAGTATTGCTATCATTATCCAATGTAGGAAACATATTAGTAGGATCTAAAGGTTTTCAGGGCAGAAGTACCTTTTCCCAGGCTTCATATCAAACTTGGAATTGACTGCATAGTGCGAAGATTGTAGAAATATGTCCAAGCCCATGAATTGTTTGATTAACAATCAAACCTAAAGTAGACTTCACAATTATCAAACCAACATCAATAGGTAGCCCCATTTGAATGCAGTAATTCAGAATAGCAACTTCAGGAGTAACTTTACTAATTCACAGAGTTGGTAGAAACTTTGAAGAAATGAAGAAGTGCCAGTGCTTAGAAACAGGATTTAGAAGTGATGCAAAAAAGTTTACATACCCGTGTTCTCTCATTTCCCAATCTTCTGGCTCATCAGTCAAGTATCGATAAATTTCATTCATATTATTCCTCGTTAGGACAAATTTGGAATAATGACAAATGGGTGTATTTTCGATTAAAAATAACTCGTTAATCCTAGAAGGAGTAAAGGTTACCCATCTTCCTTACACATAGACGACTCCCTAGTTAATTCCATGTAAGTCAGCTTAGAATTCTTTGACCACTGGAATGACTATTGCATAGGTGGTGTAGCATAATACTTCCCAACATTGTTGAATAATCATTCCTTCAATCGGTGTCGTAAAATTCTTCAAACCTCTATTTACGAATCCTCGCTCTTTGATTAATCGCTTTTTCATCATTACCTTGTTGAAGATTCACTGAGCCTCGCAATTGATGAATTTTCTTCTATTGTAGACTTGAGATCTTGGTATTTCATGACTATTGGACACCATAATTTTTAATTTAAGTAGAATGGGTTTTCGTTTTTGGAGGATAGAGCACTTAGAATTTGGATTATAGGAGTTTTAGAGGAGTTATACCTTTAAAAACTGCTAAAAACTGTCAAACTACCCCATTATCACATTTTTTAACTATCTCACCGTCGGTGGGCAACGATCTCACCATCGGCGGGACTCTATAACTACTCAAACCAATTCTTATCGGGTAATCTCGCCGTCGGCGGGCTCGATCTCGCCATCGGCGGCCAAGGCAAAACTTGTCTTGTTTTGCTCTGGTTCAAATGTTTTCTAATTTTTTTTTGCAAGGTCTCTATTTGTTATGACTATGGGTTATTATACGAGTAAAAGAAGTTATATATATAAAAAAAATTTAACAAAAGCAAGCAAACACATAAAAATAAAGATAACTATGGGTTGCCTCCCATAAAGCTCTTGGTTTAACGTCGTCAGCCCGACCTATTTAAGGTGTCAATTAGGTTGACTGAGCATTAAAACCTCTTTATAATTTGGTCTCTTACCCACATAATATGGTTTTAATTCGTGTCCATTTACTTCAAATCTATTCCCAATCTTTGGATCTTCAATTTCAATAACTCCATATGTATATACTTGAGTCACAATGAAAGGTCCTAACCATCGAGATTTTAATTTTCTAGGAAATAATTTTAACCTTGTGTTATATAAAAGAACTTCTTATCCTGGTTCGAAAATTTTCTGGTTAATCTTCTGATCATGCCATAATTTCATTTTCTCTTTATAAATTCTATCATTATTATAAGATTCATTTCTCAATTCATCCAATTCATTCATCCGTAATAATCTCTTCTCACCAGACGTCTTTCAAATTATAATTAAATTCTTTAATCGCCCAATACGCTTTATGTTCTAATTCAACTGGTAAGTGGCACGTTTTTCCAAAAATTAGTCTGTAAGGAGTCATTCCAATCGGAGTTTTATAAGCAGTCCTGTAAACCCATAATGCAGTATCTAATCTTATATCCCAATCTAATCTATTAGGGTTTACAGTCTTTTTCAATATTCGTTTAATCTCTCGATTAGAAACTTCAGCTAAACCACTGGTTTGAGGATGATAAGCAGTTGAAATTTTATGAATAATATTAAAATTTTCTGCCAATCTCTGAATATATTTATTCCTAAAATGAGATCCTCCATCAGTGATAATTACTCTAGGTATTCCATATCTAGAGAAAATATTTTTTATTAAAAATTTTGAAACACTTTTAGCATCACAATGAGGTAAAGCTTGTGCTTCAATCGATTTAGAAACATAATCAACTGCAACTAATATGTATAAGTTTTCGAATGAAGGAGAAAAAGGTCCCATAAAGTCTAATCCCCAAACATCAAAGATTTCAACTTCTAACATAAAATTTAAAGGCATTTCATTTCTTTTAGATATATTGCCTAATCTTTGACATCTATCACAAGTTTTGATATATCTGTAAATATCTCTAAAAAGTGTAGGCCAATAGAATCCTTCCTGTAAAATTTTTTGTGCGGTTTTATCAGTTCCAAAATGCCCTCCAAATTCAGAATCACGACATTTCTGAATAATTAGTTCAGTCTCTTCATAAGGCACACATTTCCTGATAATAAGGTCCTTACATTGTTTGTAAAAATATGGTTCATCCCCAAAATATTCTTTTGCATCATGAATGAACTTTTTCTGTTGTTGCAAAGTTAACATAGGTGGTAAAATATTACTTACAATATAATTTACTATATCAGCATACCATGGTATTTTCCACTCATTTATATTATAAAGTTGTTCGTCAGGAAACTGTCTGTAATTTCATTATCAATGTCAGATAATTCATTATATTCTAGTCTTGACAAATGATCTGCAATTTGATTATCAGTTCCCTTTTTGTTAATGATTTCAAAATCAAATTCTTGCATTAATAATATCCATCTAATTAATCTTAGTTTGAGATCTTTCTTTTGCATTAAATATTTAATAGCAGAGTGATCAGTATGCACAATACATTTAGTTCCAATTAGATATGACCTAAATTTATCAAAAGCATATACAATTTCTAATAGCTCTTTTTCTGTAACTGTATAATTGATTTTGGCATTATTAAGAGTTTTACTAGCATAGTGTATAACTTTGAAAATTTTATCATATCTTTGTCCAAGAACTGCTCCTATAGCATAATCACTAGCATCACACATAAGTTCAAATGGTTTCTCCCAATAAGGGGAAACTATTATAGGGCTGTGATTAATTCATCTTTTATTAATTCAAAAGCATTTAAGCATTCTGTTGTGAATTTAAATTTCTTGTCCTTTTCTAAAAGTTGGCATAGAGGTTTAGTAATTTTTAAAAAATCTTTTATGTAACGTTTGTAAAATCCAGCATGTCCAAGAAAACTTCTTACCCCTCTCACTGTAGTTGGAGGTGGTAATTTAGCTATAACTTGAATTTTTGCAGGGTCTACTTCCATGCCATTTTCCAAAATTTTATGTCCTAATACAATTCCTCCTGCAAACATAAATTGACATTTCTCCCAATTTAGAACTAAGTTAGATTTCTCGCATACCTCTAATACTTTTTCAAGAGCAATACTTCCATAAATACTTCCATTCCATCATCAATTAATTTACTAAATATGAACATCATACATCTTTGGAATGTTACAGGTGCATTACACAATCCAAAAGGCATTCTGCGAAAAGCAAAAGTTCCATAAGGACTAGTGAATGTAGTTTTCTCTTGATCTTCAGGAGCAATAGGAATTGGATGATAACCGGTATATTCATCTAAAACAAAAATATTTATGTCCGGTTAATCTATCTAATATTTGGTCTAGAAATGGTAATGGGAAGTGATCTTTCCTGGTGGCCGCATTTAATTTTCTATAGTCAATACATATACGGCAACCAGTGACTTGTCTTATAGCTATTACATCATTTTTTTCATTAGCCTTTACAGTCACTCCTTCTTTCTTAGGAACACAGTGAATTGGGCTTACTTAAGCACTGTCTGAAATAGGATATATAATACCATTATCTAACCATTTTAATATTTCTTTCTTAACTACATCTTTCATTATTGGGTTTAATCTCCTTTGAGGATCTACTCTTGGCTTATGTTCATTATCTAAAATAATTCTGTGTATACAGATTGAAGGAATAATTCCTTTAATATCTGCTAAAGTCCAACCAAAAGGTTTCTTATATTTTTTTAATGTGTCCAAAAGTTTTTATTCTTGTGATTCATTTAATTCTGCTGATATAATAACCGGTAAAGTTGAAGAGTTACCTAAATAAGCATATTTCAAATGGTTAGGTGAAATTTTTAATTCAAATTCAGGAGGTTTAATAATTGACGGAACTATATTCTTTTCAATGTTTTCTGTATTATCCAACAATTCAAATTTTTCTTGTATATATTCTAATTCTTCATTATCTGATTCTTCAATTAATTATATATTTTATTTTTCTAATTTTTCTTTAAAATATTCTTTAAAATGTTCATTTTGCAAATGTTTAAGTATTTCCATTCGAAAACATTCATCATCTTTTTCTAAAGCAGGATATTTCATTGATTTAGCAATATTAAAAGTTACTTTTTGATCGTTTACTCTCATAGTTAATTCTCCTTTCTGAACATCAATCATAGCTTTTCCAATAGCTAAAAATGGTCTTCTTAATATTATGGGTATTTCTTTATCTTCTTCCATATCTAAAACAATAAAATCTACCTGGAAGATAAATTAATCCACTTTTATTAACACATCTTTAATAACTCCCTTTACTAAAGCAGGATATTTCATTGATTTAGCAATATTAAAAGTTACTTTTTGATCGTTTACTCTCATAGTTAATTCTCCTTTCTGAACATCAATCATATCTTTTCTAGTAGCTAAAAAGGGTCTTCCTAATATTATGGGTATTTCTTTATCTTCTTCCATATCTAAAACAATAAAATCTACCGGGAAGATAAATTTATCCACTTTTATTAATACATCTTCAATAACTCCCGTAGGATAAGTAACTGAACAATCTGCTAACTGAAGAGTTACTGAAGTAGGTGAAATTTCTCCCAATTCTTGTCTTTTAAAAATTGATAGAGGCATAAGGTTAATGCTGGCTCCTAAATCACATAAAGCTTTCACATAAAACTTTTCACCAATAGCGCAAGGTATAGTGAAACTACCATGATCTTTTAGTTTTTCTGGAAGCTTTTTCTGAATAATTGCACTACACTCCTCGCTAAGTGCAATAGTTTCATTATCTGTGAATTTTCTTTTTTTATTTAAAATATCTTTCATAAATTTTACATAATTGGGCATTTGTTCTAATGCTACTACAAACGGAATATTTACTGTTAATTTCTTCAAAATTTCAAGAAATTTAGCAAATTGCTTATCTTTATTATGTTGTTTTAGTCATTGAGGAAATAGTGGTGGTGGTTTTTCTACATAAATTTTCATATGTATCAATGGATATTCTAAATTTTTATCTGGTTGAATCTTTTCTTTTTTGATTTCCACTTCCTCATTTTGACTTTCTATTTCCTTATGAATTTTTGTTTCTAACTTTTTTTCACTTCGCAACTGTATAGCTTTTATCTATTCTTTTCCTTGGTCTTTAGGATTAATTTCCACATTACTAGGAAAAGTTCCTTGAGTTCTATTACTAAGCGCAATAGCTATATGCCCAAGTTGAGTTTCAATATTTTTAATAGCAGTTCCTTGAATTTGTAATTGATTTCCTTGATTCTGTAATTGTTGACCCATATTTATTGTTACTTCTTCTATAGATAACTTCTTTTCCTTATATTGAGAATTATTATTAAATCCAAGTGGATAAGAAGTTTTATAATTAGGATTTCCTTGATTAGATGAATTTCCTATTGGGTTTGAATTGTTTGCCCATTATTGATTAGTAGAATTATTATTCCAATTAAAGTTAGGATGATTCTTCCAACCAGGATTATAATAATTTGAATATGGGTTATTGGGTCTATTATTAATAGCATTTAAAGTTTCATAAGCAGGTTGAACATCAACAAATTGCCCAGATGAATTCTCCTCCACTATCGTAGGAGAATAATTCATTCCATATTATTTAATTTCTTAGATATAGCAGCAATCTGAGAAGCTAACATAGATATTGCAGCAGAATCATGGATACTAGCTATTTTATTTGGATTTAGCCTTTCAGCGGGCCATTGAAAATTGTTGGTAGCCATTTCTTCAATTAATGAATATGCCTCATCAAATGGTTTAGACATTAAAGAACCTCCAAATGACAAGATCAATAATAGATCTAAGAGATCCTACTAATCCATTATAGAAAGTTTGAATAATTAACTAACTGCGTAATGCATGGTGTGGGCATTTCCTAAGAAGATCTTTAAATCTCTTCCAAGTTTCATATATTGATTCCCTATCAAACTGAGTAAAAGATGTTATATAATTTCTAAGTTTAGCAGTTTTTGATGGAGGAAAATATTTGGATAGAAATTTTTGTGATAGTTCTCCCCAAGTTTTAATAGATCCAGGTGCTAACTAATTTAACCACATCTTAGCCTTATCCCTTAACGAAAAAGGAAAAAGTCTAAGTCTAACGACGATCGTTAGATACCCCATCATATTTAAATGTGGCACATAGTTCTAAAAAATTGGCAAGATGTAAGTTAGGATCTTCATTTGGTGAACTACTAAATTAATTATTTTGTACCATCTGGATAATTGCAGGTTTAAGCTCAAATGAATTAGCCGCTACATCAAGATCTTGGATGGTTAAGTGAATTTCATCTAATGTAGGGTTAGCGTAGTCTCTTAAAGGTCTAGGTTGATTTTCATTTACTGGATTATTTGCCATTTGATTTACGTTTATAATTTCTTTTTTCTATTTTCTAATCCTTCTTATAGTGCGTTCTAATTCTGAATCGTATGGTATTAGATTTTCAGGTCCAAATTTACGCATACACAATCAAAAATACAAAAAAATGGTCCGTTACTCTAGTAATAATTATTTTACTTCCCCGACAACGACGCCAAAAACTTGACAGTGGTTAGCTTAATAAGAAGTTTTACTGTAGGTGCAATTAAGTTTTCAATATATGCGCAAATAATTATAATTTAAGCTACCCTTTATCAACGCAAGTATACATATCGTGCAAGTAATACAGGGCTCTAGTGGAGTCCTGGTTATCAATCCCACAGGGAAGTTAAGATTATGTACCAACTAATTTCTATCGAATATACGTAAATTAAATGGAATCTTACTAAAATTTATCAACTACTACTACTACTATTGATTATAAAAATGTAATATAAGAAAGTATCTTTCCCCTTGTTAAGAGAATTAAGTGAATGGATAAATCAAATTAATTTAATTGTATTGTGCCAAATAGGAGCATACCTATTCTTTACCCTTTGGTCCAGACATAAAGAACATTGAGTAATCCTATGTTTGTTTACTGAATCTGCGGCTAGGCTGGGAGGATACCAGCTATCACTTCGGAGCTCCCACGTTCCCCTCACTTGAGGGCTAACATCTACACTTCAGCACCCAAATGATAGGACTAAATTGAGTATTTTAGCCTGTCACTCTAAAATCTCCAATTCTACGCCCGATAAATAATATTTCCCTATTTATTTGCACCCTCCTTTCAAGGACTTTGACCTCCCCAAATCTTGATGTAATCTTTACTTTTAGTTGCAAACAACAGATTTTAACATTTCAATTAGCCAAATTGATAGTAAATTAAGATCTAAGTTAAAGATTATCACAATTTATTTAATTTTATAGGCACATTAATTTTAATTTTCCATTTCACATAATTTCATAACAAGGAGAAAGAAAATATAACTACTCAGAATGCATGGGAAGAACACAATAACACTTGAATTTCATATATAAAATAATACAAAAACATAACTTATCTCGAGTTTCTCCCCCAACAGACTCCTTGAAGTTCCTTTGTTTCTTCCTTTTCATACAATTCACACTCAATTTTTACACTTAAAAACTCTAAACTCACTATAAAACTCTACTATAATACTCAATAGACTCTCTAATGACTTCTAGTGGACTCTCTTCGACTGCTTTCTCTCCCTTTTTCGTCTCTATTTATTGATGTAGGAAGTTCTCCAAAGGTTGTCTCGTCTTCTCTTCAAAATGCATCCTAATTTGATGAATCTGTGAAGAATTAACTGTCTCGCCATTGGCGGGCTCGATCTCGCAGTTGGCGGGCTTCTAGAAGCAGGGCATTCTTAACTGTCTCGCCATCGGCGGGCTTCTATATAATATTGGCTGAATTCTCTGGAAAATCCCACCGTCGGCGGGCTATTCCTCGCCGTTGGCGGGATAGTTTAAATTTCTTCCCTTTTTGCCCTTTTTGCTCCAAATTCTTTTTTTTGCATTTCTTCAATAATTTTTCATTCCTGCGACAAAACAAAGGAAATACATTCCTTTAAAGTGCAATATCAGTCATTTTAATGCAAAATGAATACTAAATTATCATTATGTTTTTCTTTGATCATAATACTGAAGCCAAGAGAAAAGAATAAAGAACAAGCAAAAGCAATTCAACTAAGAAGTGGAAGAAAGTTGGAAGGTAGAGTTCAAAAGAGATTGAAGTAGATAGAGAAGAGATTGAAAAACCAAAGAAGACACTCCGAAAGGTTTGAAAAGACATATTTCTCCACCTAAGATTGATTTAGAAAAGCCACCACCTCCATTTCCTCAGAGACTTTGCCAACAAATGTTGGATAAGCAATTTTCAAAGTTCTTATAGATATTTAAGAAACATACAATCAATATTCAATTTGCTGAAGCCTTAGAACAAATGCCAAGCTATATGAAATTTAGGAAGGATATACTCAACATAAAGAGGAAGTTTGAAGATAATGAAACTGTTGTAGTTAGTGAGGAGTGCAGTGCAATAATTCAGAAAAAGCTTAAAGATCCTGGTAGTTTCACAATTCCATGTGCCATCGAAGACATATTTTATGGAAAAGCTTTATGTGATTTGGGTGCAAGCATTAACCTTATGCCATTTTCAATATTCAAAAGACTGGGATTAGGAGAAATAACCCCTACTACTGTAACTCTGCAATTAGCGGATCTTTCAATCACATGTCCTAAAGGAGTTATAGAGGATGTTTTGGTGAAAGTGGATCAATTTATCTTTCCTGTTGATTTCATTGTACTAGATATGGAGGAAGATAAAGAGATAACCATAATTTTAGGGAGACCTTTCCTAGCCACAAGTAGAGCAATGGTAGACGTACAAAAAGGGGAATTAACGCTGAGAGTTAATGATCAAACAGTTACATATAATATTTCAAAATCAATGAAATATTTTGTAAGAGGTAAAGATGATGAATGCTATAGGATGGATGCTATCAAATATTTGAGTGAATTTCATTTCAAATCAGCATATAAAGAAAAATTTGAAAGTGAAGAATTGAAACACGCGCAAAAAAAGAAATTACAATATTCTGAAGATTTTCATGAGGTAGATTTAAATTATGTTCATGAAAATTTTGAATTGTTAGACATGACTGAAAAAGTTGAATCTTTTGGTCCATCAATTGAAAAACTTTCTGAACTTGATTTAAAGTTGCTTCCTAACCATTTGAAATATGCCTTTTTAGGTGATTCCTCAATTTGCCAGTTATTATTCCTCTCAATTGACTGAGAAAGAAGAAGAGAGTTTGCTTGAAATTTTAAAGAAATATGAGAAAGCCTTTGGATGGACAATAGCTGATATTAAAGGAATCAGTCCTTCAATTTGCATGCATAGAATCCTTATGGAGGATAATTGCAAACCTCGGGCTGATCCTTAAAGGAGATTAAACCCTATCATGAAAGAAGTTGTTAAAAAAGAAATTTTAAAGTGGTTGGATAATGGAATTATCTACCTTATTTCAGATAGTGCATGGGTTAGTCCTGTTCACTATGTTCTAAGTAAGGAGGAGTTACTGTGACTGTTAATGAAAATAATGAGATTATACCAACAAGACAAGTTAAAGGATGGAGAATATGTATTGATTATAGAAAATCAAACCTTGCTACCATGAAGGACTATTTTCCACTTCCCTTTCTAGATTAGATGTTGGATAGACTAGCTGGGCATAAATATTTTTATTTTCTGGATGGATATACTGGTTACCACCAAATATAAATTGCTCCTGAAGATCAAGAGAAAACAACATTTACCAATCCTTATGGTACATTTTCTTTTAGAAGAATGCCCTTTGGTTTATGTAATGCCCCTGCTATATTTCAGAGATATATGATGACAATTTTATGTGATTTAATTGAAAAAGGAATTGAAATTTTTATGGATGACTTTTTAGTGTTTGGAATTTCATTTGAATCATGTTTAGAACATCTATATAAAGTTCTAAAATGCTGTAAAGAAACTAATTTGGTCCTTAACTGGGAAAAATGCCAATTTATGGTAGTAGGAGGAATAGTTTTAGGACATCTTATATCAGAAAATGGTATGGAGGTAGATCCTGCAAAAATTCAAGTGATCTCTAATTTACCTTGCCGAACTAATGTAAAGGGAATTAGAAGTTTTTTAGGACATGCTGGATTTTACAGGCATTATATTAAAGACTTTTCAAAAATTGCAAAACCTTTTTGCCATTTACTAGAAAAAGATGTAATTTTTCATTTTGATGGTGAATGGATAAAAGCTTTTAAAAAATTAAAAGAAAAATTAATCACTGTACCTGTTATAGTCTCACCAAAGTGGGAAAAAGCATTTGAATTAATGTGTGATGCTAGTGATTATGCTATTGGAGCTGTTTTAGATCAGAAATATGATAAGATTCAAAGTAATTTATTATGCAAGTAAAACTCTTAATGAAGCTCAAATTAATTATACCTCTACTGATAAAGAGTTATTAGTTATAGTATTTACTTTTGATAAATTCAGATCATATTTGATTAGAACTAAATGTGTGGTGCATACTCATCATTATGCTATTAAATATTTAATGAAAAGAAGAATGCAAAACCAAGACTGATAAGATGGATTCTTCTGTTGCAAGAATTTGATTTTGAGATAGTAGATAGGAAGGGTGTTGATAATTAAATTGCTAATCATCTGTTCAGGCTTGAAACTGAAAAATCTCTCTGTGATGCTGAAGAAGTTAATGAAAATTTTCCTGATGAAAATTGTTCACTGGTAATGAGTGGTGTGTTCCGTGGTATGTGGTGTAACTTTTTAATTTGCCAAAATTTATGAATTCAGATTTAGATATATATATATTGATTTAGTTTTATAATGAGTCACACAATTAAATGCAAGTATACATATCGCTCAATTAATACAGGGCTCTAGTGGAGTCCTAGATATCGATACAACATGGAGGCTTTACTTTTATGGCGTAGCAAAGAAATCACTTATCGAATCACAACACAATTACAACTAAGTTTAATTCTTAAATTAGAGACAAATAGTTTTAATTATTATTTCTACCAAAGTAAAGTTAAACTAACACAAGACTAAATTTATAACAAAGTTCTGTTGCAAGAAAGAGTCTACCTTCTTTCCAATCATAATGTGATGATTATTGTGACATGGATCAGTGATGCAAATGTATTGTGCCAAATAGAAGGATTCCTATTCTTTACCTATATTTCAGTGTATAAAGAACATTGGCTAATCCTATGTTTAGTCACCAAATCCATGGTTAGGCTGGGAGGATAATGACTCTCACTCCAGAGCTCCCACTTCCCTTCGCCTGAAGGCTAACTCTCGCTTCATTTTCCAAACATTAGGACCAAATTGAGGATTTCAGCCTGTTACTCTGACATCTCCAACTCTACGCCCATTAAATTATATTTCTCTATTTATTTGCACTCAATTCCCATGAACTACGTCTCTCATTCATGGACCTTGAATGTGACCTTCACTTTTGTTATGGAACTCATAATTCTTTCAGAAAATATGTTTCCCAACAAGTTTTAACAATTCAATTGGCCAGATCAAAAAGTAAATGAAGTTCAAAGTGAAAAGATCATCACAAATTCTCCATAATAAATTGGCACATCATTTCCATATCACAACATAAACACATCACATGAAAAGGAGAAAGACAAAAAAATCTACTCAAGACTCATGAGGAAAAGATGACAAAACATGGATTATATATATAAAAACAACGTCATACAAATAGAGTAAAGTAAAGACAACTTATCTCAAACTCTTCCCCAAGTGAATCTCAAGGAATTCCTTTGACTCATCTTCTTTCTTCAAAAAAACACACAATTCTCTCTTTAGATAAGTAAGGAAGAAGAAATCTCTCACTTTCCCTCTCCTCTCACACTCCTTAGAGGAGAAAACACAAAACCAAGATTTCCTAAACTAAATGAGAAGACACTCTCTCTAAACTCTCTCTACACTCAAAACTCTTCTCTCTTCTCCAAACTTGGCTCCAAAAGAGTTTAAATTCGGCCAAAACTGAATTCCCAAGAGTTTCCTAAAGCAATCCTCCAAAATCTGGCCAAATACATTGAATCTAGTTTAAAATTGGGATAGGGCATGGTCTGGCGCTGGATAAAGCGCCGCTCGGCGCATTATTTTTCCAATATAGTCGTAACTCTCTGTAAAATAGCGCGGTTTGGTGCTGGTGACAGCGCTGTTCGGTGCTAGTTCAATAAAATGCACTTTTTCCCTTTTCGCTCCAAATTTGCTCCTTTTCGCTTCCTTTTGCTCGAAAGGCCTAAAATCATTGTGCCTGCATGAAATCATGAAAAATACCTTTCTTTAAAGTGTAATATCATCAAAAACAGGTATGAAATGAATAGTAAAAAGCTACTAAATTTTCAGTGGATCAAGATCCCCCAAACTTAACTATTATTTGTCCTCATGTAATTTTAGTGAATACATAAAATAATGATCCAATGCAATGAACTTTCTTCCTAGAATACCATAATTTTGATTTAGATAAGTACAATAGTAAAATTTTCAGAAAGATCTTTAAATAATTCAAGTAAATTCTGTTGGTGTAAGATTATCTAGTAATCAAGTATAAGAGTTCTAGCCTTTTATTCATTTCAAAAATGACTGTAGATTTTCCTATTAAGGCACTTAAAAGAATAACATGAAAAGAAGTTTATGAGAACACTACTAGTATCAATGCTAATCCACACATATAAGTTGAGGAAAGTAATTAAGTTTTTCCCTTTAGGTAGGTCCAAGTGAAGCCAATTTTTAATTAGGCATCTCCTCACTTTTCTTTCTTTCATTTTCTTTTACTTTTCTTTTTCTTTTCTTTTCTTTTATTTTCTTTTAAGTGAGGATTACTGTATCTCGATAGTCTTTAATAATTTTTAACTTTACCCTTTTCACCCTAAATTTCAAACTTACCACGTTCATTTACCTTATAAGCATTTCTTTAGCTTATTAATGATTCATCATAGAGACTCAATCCTTTCCTATCACATAATATTTTAAGATTCTTAATATTTCAAACATACAGTTTTTCTTACTTTAAATAGTTGACTATAGTCTTATTCTCTTATACCAAATATCTTAGCCTACAAAATTACTTTTTATTACCAAATACTTTCATTCAACATTACAATCACATAAATAAAATCAAAATACAATTATTTGAAATTGCGTTCTATTACAGAAAATCATGTTAATAATTTTGAAAATACTTTTAAATCAGAACAGTTAATATATAATTCTTTCCCTCCCCAAACTTAGATTTTTGAATATCAATACAATTAACATGGGATGAAAGAAAATATATAAACATATAACTCATACTTCAATATGGTGGGCTTTTAACAACTTTGAGTTTAAGCAGGTTTTTCTTTATAAAGTAGAAAAGTAGGCCTGAAATAAGTAAGAGCATTTCTATACACAAATATGGGTTAGAAATTTATAAGAGAAGAAGTTTAAAAACATGAAACATAAACTATGCACTTAACGTTAACATCCAACTGTAACTATCACAGATTAGACTAACAAACCAAACACATGAAAACTCTACTATAACATTACATACATCACAAATCAATATAAAGTCTACTATAAGTACAAAAAAATACAAATTACATCACATATAATAATCAGAAAGAGTCTCGGGTACATCACATATACAAAACACAAACGCAAAATAAAATGAAAATAAAACTATAAAAACTACCAATCTTCATCAGCAGGAGCTCCACCATCGTCAGGTCTTCAGGCTGGTATGGAGTATACTCAGGGTAAGTAGGAAATACAGCACTAGTGTCTCCCCTGAAAAATCTCATCTGTGCGTCATGATAAGCTTTCTCATATTCTCTTCACCGCACTTGATAATCATCATTTATTTTATTCCTTGCTTTAGTCCCTCTACTCTGTTGTTCAACCTTTCCAACTGATCCATAACATCATGCAGAGTAGGCTCTCTAGATGTAGATGGTCTCTCAAGCCTAGAAGAAGGCTCATCTGCTTTCTTACTCCACTTTCATCCTACATGGGCTTCATATGTTTTCAAATTTAGTTTAGTAGTGGGCTTCAGGGGATAGACTACCTCATCATTATCTTCAACTCCTACACCTCACTGAATGCACAAGGCATGAATTAGGCTGGGGTGTCCTAGTCCACCTATAGTCTCTACTTTTGAAATTTTCAAAATGATTTTATTAATAATAGCCCCAATATTTATATTCTTCATGTTCTGAATAAAGTAGTTTAGAACAACTTTATCTACTATAACCTCACTGTGATGGTTGGCAGGAAAAAGTCTTGCAAAAATGAAATAGTGCCCGACTTTTGATACATGATTCAAAGTAGAAAGGGGAAGTTAAATTTTAGCCTTTGTTTAACCTTCCACTCCCCTTTTCCATAAGTCAAAAAGTTTACAATCATATCCAATGCTTCATTCGTAATAGAAAAATTCTTGTATTCACAAGATAAAGGCGCTCTTAATTGATAAAATGCATTAATGCGAGCAGGGGTGAATTTAACCATTTGGCCTCTAACCAGTATGTATTCTCTCTTAGAATAATACAGATTTGTATAAAACTCTCTAACAATACCCAACATCACTTCAGCAGTGAAATAACATAAAATTTTCCATTGATGATTCATAATAAGTTCTTCAAGCATACCTCCAGGATTTTCAAAGGGTTTCTTTTGAATACATTTCTTATTGCTAAGAAATGTACTATAACCCGAATATGCCTTGAAATTCACAAATTTGCTTTCATCATACTCAAATTTTCTCTTCCCCTTTGAAATTCTTGGAGTCATTTGTCTAAAAATACCAAATTTATCCAAATCAATTTTAAATTTGCAATGTAATGGACTCTAAGGTAAATTTAACAAGATAAGAACTCAAAATCCATGAAAAATCTCCAAAGTTTCTCGAAAAACTTCAAAATTTTAAATCTTCCTAATGTAGGAGATTTCCACGGTCAAAATAAAAAAATATTAGGTTAAAGTGTAGCTCTTACCAAGAGAAGATGAAATCCAAACTTTTCTAGTCACGAAATTGCTTCAAATCCAAATGCTAGTGAGCCATAGGTACGAAAATCGACTTGGGCTAGAGGTAAAAATGATGGTTTGGGCAAAAATGGTGGGTCCTAGGGTTAAATCATGAAAATTTGGAGTTTTAGACCTTTTCCTGGTTGAGCGTTGTCCGGCAACAGCGGCAGCACCGTTCGACTCATTTTTCTGGTCTTATGACCAAACTCTCTGTCTTTTGGCGTGGTCCGATGCTAGTAATAGAGCAGTTCGGTGCAAATTCAAAAACTGGGCTTCCGACTTTTCTTTGTAATTTCAATCTTTTCACGCCCGCTCTAGCGTCTAATTAAGCATTTAATAACATTGTAAATCCATGGCAAATGATATTTTTTAACACAAACAACACAAAACATCACTTTCATATATAAAATCTAAGTTTCAGACACATACACATAACACTAAATGTTACACATCATCAAGCCATATAATTCTAAAATTCAGCGTCAATCACAACCACAACACAATAATGCTGAAAACTAAATAATAAAGTAAGTCCAAATATAACATCCAAGCAAAGCAAACCAAAGCAATCAGATACACAAATATAGAAATACAGTAATCAAGTTTTCATTCTTCCTTATAACTAGCATCAACTCTAAGATCTCCAATTGATTGAGTGTGAACAAACAGATTGTAGAATGGACGAAATAGAAATTCTTCAGTAGAATCCTCTTCAATCCAACCTTTCCTTCTCAGCAATCGCGTCAAACTTCCTTCAAGATATCTAGAATGATCAAAGTGCTCCTTCATTCTCCAATCCAGATGATCAAAGAAATCAGATAGATTGTTGATTGCATTCATCAGGTGTTGTACTTCCTTCTCCAATTTCTTAATTTTCTTCAAGATAATCTGTGAACTTTCAGGAAAGTAAGGAGGAAAAGGTTTTGACCTCTGAGATGGTTGATCTTCAATAATGCTCATGTCATTCATATCACCAATCGCCTGGTTACTATATGCATCTGCTGGGTCTACAGGCTTTCAAGGTAGAAGTACTCTTTCGCAGTTCTCATATAGCACTTGTGCTTGACTGCAGAGGAGAAATATGGTGGAAGGTTGTCCAAGCCCATACCTTGATTTGTGAACGATCAATCCCAAAATAAAATTAACAGTTATAGAACCAACATCAATAGGTATCCCCATTTGAATATAGTAGTTCAGAATAACACTCTTCTTATTAACTTTACTGATTTTCATAGTTGGGAGCAATTTTGCACATATGAAATAATGTAAGTGTTTCGACGTAGGATTTAGTAGTGGTCGAGAAACTTACATACCTGCTATCTCTTATCTCCCATTCATCAATTTCATCCGTCAGATATCTGTATATATCATTCATATTGTCCTTCGTCGGGGCAAAATTTGAATAGTGGTAGATTGACACATTCTCAATCATGTATAAATCATTAATTGTTGCAGGAGTAAATGTGACAAACCTACCTCACACATAGATTGATCCTTGGTTGATTCATGAAGATTTTCATAGAACTCCTTCACAACTGGAACAACTACGGCGGTAGTAGTATAATAGAATACTTCTAACATCTCTGAACAATAATTTCATTAATTATAGTCGTAAGAGAATTCATACCTCGATTCACAAAGCCTCGTTCCTTAATCAGTCTCATTTTTGATATATTTTTGTTGAATAGACGCTGTGCCTCGAAATTGATGAACTTTCTACTGTTGAAAACATGAAATCTTGAAGTTTCCATCGAGTTGAAATCCATTTGGCCAAGTTTTGGGATCTTCCTCTTCGTTACTTGGGTAGTTCCTGCGTCTAGGGGAGGTTTTTGGGAGTTCTAATGGAAGATTTACCACTTAGAACCGCCAAAACTCGAATTTAAAGATGAGAAACTGTTTTCTGAACAGCGGGGCTGTCCGGTGCTGATAACAGCGCCGCTCGGCGCTAGTTCAAATTTCGCCAAACTTCACTTCATCCAAATTCTTTCCAAACTTTGGTTCGATTCATTTATTAAATGTATTTAATGATAATTAAGAAAGAATAAGACTTAATTAAGTAACAAACAAACATAAATAATACACTAAACAAATCAAACACACAATTACTGTTTCGGTTGCCTCCCACAAAGAGCTTGGTTTAATGTCATCAGCCCGACATAACTTCCAGTTATTCAGGTTGATCCAACATGAAAACCTCTTTAAAATTACATCTATTGCCTTCAAAATATGGTTTTAATCTTTGGCTATTAACTTTGAATATTCTTCCAGATTTATTGTCTTTGATAATCATAGCTCCAAACTGATATATTTTTACGACAATGAAAGGTCCTGCCCATCAAGATTTCAGTTTCCCAAGAAATAATTTCAGTCTTTTATTATATGATAAAACTTATTGTCCTGGTTCAAATTCATTTTTAACTATCTTCTGATCATGCCATATTTTTCTTCTTTCCTTATATATTCTATCATTATCATATGATTCATTTCTGATTTTTTCCAATTCATTCAATTGCAATAGTCTCTTCTCACCAGCATCTTTCAAATTAAAATTCAATTTCATTATCATCCAATATGCTTTATATTCTAATTCAACTGGCAAGTGGCAAGTTTTTCCAAAGATTAATATGTAATGAGACATTCCTATAGGAGTTTTATAAGCAGTTATGTATGCCTATAAAGAAGTATCTAGTCTAACAAACCAATCCAATTTCTCAGGATTAATGACTTTCTCCAAAATTCATTTAATTTCACAATTAGTACCTTTGGTAAGCCATTAGTTTGGGGATGATAAGCTGTAGAGATTCTATGCATAATATTATTTTTTTTCACCAATCTCTGGATCAGATTATTCTTAAAATGGGATCCTCCATCAGTAATGATTACTCTAGGCATTCCATATATTGTGAAAATATTTTTCATTAAAAACCTCGAAACACTTCTAGCATCACACCTAGGTAAAGCTATTGCCTCAATCCATTTTGATACATAATCAACAACAATCAGTATATATATATATATATATATATATATATATATTAAAACAAAAGGAGCAAACATAGCTCCCTACATGTTAAGCTAAAAGGAAAGTTACAAAGACAAAGATGTGATGGAAGACCTCTAATACTAGAGTATCCCCTCATCCAAAACAAAAGCTACATCAAAACTACCTAACTAAGCAAAATACAGACACCCTGGTTACATGTATACCAACAAAACAAATTAAACTCTTTTAGGACCCAAAAAAAAAGGAGGAAAACTAGCATCGAATAAATGGAAGTCCTAAGGTGTAACCATGAATCAAAAGTTTGAGAGGGAAGGGAATGGTATTATCAGCTTTTGTGACCTCATTATAACAACCCTGTGTGGCTAACCAATGAGCTAGAGTATTGCCTTCCCTAGGAATGAAAGCAAACTTAACCACCATGTTATCCATATGGCTGAGCATACTGTTCATCCATCTCTTGATATTCCAAGGAGCGGGTTCAGTCTTGGTAAGATAATTAATGCAGCAGCTAGAATCAGATTCTACCAGCAGCTTGGTAATTTTGCATATCTTGGCAATCTTGATGGCCCAAAAGATGGCGATCATCTTAGCTTCTAATACATCAACAGTAGATGTGGGAGAATGGAAATACAGCAGGCAATGACCCTGGCAGTCTCTGTAGATCCCACCAATGCCGACATCGGATTTAAAACAATTCGCCATCAGTATTAACTTTAACCCACGGGGAGGGGAGGGTACCAAACTACAACAGAAAACTTCTTGTTAGCCATTGGCCTTACCCTGCAAATATCTTTGAATTGTTGAAACTTGATAAGCTTGAGAATGTAGTTGAGACATTGGACAGCAACCTGAAGAGGAGAGATAACCTTCCCATCAAACTTAGCTTTATTTCTACACATCCAGAGGAACCAAACCACCAAGCAAGGTATCTCCAAAAGATGTTCCTTATGCCAATCCACCCAGCGAGGTATCCAAACTATTCCAACTCGGATTTAGAGTGTTAATAGTAAACCGACTAATGAGATGCTTCCAAACCTCTTGAGAGAAGTGACATTTGAAAAGAGATGGTTGACAGATTCTTCATCTTGGGACCACAAATGGCACCGGGAAGGTCCTTTCAAACCCTTTAATTTGAGGATGTCATCGGTAGGTATGGCAAGATGTCTCAATCTCCGGCAGAAAAAGGAGATAGAAGGAGTAAGAAATTTACTCCAAATTTACGTGCCCCACTTAAACCGATCCCGTGTATAAAATTTTTGGTAAATGTAGGAAGAGAGCTTCGAGATCTTTTGTTCTTTGTAATCGGTGTGTCCTTTTGTTCAAGAGTAACATTAGTTAAAGTTACCCGTAGCACTCTGCTCGGGAGTTAACAAAGTATCCGGTAGCTTTGTAATTCCAACGGTTATCGGTCCGGAAATATTTAACGAAGTGTGGGACTGTTCGAGGTTTTAGGTTAGCAGAAAGCTTAGTTCCATTCCGGATCCACCGATCCGGCCAAAAGTTGATCCGCCCTCTCCCAACTCCCGGATGAACGGATGTTCAGCCTTTTCTTTAACTTTCGAGCATAGAAATCCAAAGCACGGAGTCACCCGACTTTGGCTTGACAAAAGTTGGATGCTCTAATCTACGAGTACTTACCATGGAGAAATTTGGCCCATAGATTATCACCGGCTCTGAACCTAATCCACAATTTACACATATTGGTGAAGCTCATCCGATCAAAGCTCCTAAAGCCAAGACCCCCGACTCGAGTAGGTTTACATACTCGTCGCTGAGGAAACCAATGAAATTGCTTGTGTTGTCCGACCCATAAGAATCCGGTAAAAAGTTTGCTGATCCGTATAGATGTGCTCTTTTTCATGGTGAACATCTGGAGAGCATAGGAAGGGAGAGCGAGTAAGAATACTTTTCAAGCAAAGTAATTCTCCCACCATTAGAGAGGAAGGAGTTAGACCGGCCTAGAAATTTGATTTTTTATCTTTTCTATAGCTTCCGAAACCGGGTCCGTTTAGATCCGCCTTTTATGAGATGAACTCCAAGATAATCTATGAGGAGGGTTGCCGAGTGAAAACCGATGTAATCGGAGATCCATCTTCTTTGACTTAGGCTAACATTCTTGCTAGGGTAGAAAAGACACTTAGTAAGATTAAATTCCATCCCAGAAACATCTCTAACATGATTTAAAGTTTTCTGAACCACCCTTATAGCAGCTTTAGATGCCTTAGAGAAAATTATGATATCATCAGCATAAGATAAGTGACTTATCCTAATGTTAGACTTATGGTGGTAAGCAAGGTGAGGAGAAGCAGCAAAAGTTTGGTCTAAACATCTGGACAGATAGTCAAAAGTCAAAATAAAAATAGTTGGGGAGAGGGGGTCTCCTTGTTTGATACCTCTAGAAGCACTAAAGAAGCCTTGCTTATTCACATTCACAAGCACAGTAATGAAAATTGCACTTTAACCACTCGTTGATGAGATGAACAAAGCTGGGTTGAAAGCCTCTAGTTGTTAAAATATTCAATATGAAATCCCAGCTAATAGTATCATAAGCTTTTTTAATATCAAGTTTGAAAATGATATTATGGCCTTTGCACTTCTTATCTAAGTCCAAAAGCATTTCTTGGCCAACGTGAATATTGTCCGAGATGTTTCTTCCTTTAACAAAGGTCGCCTGGCTCTCACTTATAATATGAATCGGATGTGGTTGAATTCTTGAGACAAGGATTTTACTTAGAACTTTGGACATTACGATAGTTAAGGCTGATAGGTCTATAGTCACCCTGGTTTTGTTCGAATTTGTTCTTAGGAATAAGCACAATGGTGGAAGCGAGAAAAAAATTTGGGAGGATCCATGCCTTGAAAGAAGGCTTGCACAGCTTGAATAACATCCCGACCAGTAATTGACCAGCTAGCTTTGTAAAAGGAGGATGTGAAAGCTGCTGGCCTTCTTAATCTTAGTCTCATCAGGAATATCAGTTAGATTCAGTTCCTGCACATAGTTATGACTATCCTGAAAAAGATCATGCTGAATAGGAGTGGAGCTAGATGGAACCTGAGTAAAGAGATGGCTAAAGTGTCTCTCGGCATCCCTAGCAATATCGAGCAATCTCGGTGATTCGATTCCAGCTTCATTAGTAATGGTAAGTATCATATTACATTTCCTTTTGAAGTTGATATAAGCATGATAGTACTTGGTATTTCGTCCCCATCAATAAATCGCGAGATGCAACTTTTCGTTTATAAAATTCAGCTTGGTAATTAACCTGTGTGAGTAGCTGTTCAGATGCTCTAAAAAGATCAGCTTCATCCTTGTCCCCAAGTAAGAAGGCAGCTTCAGTATTTCAAACCTCAGCTTCTGCCTTATGGATATTTTCCTGGAGGTTCCCAAAAGTGTTCCTGTTCCAGCTCCTAAAATGTTGAGCAGTCAATTTATGCAGAGACCAAAGGTTTCCCCAAGGGGAGCTGCCCTGAGTGGGCTTCCAGATCTTAACCACTTCGACCAAAAATTCGGGGTGAAGGGTCCACATGTTTTGAAATGCTGAAGTTGCTAGCAGCCTTCCCACCAGTGTTTTGTAAAGAGATGAGTAAAGGTCTATGATCAGAGCAAACCATGGACAAATGAGTAACAAAAGTGAAAGGGAAAAGCTGATACCAGGGAGAATTTACCAAGACTCTGTCTAGTCTTTCCCAAGTATTCCCTCTTCTCCATGTGAAAGGTGGGCCAGTAAAGCCCAAATCAAAGAGCTTGGCATTATTGATAAAGTGATTAAATCTGTTCATAGAGGAGGTGAGTGGAGGAGAGCCACCTTTCTTCTCAGTTGAGGAAGAGAGACAGTTAAAATCTCCACCAACCATCCAGAAATTGTTCATGGTATTAGCAAGGGAGAGTAGCTCAGACCACAACAACTGTTGTTGGGCATGAGAGCAACTGGCATAAATAAAGGTAGCAAATCCCAGCTGTTCCCCAATGGAAAATTGAAGGTGTATAAACTGGGGGTTGTCAATAATAATGGACCATTGTAATTCCTTCCTTGCAAAAATCCAGATCTTATTACTGAGATTAGAAAAAAAGGTAAAATTTGGAAAAGACTTAGTAATTTTACTCTTGTTTATAGGAACCATAGGCTCCAGGAGTACAAAACACCATAGTTTGTGTAATTTAACCAACTGTTTTATTCTATTCAGAGAGGAAGGGTGAGCAGCCCCCGATATTCCAACACATGAAATTTATCATTGAGAAATAGTTTTCCCTTTCCCCCTAGTTCTAGGGGGAGGTGCTTGAGGGCTGTCTGGAGGGTCTCCTGGAGATTGAGGTCCCAGTAGTCCTTGCAATTCAGGTTTGCTTTTTCTTCTTTTGCTGTTTTTCTGTACCTACCAAGCACTATGTAAATCTTCATCTGCCTCCTTGATTTGATCTGTGATAATTTCCACTGTATTCTCAGGAGCTGGGATTGAAGTTAAAGGACCCATAGGGCTGGGAACCTCAGT
Organism: Papilionanthe hookeriana x Papilionanthe teres; assembly: GCA_022702705.1. Lineage (NCBI taxonomy): Eukaryota > Viridiplantae > Streptophyta > Magnoliopsida > Asparagales > Orchidaceae > Papilionanthe > Papilionanthe hookeriana x Papilionanthe teres. The sequence goes on from CM040424.1 coordinate 158,132,784, forward strand.
GGGTTCAACTTCTTGTTCACTTCTGATTTCTGTCTGAGCCTTCTCTATACCTTGCCCCTCAATTCTGTCAGCCTCATGTCCTTCCAGTGGGTTAACATTCCTAGGGGTTAGCTCCAGAAGAATGTCATCCATAGGAACTTCGGGAGGGGAGATAGATATGTCAGGTATCTTTTCTGCCCTCTTGCCAGGCCCAGCTTTCTTCTTGGAAGGGGGGTGTAGTCTATAACACTGATCCAATAAATGGCCAAACATTCTGCAATGTTTACAGTAATGTGGTTTGAACTCCACTTCAACATCCTGCCAAAATCCCTCTTCTGGAACATCTTCATCTGTTCTAATCCAAATCTTCTGAATATCAGGTAAAGTTATGTCTCTTTCTACCAGTACTCTTCTGTCTTCTTTGTTCTTGCCATATCAAAAGTGTGAGTATCAGTTTTGAGTGGAGTGCCCAGTGTTTGGCTTATATTGAACATGGCATTTTGGTTATACAGTTGGATGGGTAAATCTGGAAATTTAAACCACATAGGGATGATTGGTGGCTCTTTTGAAGGGTCGAAACCTAGTGTCCATTTTAAAATCTTCATATAGGTTCTGCAATTAGTATGGATTGTTGCCCAAAATTCGAGCATAATCCTCCTCATTTGAAAGTCGAATCGACGAGTGTCTCCCGTCTAATAAGCCGGCTTCCAGTGCCAACAAGAGCGAGTTCATCAAAGTATTTCCTCACAAATTCCATTTTTGGGTGCCCCATTTGGAATTTTCCTATCAGACAAAATTTAACAGCCTCATTAAGGCAGTGCATATCCTGTTTGGAGAACAAAACTACAGGCAAGCCATCCTTAGAACCCATAGGCCGGATGAAAGGACTTTTTCCCTTACCTGCAACAGTATCATGCAATTCCTGGGGAAAAACCAAATGGTCAAAGGACTTATGTGGAACATGTCCTTTTCCCACAACTCCAGCATTAGTAGCTTTAGCCCACATGGTGTTGGTGGAGCTGTCAATGGGGAAAAGTCTGGTAGAGGGGTTAGCCATCAGCAAACACCCCCAAGCACACACCACAAGAACCCAAAAACAGATCCAATGAAAACCAGTCCAACCAAAGGCAGAAAATCACCCAGGCAGGACCAACAGAACAAAACAAAGTTCCAGGAGAGGAAGAACTCCCAGAAAAGCACCAAGCCTCAAACTCAAGATCAATAGAACAGTAACACCTCAGAAATTTGAAATCAGGAAAGCGCGGGAAGACCAAAAACAGAGGTAAGAAGTGGAGGCAACCGACCAACACAAAGCGAGATCTCGGGAACAAGAAAACCAAGGGGACAGGGAACCTACCAACACCGGCCAGTGACACAGCCGCCATCAACACCCAGCCAACCCTAGCAGAGCACTTCCCTCCTCAGCCGCCATCTTATATATATATATATATTTCTAAATGAAGGTATAAATGGTCCCTTAAAATCTAATCCCTAAGCATAAAAATTTCAACTTCCAAAGTGAAATTAAGAGGCATTTCATTTCTTCTAGATATATTGTCTATTCTCTAACATCGATCACAAGTTTTGATAAATCTATAAACATCTCTGAAAAGTGTAGGCCAATAAAATCCAGATTGTAAAATCTTAAGTGCAGTTCTATCAATTCTGAAATGTCCTCCAAATTTAGAATCATGACATTCTCGAATAATTCTTTTAGTTTCTTCATAAGACACACATCTCCTAATAATAAGATATTTACATTTCTTGTACAGATAAGGATCGTCCCAAAAATAAAATTTAGCATCATGCTTAAATTTTTTCTGTTGTTGCATTGTTAAGTCAGGTGTTAAAATATTACTAACGATGTAGTTTACAATATCAGCATACCACGGTAAATTTCCTTCTATAATATTTATAATTGCTCATCAGGAAAAGTTTCAGTGATTTCCTTTTCAAAGTCATCCAAATTAGGTTGTTTAAGTCAAGATAAATGATCTGCTATTTGATTATCAACCCCTTTTTCTATTAATGATCTCAAAATCAAATGCTTGCATTAAAAGTATCCATCGAATAAGTCTTAGTTTGCATCCTTCTTTTGCATTAAATATTTAATAGCAGAATGATCAGTATGCACTATACATTTAGCTCCAATCAAGTAAGATCTAAATTTTTTAAAGGCATAAACAATCACTAATAACTCTCTTTCTGTAGTGGTGTAATTAATTTGAGCATCAGTAAAAGTTTTACTAGCATAGTTTATAACTTTAAACATTTTCTCATGTCTTTGCCCTAAAACAAAACCAATACCATAATCGCTAGCATCGCACATTAATTCAAATTCTCCCAGTCAGGTGAAACTATTATAAGTGCATCGATTAATTTTTTCCTTTAATAGTTCAAAAGCTTTTAAGCATTCATCGTTAAAATCAAACTTTCTATAATTTTCCAAAAGTTGGCATAGAGGCTTAGTAATTATTGAAAAGTATTTAATATATCACCTGTAAAATCCTACATGTCCCAAAAAGCTTCTTACCCCTCTCACAGTTGTTGGAGGTGGTAATTTTTTTATAATTTGAATCTTCACAGGATCTACTTTCATGCCATATTCAGATATTTTATGCCCAAGAAAAATTCCTCCTACAACTATAAATTGACACTTTTCCCAGTTTAGGACTAAATTTGTTCTTCCGCATACCTCTAAAACTTTTTCTAAGTTGCATAGGCATGCATCAAATGAATCTCCGAATACTGAGAAATCATCCATAAACACTTCTATTCCATCATCAATTAATTTGCTAAATATGAACGTCATACATCTTTAAAATGTTGTAGGTGCATTACACAATCCAAAGGGCATTCTTCTAAAAGCAAAAGTTCCATAAGGGCTAGTAAATGTAGTCTTCTCTTGATCCTCAGGAGCAATAGGTATTTGGTTATAACTGATATATCCATTTAAAAAGCTATAGTACTTGTGTCCAACAAGTCTATCTAGCATTTGGTCTAAAAATGGTAAAGGAAAGTGATCTTTTCTGGTGGCGGCATTTAATTTTCTATAATCAATACATATTCGACAATAAGTGACTTGTCTTGTAAGTATAATTTCATTTCGATCGTTTATGTCAAAAGTCACTCCTCCTTTCTTAGGAACATAATGATTGGGCTTACCCAAACAGTATCAGAAATAAGATATATATAATTCTAGCATCTAACCACTTTAAAATCTCTTTTTTAACAACTTCTTTCATTATTGGGTTTAGTCTCCTTTGTGGATCAACTCTAGGTTTATGTTGTTCATTCAACAAAATTCTGTGCATATAGATCGATGGACTGATTCCTTTAATATTAGCTATGGACCAACCAAAAGCCTTTTTGTATCTTTTTAAGGTGTTCAATAATTTTTGTTCTTGATATTAAATTAAATCCAAAGATATAATGACTGGTAAAGTAGATGATTTTCCTAAAAACATATACTTCAAATGATTAGGGAGAATTTCAGCTCAGGTTTAAGGGGTTTAATGATAGATGGAATTAAATTTTTATCTCTATTTTCCATAGTTTCTAATCTTTCAAATCTTTCCTGAACAAATTCTAACATTTCATTCTTCATATCATCCAAATCATCTTCACATTCACTTTCATATTCATCCTCACATTCCAGATTCTCTTAAATACTTTTTTAAAATGATCTTTTCTTAAATAATCGCAGATTTCCATTCGAAAACACTCATCATCTTTTTCAGTTGAAGGGTATTTCATAGATTTCAGAATATTGAAAGTTACCTCTTGGTCATTAAATCTCATAGTTAATTCTCCTTTTTTAACATTGATCATAGCTCTTCCAGTAGCAAGGAATGGTCTTCCCAAAATAATTTGAATTTATTTATCTTCCTCCATATCTAATATAATAAAGTCCATAGGAAAGATAAATTTATCCACCTTTACTAATACATCTTCCATAACTCCTTTAGGATAAGTGATACAACAATCAACCACTCGATCATAGCTCTTCCAGTAACAAGAGAAATTAGCATGAGAAGTTATTAGAAGCCTTATGGGCATACAAGACAACTTTTAGAACACCTACTCAGTCTACACCTTACGCTCTAGTGTACGGCTCTGAAGCCGTCTTGACCTTGGAGGTTCAGCTTCCGTAGCTCAAAATTGCAGTCGCAAGTAAGATCACTACAGAAGAAAATGCCAGATTACGACTGGAAGAATTGGAAAGCTTGGAAGGAAGATGACTTTCAGCGTAGCAGAATTTGGAATTATATCAAGCTAAGATGATTCAGACCCACGACAAACTGGTCCGCCCAAGAACTTTCAGAGTTGGTGAATCAGTTCTCGTTCTCAGAAGACTTATTCTTGCACACCGTAAGATAGGAGGTAAATTTGAACCAAATTGGGAGGGACCGTTTGTAGTCGAGAAAGTCTACTTGGGAGGTTCCTACCAACTCGTGGATTACCGTGGAGAGCGACCAATGCTTCCCATTAACGGACGATATCTAAAGAAGTATTACGCAATGTGATGTTTTGAAGAGCTGACTTTAGAAATAAAGTTTCATTTGTAGAAGCACCAACGTGATAATTGTGTGTAACTAGGTCCGAACCAATAATAATAATAATAATAATAACTTTAAAACCAAAATACAAAAGAAATTTTCTCAAATAAAATAATAAAATCAAAACTTGTTGCAATTTCCAAACTTCAAATCAAATCTTTCCCTTTCCTAATAAAATTTCAAAATAAAATAAATTATATATAAATAAAAGAAAATACAATAAATTTAAAATTCTTATTGTTCTCGTTCCTTTTAGGTTTGGCCCCTAATCCCTTCCTTGTTTTCACACGAAATGTCGAGCGGGAGGCTGGCCTTTCTTTTAAAGATGGTGTGAGTCTTGCACTTAATGAAGAGGAACTGAAAGCTGGTTCTGTGATCAAGGTTGACTCAGACTTTGCACAGATGAAGCTAGAATATGAAGAAACTGCTTGGACTACTGTAGACCTCGGGGAGCCCTGTGAAAAGACAGTGATGAAGCTCGGTGAGAAAGTTCAACACGCTGCTAACTAGAAAAGGAATATTAACTCAATTGAAGACAACAAGATGAAATCAGTGATAACTGCAGCAGGAGGGAAGCTTGTCAGTGCCATCCCTACCGACATCCAGGGGGAGAGAAGAGCCACTTTGACCCCGACTCAAAGAAGAAACAAGAACTGTCGTATTCACAAAATGCTGAAGAAACTGATAGAAGAACAGAACAAAGAAGAAATTCTGACGATTGCGGCACTCGCCCCTAGGAGGCCAATCCTCAAGAGCACCGTAGCAGAGGTTGTTCCAGAGGAAGTCACTACAGAGCCCGTACCTGAGGCAGAGATGATTGCAGGAGAATGTGCTGGCATAGAGCCGTACATCCCACAATATGTCAACAGACCCCAACAGTTCCAGATGATCTCAGAGCACGAGTTGGAGATGATCCAGAGAGTGCGGAAAAATGATTTTGATTATTTTCAGAGGATTCAGGACAAGTATGTCAATATGTTGGAGGGACTAGAATTGCATGCTGATGTGTTCTCTTACTACGAGCAGAGTGAGATAGTAGACTACGTCTTCGAGCTAAAAATCTGGGCCGTGCAGGACAACTACAGAGCAAGACCTATTCTGAGCCACAGAAATGGAAACGAGGCAAAGGAAGGATTACAATCCAGTTCGGATGCTGCTACAACTCGCTGATGATAAGAGATGAAACCCACCAGAGATACTCCATTATGATGAAGTAAATCCAATGCCAGTTTTAATCAAGAAGATGATAAAGAGGATGGTGGCTTGGCGATTCTTACCCGCTGACTGCATACCGAATAACTGCATTATCAACATTTATGAAGGAGATTGCATTCCACCTCACGTGGACCATCACGATTTTGTGAGACCCTTTTGCATCGTTTCCTTCATTAATCAATGTAACATCATGTTCGGGACAGAACTTCGGATAGTCAGCCCCAGAGAATTCTGAGGGCCAGTAGAGATACGTCTACCGGTAGGCTCTGTTCTCGTACTACAAGGAAATGGTGCAGATGTGGCGAAACACTTCATACCGGGAGTTCCCTACCAGCGGATCTCCATTACCTTCAGAAGAATGGATGAGAGCAAGATTCCAGTCTACTTCCAGCCAGATCCAGAGTTAGAGAATTTGCAGCCTTACGAGCTGTAAGCTACATAGTGGTAGCACACCTCTAAAGCACACTTACGTGGGATTCTCCTCTGGAAAGTGGCTTAGAAGGTGATGTTATTACCTGTGCGGTTTACTATTCAGACATGGATGAATCAAACAGATAATTTTGCCAAATAACATGAAGATACTAGTACAGTATGTGTTCAGATATACATGGATTTTGTAAAAGTTTGTTTCCAAGAAGATATTATCAGAAATAATTTGGTGGAATCACATGATATGTACATTCGACATTTCAATGGAAACGACTAAGTCGTATTTTGCTTTCAGTTTTGTGCAATTGACTGCAAACGACACTAAAATTTGAGTTTGACTCGAGTTAAAGAAATGTTGAACAAAGAACGATTTGAATAAAATATAAGAAAAAATGAAATTCATCGAAAATCTAGTAAGATATAACAACAAAATAAAAATTCAAATCTAAAATCTAAATAAGACACGAAATCAGAGCTCAAAGTAAATCAACTCAAAATCTCAAATTGCAAACAAAAGAAATGAATGAGAATCTAAATCAAAATGAAATTCCAATCAAAGCGAAATTTGAAGATCAAGACAAAAGCAAATCATATAAAACACAAAAAAACAATGAAAACGAATTCCAAATATGAAATCCCCAGCCTCAGGCTGTGCTCAAAATCCTTTCGACTCTCCGAGATTTCTTCCCTCTTTTAAGAGGTCGACTGAGTCTACTGACACAGAACCACAAAATTTTCGATTTGGTTCTAATGGCATGTATTCATATCCTTTGCCAAACGATCAAACTTCGATCAGCTCTTTCGGGATGTGAAGCACTATCACATTCCATCTCAACCTTCTACTACACTAAAATTTCTTCAAAATCTTCACAAATCAAACCCCAACTTTTGGGATTGGTGCCTAAATTCTAGTTCCCATCCTTCTGAAGCTGGTACACAAATTCCAGTTCTCATTTCAAGATCGATACTCAAATTCTGATTCTCTTCTTTATGCATCTAATCCCGCATTCTATCCGAGAAACTTTTCCGCATTTTTATCCTCTGAGCTAGGTATAAGACCGACAAGGCATCCTATTCTCTGAGCCACCAACCTTGCATTCTATCCGATAGACTTTTTCGCATTCTAATCCTCTGAGCTAGGTATAAGACCGACAAGGCATCCTATTCTCTGAGCCGCCAACCTCGCATTCTATCAGATAAATTTTTCGCACTCCTGAAATCTCGGGGTCAGTACCCAAATTCTGACTCCCATCCTGAGGGTTGACGTAATGTCCTGAATGGTAGTCATCTCCTCGACTAGATCCAGATCAGACGTAATGTCCTGAATGGTAGCACGAGTTGGTATAGTCTTTTCTCGGGGTCAGTACCCAAATTCTGATTCCCATCCTGAGGGTTGACGTAATGTCGTGAATGGTAGTCATCTCCTCGACTAGATCAAGATCGGTCATAATGTCCTGAATGGTAGCCTGATCTGGTATAGTCTTTTTCTCAGGTTCAGTACCCAAATTTGGATTCCCATCCTGAGGGTTGACGTAATGTCCTGAATGGTAGTCATCTCCTCGACTAGATTCAGATCAGAAGTAATGTTTGGAACGGTAGCTCGAGCTGGTATAGTCTTTTTCTCGGGGTCAGTACCCAAATTCTGATTTCCATCCTGAGGGTTGACATAATATCCTGAATGATAGTCATCTCCTCGACTAGATCCAGATCAGACGTAATGTCCTGAACGGTAGCCTGAGCTGGTATAGTCTTTTCTCGAGGTCAGTACCTAAATTCTGACTCTCACCTTGCTGAGGTCGGTGCCTAAGTTCCAACTCTCTTTCCAAGATTGATACCTAAATTTCAATTCTCTCTTCCGGGATCAGTACCTAAATTTTGATTCCCCACTTTTGACTGGTACCCAAATTCCAGTTCTCCCTTCGGGATCAGTACTTAAATTCTAATTCCTACCCTTTCTGAGGTCAGTACCTAAATTCAGACTCTCACCTTTTAGATCGGTACCTAAATTTCGATTCTCACTCCGTACCCAAATTCCAGTCCTCACCCTATTCTGATTCAAACTCGGCTTTGGTCGATTCCAAATTCCATCTCAGTTCCAATCTTAAATCAATTTCAACCAGTCAAAATTTTAAAGCTCAAAATCAAAGTTCAAAATTCAAAATCAAAAGATCAAAATCAAAATCAAATTTTGAAATCTCAATCTAACTCAAACTCATGTTCAATAAAATTAAAACTCACCCTCGAGATCCCCATGTGAGAATTCTGGAATCTTCAGTTTCGAAGATTTACCTGATACTACCCAGCAGGAACATTTTCTACTCTTTCTCTGTTCTGTTCCAAGTGCGTGGGCTTGGAATGTTTGTGTTGGTTTGTTGATCTCTTTGGTCAATGCCAATACACGCGGTGTGTTTGGTCAGTACACCACACATATTGGGGGTCCATTTGTTAACCTCATTTTTGGTGAGGTCTGATCTTTCTCTTAATGCTTAGGATCTAGCCATAGGACTTCCCCTTGACAATCTTAGAGGACTAGAATTGGTACCCACCATTTAGAAATTTTCAGCCACTTCCAGACTCCTCTTGGGACACCTCTTGGATGGTTAAAAACCTCTAAATCACCTTGGAAGGTTAAAACCACCATATGGAAAACCAATTTTGAGTTCCCACAGGAACGTTTGGACTTAGGGCAACCCTGAGTGACTTGGGCTTCTTTTGTACACACACTCCCCTAAGCCATTTAATCCAAACTTTAAACCTCTTGCCTTCTACCCTTTATGAAACTCACATAATTGAACCAAAGCCACTCGTTTTTGATTAAGATGGCTAGGCTCAATATGTGAAGGATCATAAAGTGGTTACCATTTGGCTAGCCTTGGTCCCAAAGTGGTTGGACTTAGCTAAGTCCATGGCTCATGCTCCTACACCCTAATTCCATTCCAAATCACTTTTACTCAATTTTGACCCCACTAAAATGGTCCTATTCTCCCCTATTTAAAATCTCCTTCATTTTTCCAAAATTTTAAATTTTGACCCCGGGTACCTAAACTTACCCAAAATTACCTAAATTACCCCTACAACCACCAAATCATCCAAAATTGCCAAAAAATTTCCCAAAATTCCCTAAATTCCTAAAAATCATTTCAAAATAGTTCCCACCTCTTAAATCCACCAAAATACCCCAATACATTCCAAATAACCTCCATATACCCTAAATACCCCTCTTGGCCCAAGATTCCAAAAATTCCCAAAAAATTCCAAAATATCCTAAAAATTCCCAATTTCATTTTGTTCAACTACACTATAACCAAATCTTTCCAAATTAACCCACTTTCAATCCAAAACCCCAACTTGGCTTACTTAGCCCAAATGGACCCAATGTCAAACCAAATCAACCCAATTGACTTGAATTTTGATAAAATTCAATCCCAAACTGAAATTAAACATCCCTAATACCAATTTAAATCAAAACCAAGCCCAATTTGGTCCACATTTGAATTCAATTTCAACATTAAACCAAAACCCCCAATTTTGGTCTTATGACCCAATTCACCCCAAAATGACCTATAGCCACTAAAGTTTCCCCAAACCAAATTCCAATCTCTTCCTAACACATTCCTATACCAAACACAACATTCATATGGCCAAAATTTTGATTGAAGTCCCATACAAAATCATTTGGAACCAAAATCCCCAAATCTACCCTAAAGTTGTCACATGACCTAAATCCCTAAATTGAATCCCCCAAATTTCCACCCAATTTCTATCATAAACCATTCATAAAAATTACCTACATCATTTTGAACCATTAGTTGAGCTCTAAATAAGCTCTAGCCAAACCAAAATCCAACTTAACCCGTGGTTACCCAAATCAACCAAACCACCCAAATCCATCAAATTCACTTCCCAAATCAATTCAAATTCATTCCAAACCTTTTCCATAAGCCATGTGACAATCATTTAAGACATTTTGATCAATCAGTTTGATTCAAATCAAACCCAAACTTAAGCTATCCCAATTCAAACCCAAACCAATCCATGTGAACATATGACCTAAATTGAAGCAAATCAAACCAAATTTGATCAAACCAACCCCATGGCAGCCAACCCTAGACCTCCTAGGGTGGGTTTGACTTGACCCAACCCATGCCCCGCGAGCCATGGACCAATGGTCCACCACTTGGGACCAATGGGTTTAGCCATTTGCTAAGGCTAAGTCCCATCCATTAAACTTCCCTTAAGCAAGCTCCCTGCCCCAATTAATTGCTTTGAACTCCTCCTCCACTCCTCCTCAGGCCTGCCTGTCCTTGCCAGCCACCCCAGCCACCGGAATAGGCACGCCAGAGCACCCCCCGTGGGCTTAAAATTTAAAATTGAGCCATGGCAGTGAGCCATCCCCTCACCAGCCACCTGACCTGCTCAGTCCTCACCCTAAGCGGCCCGGGCACTCATTGCTTGGCCCAGAGCTCCCCTCTCCGGCCATAGCTATAAAATCCTCCCCTCTCAGCCATGTTTTAGGTGTTGAAATTTTTCTCACAGAACTCTCCCAAATTTCTCCCAGACCACTTCCTAGCCCATAGAAGAAGATCCCCACTGTCCTCTGCCATGAATCCCCTTAGCTGAGCTCAATTTCTCAGTTGAAATTCAAGCCAGAAACAGGACATCCCAGAAACTCCACCAAAATCAAATTAACTGTACCCACACCATCTCCACTCCAAGAGAAGAAGTTCCTCAGTGAAAGCCACCTCACCAGGCCACCCAGTTCTTCTATCGGCTAGAGCTCCAAATCAGGTCTAGTCACTTTCATATCTAGGCAATTTAGCACAACCATGGGCTCAATCCGTAGGCTTCTAGAACTCCAACAAACGTGCCGAGCATCTCTGATTGAGGCCTCACCTCTCAAAACAAAGGTATTAAACTTTCCTTCCTCCTGAGCTTCCAGTAATTCTACATTTCATTTGGCTTGATTTCAATGCATGTTAGCCATATGGATAGATTCGTTTAGGTTAGACGAGCATGTAGAAACAAACTGCACTCGATTTGGTTGAGTATAGCTCAAGATCTTACGGTTTTAGTATGGACGGCTCTCGGGTTGAACCAGACGGAGACAATGACCAGCCACCATTGGATCGAGCGTGTATTGGATGGATGACAGAGATTGAGTTGGACAAAACCGCGGAAGTAAAAGAGCGCACTGACTCAGATGGCGGTGCTGAATGTGGAGAAGATGCGTGTGACTTAGGAGCCGTCTATGTTGAGGTGGCGTCGCGTCGGATAAGTAGAAAATTAGGTTATTTTTGATTTATTTAAATACCAGAAACTTTGAAAAAACATGTCTTTGCATAGAAAAATCCAAAAATTAAAAGAAAAATATTTTCTTGCTCAGTGAACAGAGGAGCATAATGTGGAAAAGGACTTAATTTATTTTGTTGAGTCTTTAATTTCTAATTAATTAAATACTATTCTGAGTATTTTAATTCTCCATTAAGATGCATAATTCACCATGGCATGAGACCATGGGGCTTTTGTAGCCTCTGATCTTGGGAGTATTCCCTGAATTTTTCAAGGCCAAAGGCTATGTCTATGGGAAGTTATCTATTTTCTAAGTTCAGAGTCATTTTCTTAAAAAATAATTATAAAAATTAACATGTGGCTCATAAAAATTTAGAAAAATTAGGGAAAGTATCTTTAGACTAGAGGACCCTAGGAAAATTGTGGCTTGATCTAGTTCATTAAAAATGACCTTAATTTGGTCAAATACTCAAAACTGGAATTAAATTAATATGGAACAACCACACATCAAAATGACATGAAAAATTCTCCACTGATCTTTAGGGTCGGGGTAACTCCACATAAAAATTTCAAGTCAATTTAAAATGATTTAACCAATTAAATAGATCATTTAAGTTACATGGCTATCTTCGAAATTAAAAAATTCATAAAACCAAAAATATAACTCTAAAATTCACCAAATCAATTTTGGGGTTTCTTTGGGATCAGAGGGGTCTAAGAAAATTAAAATTAGAATTTTCTAAAATTTTCCATTTTTAACCTATTTTTGGGTATTTTAATAATTAAAAAATTATAAAAATCATAAAAATATTAAAATTCATAAAAATGTCATATTTCGTCCTCTAATCACTTAGGAACCATCCAAATATTTTTTCCAAGTCTCTAAGTAAAGATATTGAATTTCAAGGTTTAGGGTAATTTTTAATATTATTAAATGGATTTTTCAACCCTTTCACTAAAATAATTCTAAAAATTCAAAAAAAAAATTAGAAAAATATAAAATTTACTTCTCTAAGTTCTCTGACCTTAGATAGATTTAAGATAAATTATAACTTAATTTTCCACCTCAATTTTATTTTATAATTAATTAATACCCCAAAACTTAAAATAATTATAATAAATAAAATAAAATTAAAAAAATAACAAAAATTGGTCCAAGTGCTCATCTGGTCAGTTGGAATGTCCCATAATTTTCCTAAGGATAGAAAGTTCATCTTGGTCATGTTGTTGAATTTTCATTGAAAATCCCTATTTTTCACTAAAATAATTATATAAATTAAATTAAAAATAGAAAAGTCACATTTTCTCCTCTAATGTCTTAATTGACATGTGAGTGAAGTGACATAAAAATTTCAAACTCATTTGAGCTTAATTTAATAAATTATAAGATGAATATGCCTAAGAGGGACTTTAACCTTAATTAATATTTAAGCTTAACCAAAGGGAAGGGTAAACATTTGATCTTAATTTTCCTTTTGGATGATTGAAACTTAGGGAGTTAAGGGGTAGAAACCCATTAATTACCTTTAACACTGACAAAGAAATATTAATTAATTAAATCATTTAAATTTTTGAAGCTAATTAAAGCATGAATTATTAAGGTTAAGGATTTAATATAGGAAGATTCTAATGCTTTGAAATTGAATCCCTAATCAATGAATTGATCAAACATCACTTAATTTTTACTAATGAAGTCATAACAAAAATGATGTTTGAAACTAAAAGGAATAATCTTGAAATCTTATAAATAAATTAAAAGCTTAAAATAATTAAGTTAATGTGAAATGATTTAAAATAAAATTAAGATAACTTAAAATATTAAAACTAACTTGAAATCACTTAAAAATAAAATTAAAACAAAATTGAAATATTAAGGTTAAGTTAAAACAATTCATAATCAAAACATTAAAACTAAACCAATTAAAATTAATCTAAAATATTATGATTAAGTTAAAACAACCCTAAATCATTAAAACTTAACTGAATCAAGTAATTAAAAACACCTTTTTAACTTAAATGGTTTAAAACATTTGAAAATCAATTTGAAAATTTTATAACTAAATTGAATCATTTTTAAATCACCAACTCAAACTTCAATTAAGAACGACTAAGTCTTTTAATGAATTGATTTGCCCCTAAAGGCTCACCTTTATAACTCTTAAATGAAGTATCAAATGAAATGTCACTTTACTCATGGGATAATCAAACATCCTAGTTCACTGCGTAAGAATCAAAACTTAACTAAATTCTTGGATGATCAATTCATCCATATAAAGAAATTCACTTGGGCTCAGAATAATCCCAGAAGCGTTGAAAAGATGTTCAGAACTCGTCCTAAGCACTTTCTCAACCTAATGGGATGTTTTAGAAGAACAACTAGACTTCATTGTTCTTTGATGACGAAAATCATCCACAAACACACCTTAGGGATTGACTAGTGATAGGAGTAGGATTTGGAAGACAACTAGTACCTTCTTTTAGCTTTACCTAGGTGTTCCCTTTTAAATATTTAAATGCCCTAACAAGTGTTTCAAGTGCAGCTAGAAATGAGGAGAAGACCCACCAGGTACATTTTTTATTTTATTGTAATTTATTTACATGCGCTGTACTTTCTTTTCTTGCAAGCATGCATGTTAAACAACAATGTCACCCTGCATGAAAACTGAAACCTTTAGGATAGCCACAAAACTGAACCAAAACTAAGTTAAAAATCAAAACAAGATAAAATTCACTGCCACAACATTCAAAAGATACGACAACTCAAAATTTAATCACAAATAAAACAACAAAACTTTAATTACAACTAAATTAAATCGTCTCGTTGGATGATCGGGAATACCTCAGATGATGTAACCCACACATTGCTAACGAGATTTCCCATTGTCTAAATGAAAGTGTGGAACACATTCAGTTGAGTTTAGCAAATTCATTTGGACTAAGTGAATCCGATGAAAATAGTAGTGCCGGGATGATGGAACCGTGGGATCTTAATCAGTTCTGCTTAATCAACTTTAAGATTTCCTTAATAAAACTTAAGACATTGAATTTTAAAATTAATCACTAAACCATGAAACTTCTCTCATCTCTTGATTGTCACTTCATAAACTAAACCTTCTGTAAAAATAAGGAGCTCGGAGCAAACGTGGTGGACAACACGGTGGACTTCGTCAGCTTTCCTTCCCTTAGTAATTAAATAAACAAGGCATAGGATTTTAAGGTGGTTCTCCAAGTGCAACATAAATCCTCAAACTCCTCTTTAGGCATCTGCATAATTATGTTATGCAATTTAAGCCATAAACTTGTTTTAGGACTCCGAGGTCGTCGTTTATTACGGCATAAACACTCACACCTTCCAGGCTATTTGTATGATTATATCACACAAATATAAGTCCTAATTAATTAAAATTGTCAGGATTGCAACATTAAATAATTCTCTCTAAACTAAAGCCAGACAATACGATAGTTGGGAAGTCACTGAGGTTCTCCTCGAATCCATGACATCCCCTACCTTTCTTCAATTGGATTCCTAAAGTAAAATGTT
This sequence comes from Papilionanthe hookeriana x Papilionanthe teres, assembly GCA_022702705.1. Lineage (NCBI taxonomy): Eukaryota > Viridiplantae > Streptophyta > Magnoliopsida > Asparagales > Orchidaceae > Papilionanthe > Papilionanthe hookeriana x Papilionanthe teres. The sequence goes on from CM040424.1 coordinate 158,147,796, forward strand.
CCAAATTTGATCCATTCCCTATTGAAATTTCTAAAATTCAATTCTTTGAAAACCCTAAACTTTAAAATTCTTGAAAATAGAACCATTGATCTTTATCGAGAGTTTTCTTAAGTGATTCCCATCACTTATGATGTAATTAACTATAGGGGCTTGCCCTTATAGGAAATTTTAGAACCCAGCTTAATATAAACCCTATTTAATTCTTTTGTATTAAATAGGAGAATTTGTCGGCAAAGAAAAAATGGTTCGCAGACCAAACAGATGTCATAAATTTACTAGTTTATCTAGTTGAACCCCATTATTAAACAACACGTCTATTCCTTGGGATAAATGCATAATTTACAGTTCGGCGTTCAATTATTTGAACTACTATGGGTATGAGATCAGTTCGGTCTCGTATTTTTAAAACCAAATAATATTTTCCAAACTATTTAAAACTATATATACTTAAATTAAAAATAAACCTAAAAATACGCTGACACATTGTTGGCCAATAATATCCCATTCTTTTTCTTTTCATTTTCATTTAGGCCCAGATTGGTGTGCACCACATAGACCTGAATGAACTTCTTTAACAATCTCTTGAGCTTCATCTTGGTTTAGACATCTTAACCACATTTAGGCAAAAGATAGTTTGTAAAGAATATCATTTACTACAACATATGATAATGCTCTTTGTCTGTTTTAAGTTGTTAAGATATCTGCCAAGATTTGTGCTTTGACAACATGTAATGGTACAAATGTTATGTTAAATTGGAGCAATATCATTGTCCACCTTGCCAATCTTCCAGAAAGTATTGGTCGTGTCATTATATATTGTAATGGGTTAACTCTTGACATAAGAGTTACTTTATGAGAAAACATATAGTGCCTTAGCTTTTGAACTAAAAAAATCAAGGCTAAGCAATGCTTCTCAATTCTTTGGATATTTGATTTCTATCAGAACCAAACAACGGCTCAAATAATAAAATGCATTTTCTTTTCCCTCATCATTTACTAGTGCTAGTAATGCTCCAAGACAATTGTCCAATGCCGCGGTGTAAAGGATTAGAGGTCTTCCTAACACAGGGGCTGCTAAGACAGTAAGTGTTGTCAAGAATTGTTTGATTTTTTCAAAGGTGTATTGGCATTTCTCATCCCACACAAATTTTGTATCTTTTCTTATCAGGGCAATGAGAGGCTGACACCTACTTGACAGATTGGAAATAAAATGTCGTATATATGCTAATTTTCCTTGAAAAGATCTCAATTGAGTTAGATGCTTCAGAGGAGGCATACTTAGGATAGTTTCAATTTTGAGGGGATCAATTTCAATCTCACGATATCGAACAACAAATCCTAAAAAATTACCTGAAGTAACTCCGAAAGCACATTTTAAGGAATTCATTTTAAGATTATATTGACGTAATCGTTTGAAGACAATTCTCAAATCGTACACGAAATCGTATTTTTTATAATATTGACAACCAAATCATCTACATAACATTTGACTTGTCTATGTATGAGTTCATAAAAAATACGTGTCTTGGCTCTTTAATAGGTTGCACCAACATTTTTCAATCCAAATGACATCAACTTTGTAGCAGTATATCCCTATGGGTGTCCTGAAGGCTGTATTCGCTTTATCTTCTGAGAACATTTTTATTTGATTATATCCTGATGATTCATCCATAAAGGAAAATATCACATGTGTGGATGCTATGTCGACCATCAATTCTGGGATTGGTAAAGGAAATTCATCCTTTGGACATTCTTTGTTTAGATCCCTAAAGTCTATACAGACCCTGATTTAACAATTTTTCTTTTTAATCGACACTACATTAGCCAGCCATGTCAGATAATTTTCTTCTCTTATGAAACCAGCCTCAATTAATTTTTAACTTCGGTAATGACTTGTTGTTCTATTTCAACGTGCATCCTTCTCGTAGCTTGTTTAACAGAGATTGCAATTTGATTTATCCCAGGTTTGTAGACTGCAAGTTCTGGAGCTACTCCATGTGTTTTGTCATAAGTCCAGGCAAAGCAGTCATTGTATTCTATTAACAATTGAATCATTTATTTTGCTTCTATGTCATTAAGAAATGAACAAATGAAAGTTGGTTTCAAACTTTCATCATTTCCTAAATTTATTTCTTTTATTTCATCAACCATTGATTTAATTTCCTCTTCCAATTCTAGAGGAGCATTTTTGATTGGAAGATCAGATGTTGGTTGAAAATTTGTTCTTTAGCGAGGACTAGGCAAAATTTCATATCAACTAGAGGTTTGAGAGTACCAAACCCAATGGCCTCTTTAGAGTTAGGATTTCGTATATTGTTATCCCACATTTGTTCAATGAAATGTGGTTGCTTTAAAGACCATTGTATGAGCATTAAACTACTTTGAATAAAGTTTTGTGCCCAAGGATAATACAACTCAAAAGGAATTTTCATTGATTTTGGAAGATTTTCATCTTCTAATTTTACATCACTTTCAGTACTAGAAGAAGTAGAGCCAAGTCTAAACTAAATTGGATTTTTATCATCACTATATACTTCTTTGACCACTAAATTCTCAATCTTAGCAAAAGAAATTTGAGTTAGAGTCATAAACTGTATATAATGATTAATTTTCTCATACATAGACTCAAATTATTTTTCTTTGTCTTCTTCTTCAAGGGGTATTTTGAATTGAGGCTCTTTTAGAACCACCGATGTCATTTCTTCTTTTGTATCTTCTTCAGAGTCTAGGTGAATTTTGAAATGGTTTGATCATTGTGACAGTTTGGTTTTCTTTTCCTCATCTTCGTCCATGGCCTCAACTTCAGGTATGAGTTTGATGAGAATTACCACCCTTCGCCTTTGTTGAAGAGTAAATTTTTTCATTTATTTTCTTTTCTTTTTCTTTTTCTTTTATATCCACTATTGTCTCTTTAGATTATAGGGTCATAATATGTTTCATCTTCATGTATACCAATTTCATGGATTAAAAATGGTTGCAGATCTCCTATAATACAACATTCTTGTCCTTTTTGTAAATATTTTATGCATTGATGCAGTGAAGAAGGAACCATTTTATGCTCATGAAGCCATGGTCTGCCAAGTAAAGCATTAAAAGAGGTATCAGAGTCGATGATATGGAATTTTACCATTGTCACCTAGTCATCTATCTTTATGAGCAATGTTATTGATCCTAAAGCTCCTTATCCTTGTTGATTAAATCCTCGTAACAACATTGTATCTCTTGATAGATTGGATGCATCAATATCCAAATATATATGAGTTCTTAAATTCATTATGTTATTCGAGGCACCCGGGTCGAGAAGCACCATTGAAAGTGTCGTGTCATTTATGTTCACTGTGATGTACAGTGGACGATTATACTCGATCATTCCAAGTAACAAGTCATTGTCAGAGAAGGTAATCTCTATCAATTCTTCTAATGGACAAGCTTCATTTTAAGTGATGCTAGCAAGTTGAGCTAAACAAATGTCTAGATCTAAAAGGGCTTTTATCAATGACTCTCTCATTTCTTTGGAGAGTATAAGAGTGTCATATATAATCAATTTTGTTGGTAACTTTCTCAAGTGAGCTAATACATTATAGTCCACCTTGTTGTGAAGATCATCCTCATTTCTTTTAGGGAGTTGTGGATGTATTGGAGGAATGATCTTTTCCAATGTAACTAATTGTTTTTCCTTTTCTTGGGGAGCCATTTTGGGAGGCAGAACTTTTCCGCTTCGCAAATTAATTTCGATTATTTCTTCAAATTTACTGTCTAACTCTTTCGTCTCTCAGTCTGAAGATTCCAATTCTATAGAGATTGGGATCCCTTGTAGTTGGAGTGTGATAGTTTTGTCGTTATCAGAATTTTTATTAATGTTATTGTCATTTTAGTTGTCATTAGACTGATCGAGATCATGTACGATTTGAGTATTGTCTACAGAATTAAAATTTGACTGATCATTTTCAAAAGTATCACCCAAAATAGACAAAATATTATCAGAACTGAAAGTATTATTATTCACAATAGTAGTAAAAAGGAAGTCATACAAGGTTATCGGTTCATGGGATTTCTTCCCTTTATCTGATATAACAATCTTAGAAGAAGATGGAAGAACATAAGAGCTAGAAGATATAAAAGGAACAATAGTCCCTATATCTAGAAGAACTTTAAGTCTTTTTGGTTCTTTATTTTTCATTTTCTTTCCTTTCTTGAAAGATTTTGTGGCTTGAAAGTCTGTAAGGATCTCCTTAGAAGATTTACCTTGAACAGTGTCATCTTTGTTCTCATCGTCAGATTTAAGCTTATCAACCAAAATCATATTGACTGAACCTTTTTCAGGCTCTTTCAGTTATTCTTTTGGGATTACTATATTTCCTTATTTAAAGTTACGCTCTAACCAGCCTTTGAAGACAAAACATTCTTCAATCTTGTGTCCAAGCATTCTGTGGTAAGGACAATAATTAGTATTGTCCTTCATGTCAACTTCTACTGGCCTTTTAGCCTCATGCAGCTTGAATTATGGTATTTCTAGTAGGCTACAGAATATTTTGCTGACGGCTTCTTTCTTAAACGGGTATTCTTTATTCATTCTTTCAGCCATCGTGGTTGTTGAAGTTGCAATTGAGAAGAAGTATGTGGTGATGATTGGTTCTGTTATTTTTTCTTTTGTTTAGGTTGAACTTGCATTACTTCTTTACCATTCTCTACAATGTTTCCCGGTTTCTTTTTAAATGTTTTGTCAGACTTTGTCTTTTTGGTCTTTTCCGTTACACTCTACTGCTTATCTTCTTCTTGAAGATTGGCAGCTTTACTGAGTAATTTTTCCATTGTTTTTATTGTGAATCCTTTGAGCATAAATGCTATAGGACCATGGATATTTTTAAGCAAGATTTCAACAACATGTTGTTCTTGGAGGTGGGGTTCACATTTCATGCTGAGATTTCTCCAGCACAAAATGTAATCCACTAAACTCTCTCATGGCTTTTGTTTTTTTACCCCCAAATCACCAACTATAGTATGATGTTGTGCTCCAGCGAACTGTTGAATGAAAAGACTTTCAAATTCTACAAATGTTTTAATAGACCCAATAGGAAGTTACACATACCAGTCAAAGGCAACTCTTGTAAGACTGTTAACAAATTGACGGAATAGAAGAGCGTCCTACATTACAACAACTTACTCTGAAATGTGCAAGGTGCTGATGAGGATTAACAATTCCATCAAACATTTTGTAGAGAGGAGGAACAAACCCTCTGTGGTATTGGACAAAATCAAATTCCTCTTGATAAGGTCTACCCTTTGGAATTAATGATCCAGCTTTTACTTGAGTCATTGTTTCTTTTATTTTTTGTTCTACCAATTATGTTATTTCTTTTTCTGGAATTCCACCTTGGAGGAATCTCTTTTCTTTAGAGTGCTTTCCTCAATTTCTCTTGGCTCTCTTTTGTCCTCTACAATGTGTATTTCGTCTAACCTAAAGATTTCAATGGAAGGCAATGGATTTGTTAGTGGATTTTGTAGATCTGCCATTAATTCTTTAATTTTTGCTCAAGACGATTGATTTGTTCATCTCGTTGATTAATAAATGTTCATAACTATTATGTTGTATCTTGTTCATTTAATTCTCGTGCTAAGGAGGTAGATCATGTTTCCACCGTATTTATCTTGATGACTTCCTTATTTGAACTATTTGAAGAATTATCTTTCCTTCGTATTGAGAATTGTTTGATGTTATTTTTCAATTTCTTCAATCTTTCTTCGAATGATTTTATAGGATGCTTTTCACAAGTTTGCTCCTGAGAAATTTCTGTAGTGGTACTCATGGTATCCGAGATTCCACTTGACGATTCCCGCCTCTATACATTATTTTTGAGTATAGGATGAGATATCGTAGGAAGTGTATCATCATTTGTAAATAAGAAGGATCTCCACCTTGTAGCATTTAGACCAAAGCAGTCATTTTAGCAGATGAGTCTTCTACTTCTGATATTATTTTATTATGCTTAGTTTTATTTCTTGTGAAAACCACATCTTTTATTCCTGGCCCTAGACGAAATTTTACTGATACCTAAGTACACTGACTGTCTAATGGGAACTATTGATCTCTTTTCACGTAAGTAAGATCCTCAATCGAAAGAATCCTTTTTTTCATTGTTGTAAAGACCGCACATTCCATTTTATCTAATAGCCGGAAAATTGAACACCTGTCTTTCCTTGCTAATCTTTTAAACATAGAGTATACATCATGAATTGACGGGGAATTTCTTGGTTGGAAAGTATTTTCTCATATTCAACAAGTATTGGAATATATTAGTTTTCTTTTGGGAAGGAAGGTACCCGAAAACTCTTTGTTCAAATTCAGATGTCTCAGAATTTTCATTTTCGTTCTAATTTTTCTTTCTTTTAAGAGAACGAGTTTTATTTCTTTGTTGAGTATTTGAGTCATTCTTGGAACAAGATCCAACTTCATATATGGATGGAGGAGGAGTGTCATTTTCTTATTCAACACAAATTTTCTTTCCTTTTCTGTCAACCTGTTCTTCCATTTCTTCAAACATATATATTTCTTCAGGAATGTATTGAGGTAAATCTTCTGTAAAGTTAAGAAAATCTTCGTAAGGTTCCAGATTGAAGCCTCGAAGGATTGTATATCATTTTGATATGGATTTTCTAATGAATATTTAGTTTCATCAAATAATCTAAAATCATTCTGATAAAGGTAAATGTCTTCATCAATTAGTGTATTGAAACTTTGATAATAGGAAAAGAAAGAATTTAGGGATTCCATTGCAACTTTCTGAAAATTCAAGAAGAATAAAATGTCATGGACTTATTCATAAACTGGGAATTTATTTTATTTTCATATCATATTGTTGTTGTGGAATGTCAAGTCAGACTTTTTTAAGATGTGATCCTCTTTGTCAAAGGATGAAACATCTTTTGAAAGCAAGTTATTTAACAAAAGATGAGAAGAAAGATCTTCCACAGCGAAGTCGCCAAATAAAATCACTTGTTGGCATCGGGAGCCGTGTCAGAGATTTTCTCAGTGTCAATGTCAATGTCGTTGTTTTGGAGTCGCCACTCTGTTTATCTATAGTATTGCCCGAAATCTTATTTCCTTAGATCCTATAAAAGGATTCTTAGATAATTTAAAGAAAATAGGGCTAATAAAATAGAAAATAGTAGAATAAGAAATGTCGATGATAATCCTCATAAAAAAGGGAATTCTAGAATTCCTTGTTCCAGAAATTTATGTAAGGATATTTGCATATGAAATTTTCAATAACCAGAGTTTTCTAGGTATGATATCTAGCCTGAGTCCTTAAATCTCCTATAGAAGCAAGCTCCTATAGTTAATTACATTTTAAAAATTTAATATTGTCTAAGAAAACTTTTGATTAATGTTAATCACTTGTCTTCTAAGAAGTTTCAAGAAAAAGGAAAGAAACGTCAACGTTCATTCTTAGAGTAATATGTCATACTACCCTAAAGGTTTGATTTTGTCAATGTCAGTTTTATTTTGCTTTGTTGTTTGTCATTTTGTTGTTTTATTTGTCTTATAATTTATTAACTAAAAGTTTAGGTTTTGTGACTATACTAAATGTATAGGTTTTATTTTATTTGGTTTTGTTGTTTTTATATTTTTTTTGTTCTAATTTATTGATGTTGTTGTCTTAATGTCGTTTTAATTTTGCTTTATTGTCGTTTGTCCTGTCTTCGGAATGTCATCCTGCAAAATAAAGTTAGCGCACCCTATGCATGCAAAGACAAATCTAAAACAAAACTAATTTCGTTGTTTCATCTTGATCATCCTGCAAAACAAAGTTAGCACAATCTATAACATGTAAAGAAAATCTAAAATGAAAATAATGTCGTTGTTTCGTCTTAATCGTCCTGCAAAATAGAGCTAACACTCCCTATAAATTGCTAAGAAAACTTTAACACTTGTTCTTAATCTATAAGAAAAAGTGTGTTAGATTCATTTGAGATTAAGAAAAATGTGAAGTTTTAATATAAATTAAATAAAATCTAACAAAAAGTTAGATTTTATCATTTGGTTCTAAAAGTGTCAAGTTTAATGTTGATTATACTTAAAATCTAACAAAAAGTTAGGTTTTAATATTTTAGATTCGATGTCATTTGAATCTAAAAAGTATTAAGTCTAATGTTGATTAGACTTAAAATCTAACAAAAAGTTAGATTTTAATATTTTAGATTTGATGTCATTTGAAAGTATTAAGTTTAATATAGATTAGACTTAAAATCTAACAAAAAGTTATATTTTAATATTTTAGATTAGATGTCATTTGAATCTAAAAAGTATTAATTCTAATGTTGATTAGACTCTGATAATTAGATTCAGTGTCATTTAAATCTAACTTTGTAATATTTTAACTTAATGTTGGTTAACATGGATTCAATTTAGGTTGAACCTAAGTTAAAATTTTTTTTGTTGACTTAAGTTCAGTATAGGTTGAACTTAAGTTTAAATGAAGTTTGAGTTCAATTTAGGTAGAAATGTTGACTTAAGTTCAATATGAGTTGAACTTAAGTTAGGTCTTGGGTTCAAGCTAGGTTGAACCTAAGTTAGATTTCATTGACTTAAGTTCAATATGAATTGAACTTAAGTTTAAATGAACTTGGGTTCAATTTATGTTGAACCTAAGTTAGAAATGCCAACTTAAATTCAATATGGGTTGAACTTAAGTTAGGTTTGACTTAGGTTTAAGTTAGGTTAAACCTAAGGTTTAGGTTTGGACTTAGGTTCAATATGGGTTGAACTTAAGTTAGCTTTCGGTTTAGTTAGGTTCAGTATGGGTTGAACCTAATATTTAGGTTAAATTGGGTTCACATTAGGTTGGACTCAAGTTGGGTTTTGGTTTAGTTAGGTTCAGTATGGGTTGAATCTAATGTTTAGGTTAACTTGAGTTCAAGTTAGGTTGGACTCAAGTTGGGTTTTGGTTTAGTTAGGTTCAGTATGAGTTGAACCTAATATTTAGGTTAACTTGGGTTCAAGTTATGTTTAACTTAAGTTAGGTTTTGTTTTAGTTAGGTTCAATATGGGTTGAATCAAAGTTATAGGTTTGAAGATTTAAGTCTTATTAGAATTAGGCCTACTTGGGTTTATAAGTTACTTAAGTCTAATGTAAGTAAGACTTAAGAGACAATTAAGTCTAATGGGGTTAGACTTATTGAGGTTTAGGTATGATTTTACCTTAGTCAGTTAAGGTTTAATGATTTAATTAGGTCTAATGGGTTAGGCCTAAATAGGGTTTAGCTCTGATTAAATCTTAGTTAGTTAAGGTTTAATGATTTAATTAAGTCTAACAGGTTATACCTAATAAGGGTTTAGATTTGATTGAACCTTAGTTAGTTAAGGTTTAATAGTTTAATTAAGTCTAATAGGTTAGCTTTAATTAGGGTTTAGATTTGATTAAACCTTAGTTAGTTAAGGTTTAATAGTTTAATTAAGTATAATGGATTAAACCTAAGTAGAATTTAAATTTGATTAAACCTTAGTTAGTTAAGGTTTAATTTTTTAATTAAGTCTAATGGGTTAGACTTAATTAGGGTTTAGATTTGATTAAACCTTAGTAAGTTAAGGTTTAATAGTTTAATTAGGTCTAATGGATTAGACTTAATTAGGATTTAAATTTGATTAAACCTTAGTTAGTTAAGGTTTAATAGTCTAATTAAGTCTAATGGGTTAGACTTAATTAGGGTTTAGATTTGATTAAACCTTAGTTAGTTAAGGTTTAATAGTTTAATTAGGTCTAATGGATTAGACTTAGTTAGGATTTAATTTTTCTTAAACTTAATGTAATTAAGGTTGAAGGTATTTAATTAAGCCTAATTAGGGGTTAGACCTAATTAAGGTTTAATTTGTCTTAAACCTAATGTAATTAAGGTTTAAGGTATTTAATTAGATCTAATTAGGGGTTAGACCTAATTAGGGTTTATTTTGTCTTAAACCTAATGTAATTAAGGTTTAAGGTATTTAATTAGGTCTAGTTAGGGTTTAGACCTAATTAGAGTTTAATTTGTCTTAAACCTAATGTAATTAAGGTTTAAGGTATTTAATTAGGTCTAATTAGGAGTTAGACCTAATTAGGGTTTAATTTGTCTTAAACCTAGTGTAATTAAGGTTTAAGGTATTTAATTGGTATTTAATTAGGTCTAATTAGGTGTTAAACCTAATTAGTGTTTAATTTGTCTTAAACCTAATGTAATTAAAGTATAAGGTACTTAATTAGGTCTAATTAGGGGTTAGACCTAATTAGGGTTTAATTTGTCTTAAATTTAATGTAATTAAGGTTTAAGGTATTTAATTAGGTCTTATTAGGGGTTAGACCTAATTAAGGTTTAATTTGTCTTAAACCTAATGTAATTAAGGTTTAAGGTATTTAATTAGGTCTAATTAGGGGTTAGACCTAAGGTTTAATTTGTCTTAAACCTAATGTAATTAAGGTTTAAGGTATTTAATTAGGTTTAATTAGGGGTTAGACCTAATTAAGGTTTAATTTATCTTAAACCTAATGTAATGAAGGCTTAAGGTATTTAATTAAGCCTAATAATGTCTTAGACCTAATTAAGGTCTTTCTTATGTCTATATTGGGTTAAGCTCAATTTTGACTTAGTCTATTAAAGAATAGGCAAAGTAAGATGAGGGGATTTTTAGGGTTTATAATATTAATTTATAATTAATAAATTTTCACCTTATTGTAAAAATGTCATTTTAAATTGTCTAATGGTTTGAGAATTGTGGTTTTAAGGTTATTGTATATCACCTTATATTTTCTAACCATTTTCCAATTTTATTTTTATAATTATTGTTAAAAATAATTATAAAATATCTTGAAAATTAGAAAATCACATCTTAAAAGATTTTGCTAGCCTAGAAAAAATTATAGAATGCCTCTAATGGCCTAGGGACTAATCCCTAAAATTTTCATATTTGTCTAATTTATAAATAATTTTAAATAATTAAAATACTCCAGAGAGCATTTAATTAATAAAAAATTAAATATAAATTAAAAATTGAAAATCTCAATTCCACATTGTTGTCCTCTCTGTCCTGCGTTCAAGGGTATTTTTGTTATATTTTTTGGATTTTTCTTTACAAAGATATGATTTTTTGATTATTTTAGGGTTAAATGGATTTATTTAAATCCAAACTAAGCCCTAAATTACCAGATAGTGTTGCGTGTCCTCAGATCCGTCGAAACACGGCTAATCCACTGCGAGGTCCAAACAACAGATCAAGCTAGAATGAATCACAACCATCCATTTCCAAAACACGAAAATGGACGACATCCGTTCATCCTCTTCTTCTATTCTAAACTTGAACACCGTCCATATTCTAGACACAACATCTCTGTCGATTCTTGATGGAACTGAGCAAGTTTTGTTTCTAGATCTTTATCTGAAGGAGATAAACATATCCATACAGATTTGTATAGGTTTTGAATTGGCTAGACCTACTCTAGAACAAGCCCAAGTTCGAGTTGGGTGTGAAGAACCATACCTTGGCCTTAGTGAGTATAAACTTGAATTGAATGGATTGGATGTTTCGTTTCGACCTCAGGAAGCTTTTCCCTAAGTCAATTTGTGATGAAATCGGGTCTGTATATGACTTTGTCCTCAAGGTGTCTCGGCTTGAGAGGGGAAGGTCAAATAGTGGGTTAGGACCTATGGGGATGGCCAATTTTGATTGGGCTTGTCTTCATAGGATTCTAGGAAACTTTAGGGAAGGTTAATTTGAAGTTTTGCATAACTTCATTTCAAACTCCATTTTTATCATGTTTTAAGGTCTTCGGGTTGGCTAGATTAAGGAGATTGAGTGGGTTTAAGGAGCTGGATTTAATGGGGATCAATTCCTTAGGTCCTAGGGAAGAACTTTGATGTTCAAAGCTAGAGGAATTGTGTAATGTATGGATGTCTCCTATATTGGTCCCCCTTTTCTTGGTGCTCTCGGGTTTGGCCTATTTATAGCCATGGGAGGCCATGGCTATGCTTGAGCTTATCTAAGGGAGGTTATAACCATGTCATGATGTCTAAAAAAATATTTCCCTCACACTCACTTCTATGGCTTGGTCATGATGACCTTTAACTATGGTGAAAGGGTTGGTTAAGGCAAGCTTCTCCTTAATTGGGTGAGAGGAGAGGTAAGTAGTGACTCACCCAAACCCTTTTCCAAAGATGACTTAGTTAATTGACACCATTTGAATTCATTTATCATAGAATCATGATGAGCTTTCACCTTGGTTAACAATGGTAAAAGTGTAAGCATAAGTGGTGTTTTCCTCCTATTGGTGAGTCCACGGAATGTTTGATATGTCATATAGCTTGGCTTGCCACATCATCTCAGGGAGGAGGGTGAGTCATGCTTTGAAGTGAGGAGGTTTTGCCACCTTAAATTCCTTATCATGATGAGGTTTAATCATGGTTAATATGATGTGGCACGGGTCATCCAATGGTTGGATTCATTTGTAATGGGTCTTATGGGTTATTTAGAACCCATATGAGGTCATCCACGATGTCATTATTGGGTTTAGAAATTTAAAAACCATTTATTTTGTCATGGGTGATGTCATGTGTCCAAATTTTATTTTATGACTTTTTAATCATAATTCCATTTTAATTAATTATGTAAATAATTAAAAATATTAGAAATTCTAATATTGACCAATAAATTGATTGAAATAATTTTTGGAATTAATTATTTAATCGATTTTATCAATTTTGGTTCAAAATGAGGTATTTTGACCAAATTTGGTTAATGTTGACTTTGATTGACCAATGTTGACCTAAGTTAACCAATTCTAGTCCAAATATAACTAATGTGATCTTTCTAATCTTGTCATGGTTTAGCTTAGTCATAAAGTCCAAGGGTTTTAAATTTTTTAGTGGGTTTGGTCATGATGACCATTTTATGGGTTTATGTCAAACCAAAAGTCAATGTGTTGACTTTTGAGTTTTGCCTTGGTCTCCTTGACTAATGTCAAGTTGATTAGGTGAATGTCTGACCTATGATGTCAATGTGGTAGTCTTTTAGGTCTTGGGTTGGCCTATTTGACTAATTTTTGTCTTTTTAAGTTAGGGTTTGACAAATTATATCAATGTGATGGTGTTTAGGTCATGTGTTGACCAATTTTCTCTATTATGGTCAAAGGTTGACTAATGAGATCAATGTGATGGTCAAAGGGTGATGAATTGATAATTCTGGCCAATTTTGACATTTTGGGTCAAAAGTTGACTATTTGGGTAAGTAGGGTGGTCATTGGGTTAAAGATTGACTAGTTTGACCAAAGTTGACTTTTTAAGTCAAAGGTTAACCTATTGGGTCAGTAGGGTTGGTCATTGGGTTAAAGGTTGACCAGTTTAACCAAAGTTAACTTTTTGGGTCAGTAAGGTTGGTCATTGGGTCAATGATTGACCAGTTTGACCAAAAGTTGACTTTTGTTAATTTATTGGGTCAGTAGGGTTGGTCATTGGGTCAAAATTGATCAGTTTGACCAAAATTGAATTTTTGGGTCAAGGGTTGACCAGTTGGGTCAGTAGGGTTGGTCATTGGATCAAAGATTGACCCGTTTGACCAAAGTTGACTTTTTGGGTCAAAGGTTGACCTGTTGGGTCAGTTGATCAAGTCAGGGTTTGTCATTGCTGACTTGATCATTTAAGAATGTCATTAAAATTTGGGTTCAAAAGGCTTCATTAGGGTTTTATCTCAGGTACTAGGGTTTAATGACCATTGGTAAAGTTTAGGAGGTCAATGTTGGTAGACTTCCTTTTCTCAAAATGATTCATAAATGATCTTCATAAAGGGAGGTAAACATCTATCCAACATTTGATCCAAGAAAGGCAAATGAAAATGATCCTTCCTAGTAGCACCATTCAATTTTCTTCAATCAATACAAATTCACCATCTAGTAACTTGTCTTATTTGAATTAATTCATTCTTTTCATTAACAACTACAGCTACTCCTCCTTTTTTCAGAACACGGTGTACAGGACTAATCCAAGTACTATCAGATATAGGATAAATAATTCCAACATCTAACCATTATAATATTCATTCTTCACTACCTCTTTCATTATTGGATTTAATCTTCTTTGAAGTTCAACTCTAGGTTTATAGTCTTCTTCCATTAAAATATGATGCATACAGATCGAAGGGCTTATACCTTTTATATCAGTTATTGTCTAACCAAATGCTTTTTTAATAATTCTTAAAATCTCTAATAATTTGATTTCTTGATTATTAGTTAATTCATAAATTTTATTACAGGTAAAGTTGATGAATTTCCTAAGAAAACATACTTTAAATGGGTAGGTTATATTTTTAACTTAAGTTCAAGAGCCTTTTCAATTAAAGTTATTAAGGAATCATTAGTTTCAGTTGTATTTAAAATTTTCCATTTTTCATGAAAATAATTAGTATTTTCAGCTTCTATTTTAGATGATTTTTCAGAATCACTTTCAATTTTATCACTTATTTCTTCTTGATTTAATAACTTTTTGACATTTTCCTTGGAAATAACTTCCCATTTTTCTTGATGATGATTTGCTATTATATAATAAAAAATATCCATCCTGTAACATTTTTCTTTAGCATGACACCTCATTAATTTAAGTAGATTAATTGTTACTTCCTGATCATTAATTCTCATGGTTACTACCCTTTTTGCATATCAATTATAGCTCATTCGGTAGCAAGAAAATGTCTCCCTATAATAATAGGAATCTCTTTATCTTCTTCCATATCAAGTATAATAAAATCTACAGAGAAAATAAATTTATCCACTTTAACATGTACATCTTCTATAACTCCTTTATGATAAGTAATAGGATCGATCAACCAATGCAAGGTTACACTAGTGGGAGAAATCTCTCTTAAATCTAACCTTCGAAAGATGGATAAAGGCATGGATTATTACCAACTCCTAAATCTCATAAGGCCTTTTTGTAAAATTTTTCTCCAATAACACATGCTATAGTGAAACTTCCAGGGTCTTTAAGTTTCCGAGGAAGCATCTTCTAAATTATTGCACTGCATTCTTCACTTAGTGCAACAGTTTCATAAGCTTCAATATTTCTTTTTTATTTAAATTATCTTTCATGAATTTAACATAACTAGGCATTTGCTCTAAAGTTTCAACAAACGGGATATTGATTGTAAGCTTTTTAAATATTTTAAGGAATCTTGAAAATTGTTGATCAAGCTTCTACTGCCAAAGTCTTTGAGGAAAAAGGGGACTTTTTCTAAATCATTTTTAGTTGGAGATACAAATTGTTCTTCTTTTTAGAAACAATTTCTTTAGGTTTTTCAATTTCTTCCAACTCTTTCTCATCTTCAATTTCATTTTGAATTCCATCCTTTAATTCCTTTCCACTCCTCAGTTGAACAGCTTTAATTTGTTCATGTTCATTATTTTAAGGATTTATTTCAGCATTACTGGGAGTGTTGCTTAGGGTCTATTACTAATTGCATTAGCGATCTGTCCCATTTGGTTCTCAATATTTCTTATTCCAGCATTTTGACTTTGTAGCTAATTACCCGTTTGTAAAATTAGTTCTTCTATAGATAACTTTTTTTCCTTAAATTACTGAATAAAAACAGGAGGATAAGAAGGTCGATAGTCTGAACTTCCTTGATTATTCTAATTTCCAGTTGGATTTATCTGATTATTTCCCCATTATGGATTTGCATTATTCCAGTTAAAATTTGAGTGATTTTTCCAACCTGGGTTATAATAGTAAGAATATGGGTTTTTAGTTTTGCTAGCTATAGCCTTTAATGTTTCTAATGATTGAGAATCATTCATATTTCCTAAATTTTCATTAATCATATGAGGTATTTGGCACAAATTCATAGCATAGTTATCTAATTTCTTGGAAATTGCAGCTACTTGAGAAGCTAAGAAAGAAAAGATATCATTAACATAAATATTAGCTACTTTTTTAGGATTTATCCTTTCAGAAGGCCATTGAAAATTATTAGTTGTCATTTCTTTAATTAAAACATAAGCTTCATCAAATGATTTTGCCATTAAAGAACCTCCAGCCACAACATCAATTATAGATCTAGGGGAACCTATTAATCCATTATAAAATTTTTGAATGATTAACCAGTCTGGTAAAGCATGGTGTGAACACTTCCTAAGAAGTTCTTTAAATTGTTCCTAAGCTTCATAAAATGTTTCTCCCTCATATTGAGTAAACGAAGTTATATCATTTCAAAGTTTAGCTGTATTAGAAGGAGGAAAATATTTAGCCATAAATCTTTGTGCCATATCTCCCTAAGTTTTAATTGATGCCGTTGCTAATGAATTTAACCACATCTTAGCATTCTTTCTTAAAAAAAAGGAAAAGTCTAAGTCTAATAACATCAACAAATAGTTCATCATATTTGAAAGTAACACAAATTTCTAGAAAACTAGCAAGATGTAAATTTGGATCCTCAGTTGGCGATCCTCCAAACTGATTATTCTGCACCATTTGTATTATAGCTGGTTAAGTTTAAATGAATTTGCTGCTACATCAAGGATTTAAATTTTAAATGAATTTAATCTAATGTAGGGTTAGCATATTCCCTTAAAGGTTTTTGTAAAATTTGATGCTCATTATTATCAATTGTAATTTTCAGGATTATTACGAGGTATGTTTGCCATTTCTTAAATATTATGATGTTGTTTTTCTTTTTTAATTCTTCTCAAAGTTTGTTCTAATTCAGAATCGTAAGGCACTATACCTTCAGATTCTGAACTACACATATAAAAGAAAAAAATACTAAAAATAAAGTGTCACACAAATGAAATATTTTTTTATTTTAAATTTAATATTTTTTCTTCTTTCTTTTAATATTTTAAAATTTGAGTATATTAAAAATTTACGCTTAATTCAAATTTAGATTCCCTAGAGACAACGCCAAAAACTTGACCCGACCCGCAATTACGCAGATAATTAAACTTTCAATAGATGGCAAAAAAACTTGACCCAAGTTATATTAAGCAGCAAGTGTGCAAAATCGAAACATTATATTTTTTAAGAAAATAGTAAACACACTAGAGGTACTACGCAAATATATGTATCATTTCAAGTAATATAGGATTTTCTTTATAAAAACCCTAGATATCGATCCCAGAAGGAAATATATATGAACTAAATAGAAGTTTAATTTTTAAATTACCGAAAAGTAGTGCTGATTTTTAACTTTTTCTTTTTAACTAAATAAGAGTAAAATTAGACTTACTAATTTCTAAATTATGCAGGAAAATGTAAAGTAAATGATTTTAATACTTATTTAAGGAAACTTTCTCCTTAAAAAATATTTAGTAATAAGTAGAGGAATTCAATTGTTTAGAACTTAAAAATTTTGTATTGAGTCAAATAGGAGCATAAATATTCTTTACCCTATGGTCAACGTATGAACAACATTGGCTAGTCTAAGGGTTGGTGCAGGAGTGTTGATAGTAGTGTTGGGTAGGTTCTTGTCTCTCACTTCTAGATTACCCACTGTGCCCTCTCTATTGGACGTACCGGTGACTTTTTCTTCTAGATTACCCACTGTCACTCTAAAAAGATCAATAATACACCCATCAAATCTTATCTCCCTATCTATTTGCACTCCTCCTTAGATGGTTACTTCTGATCTTCCAAAGTGAAATGTGGTACTTGCAAGTTAAGAAATCTTAGCCCATGGTCAGGTTTATAAGATTTCTCCACAGGTTTTAACAAAATAACGAATTTGTAAAGTAAAATAAGTTTAGGTAAAATATCATCACAATTTTGAGGTTGGAAAAAGAAAAAAGTTCTTAAATAATAATCCAAACCTCTTTACTTAATTACATCATATTTGTAAGGAGAAAGAAAAGAAAACTACTCAAAAAGTATTGGACTAACACAACAAAACATATTTATAAAACTCAAATCCAAACTACACAACTTACGAGTTATGTTACAAATACTTATCTGGAATGTTCCTCAGAGCAATCCTTCAAAGTTCTCTAACTTTCTGACTCCCACACACTCTTGCAGGACTCTAAACTTCAGGAATTATAAAGACTTACTAAACACTTATACACTTAGAACATAAAGTGAAAGAAACTGAGGATTAGTTGGGAATGACTCTAAATGACTCTCCTATTCTGTAGAATTAATCCCTATTTATAAAGCTTTAAAAATGACCAGGGGTTTCTTCAGACATTTCTTCAAAATTCATCTAAATTCGTGAAATCTTCTAAAAGATAACTGTCGTGCCTAGACGCCAGTTTGATTAATTGCCTATTTGCTTTAGTTTAGCCCAATTTGCTCCAACAGACACATCTCTTCACTAAAATGTGTCTAGATTCATTGAATAACGTATTTGAGGAGTGTTTTGTGACCCGGACCACAATTACAAAGATAATTAAACTTTTAATAGATAGCCAAACTTGACCCAAATTATATTAAGCGGCTAGTGTGTTAAATTAAAATGTTTATAATTTTTAGAAATAGTAAACACACTAGGGGTACTACACAAGTATATGTATCCTTTAAAGTAATATAGGATTTTCTTTTAAAAACCCTCAGATATCGATCCCACAGGGAAATAAGTATGAACTAAAAGAAATTAATTTTTAAAATACCGAAAATAATAAGAAGTGTTGATTTTTAACTTTTCTTTCTAACTAAGAATAAAATTAAACTCACTAATTTCTAAATTAAGCAAGAAAATGTAAGGCAAATGATTTAAAATACTTATTTAAAGAAACTTTCTCCTTACAAATATTTAGTAGTAGGTAGAGCAATTCAATTTGTTTAGAACTTAAAAATGTTGGATTGTGACAAATAGGAGCATAAATATTCTTTACCTTATGGTCAAGGTATAAAGAACATTGGCTAGTCTAAAGGTTGGTGCAGGAGTGTTATTATTAGTGCTGAGTAGAATCTTTTCTCTCACTTCTAGATTACCCACTATGCCCTCTTTATAGGACCTACTATTGACCATTTTTCCTCTCTTTAAAACAAATTGATAGAATTTAGCCTGTCACTCTAAAACCTCAATTCTACGCCCATCAAATTTTATCTCCCTATCCATTTGCACTCCCCCTCAGATGATTACTTCTAATCTTTCAAAGTGATATGTGATACTTATAAGTTAAGAAATCTTAGCCCACAGTCATGTCTATAAGATTTCTCCACAGGTTTTAACAATATGATTGACCAAATTTCAAGGTAAAAGAAGTTTAGGTAAAATATCATCACAATTTGTTAGGTAAGAAAAAAAGTTCTTAAACAAAAATCTAAACCTCTTTACTTAATTACATCATATTTGTAAGGAGAAAGAAAGTAAAACTACTCAGAAAGCATTGGATTAACACAACAAAACATATCCATAATTCTCAAATCCAATGTTCACAACTTAAGAGTTAAGTTACAAATACTTATTTAGAATGTTCACCAAAGCAATCCTTCAATGTTTTCTGACTTTTCTGACTCCAACACACTCTTAAAGAACTCTAAAATTTTAGAAATCCCTAAAACTCACTAAAAACTTACAACTCAGAACTTTAATTGAAAGAAACTAAAGGCTAACTGAGAATACTCTAAAATGACTCCTCTTTACTATAGAATTAATCCCTATTTATAAAGCTTCGAATATGATCAGGGGTTGCTTCAAACATCTCTTCAAAATTCATCAAAATTTCTTGATCTTCTAGAAGTTAACTGTCATGCCTTGGCGCCAGTCCTGGTGCCTAGTTTCTTTGGTTTAATTCATTTTGCTCCAACAGACACATCTTTTCATTAAAATGTGTCTAGATTTAATGTACAACTCATTTGAGGCGTGACTACCCTCTGAGACCTTCTAGAACATCTTGTGACCGACAAAAAATAAAAAATAACTTCCCATCCATCTCTGCGCTTAGGCGCCAGTCTGGTTTAGCAAATTTTCTTCATTAAGCCACAGTTTTCCTCCTTTATATTGTTATTTAGCTTCTTTTCATCCTTAAACTCATTTTATTTTTCCTACAACCAAAAACAAAAAATACCTTTCATTAAAGCATAATATCCTTAAAAATTTATAATAATTTTTCCACAAAAATGGTTAGATTTAAAGTAGATCAATTCCCCCAAACTTAAACGTTACTTGTCCTCAAGTGACACTAAACATTAAATCAAACAAACAAATTGTTTGAATGAGTATTTTATGAGTTTTCAAATTTTTATTCTAGAAATGTAGTAGTCTAATTTAGAAAAATTTTTAGTAACTGGGACCAATTTGAAGTTTTGAAATCTCTTAAGTACAAGTGAATGAAAAATATGAGTTCATATCTTATTATGAAAAACTTGTAGATTTTTAAAAATATAAGGTTTAGATATTTTATTTTCTTTACTTAAAAATCCATATTAAAAATAATGATTCTAACTTTATTATATTTATAAGCTTCAAGATTTTCTCAAGTCTTATACCCTAAAAAGATCAGGTGTGGATCCAGTTTTTGATTAGGCCCTTGAATCCTCAAGCTCCTCCTTCCTTCTTCACATATTATTTTTTTACTTTTCTTTTATTTTCTTCCTTTTTTTACTTTTTTAACTCCCCCCCAAACTTAATTTTTAAATTATTTTGTAATCTAAAGTTTATAAAAGGCATGAGGAAGGAAAAAAAAAATTAAAGGTATTTTAAAGCAGGATAACAAATGAAGGTATAAAAGTAGTACAGAAGAGTAACAATATGAATAACAATTAAATGCTAACACTCTTTTCTAGCACTAATACAACACTAAATAAACATAAGAGAAAACTATCACAATGATAAATAATAGAAGTCCTCATACAATCCTACATAGTCATCAAAGTCTAAACATAAAAATTAAAAGACACGGGAAATAAAAACATAAAGGATAGCGACTACATAAACGTAAGACATCTAATTATAGCTTCAATTTCCTCATCATCATCATCTTCATCAAATTGAATATCTTCACCCATTACTTTCTGATACCTGATGCCTTTTTGACTGCAAGAATTTATGAACTTATATTTATATATTTATAATAATTTCGTAAAGTCACAATTTCAAACGCAAGTATACGTATAGTTTCAAGTAATACAGGGCTCTATTCGAGTCATGGTTATCGATCCCACGGGGAGATTAAGGAAAGATTAATGGAAAGAATTTATTTGATTTTCAAATTAAAAGTAATTATAATTTTTTTTATTCCTTTTCAAAATTCAGATTTTAAGTTTAATGAAATTTCTACTAAATGTAAATAAAGCAACAATAAATTTAAGGTAAATGCAAGAATAAATAAAACTACTTTCTCCTTTTCAACTAATCCAAGAATTTTCAGAATAATTATCATTTGTGGAGAACTTGAGATTATGGTATTGTGCCAAATAGAAGCATTCCTATTCTTTACCGTCGCTTGATAGTATAAAGAACATTGGCTAATCTATAGATTGGCTCAGGATGTATTATTAGTAGAATATGTTAATCTAGGCTCACACTTCTAGATGTCCAAGAGTGGCTATGTTGGCCCTACTAGTGACCCGTTCCCTTTCTATAAACCAAATTATTAGAATTTAGTCTATCACTCTAAAAACTAATAAATTCTATGCCCAATAAACAATATCTCCCTATTTATTTGCACTTCACCTTGAATAACCCGCTCAAGACCTTCGATTCCCCAAGAATTCATGTGATATCTACTAGTTAAGAACTCATCTCCGGATAGGTCTCAGAATTCTTCAACAGGTTTTAACAATTTAAATGGCCAGTTTAAAAAGTAAATTAAGATTAGGTATGAATATCATCGCAATAATTTTAAAATATTTTAAGTTAAGTTCTCCAAGAAAATTAAATTATCTTATTATCCTTTCATAGTGGAAAGAAGAAAGAAAAGTAACTACTCAGAACATATTGAATTCACACAAAAAAACATATTTATAAAACTTTGAATCAAGTTACAAATATTTATCTAGAATGTTCCTTCAAGTGATCATTTGACTCCTACTGACTCCAATGCAATGTACAAGACTTCAACAACAACAACACTTACAAAATCACACTTACTACTCAATGAATTGAGTAGATAAACTCACTAAATACTCAAGAAGAAAATATCGTGGCTCTCTAAATCTATTTCCGGATGTTGGAGATCTAGGGGGGCTAGATGGATGGAGAGAGAGGGCCCTTTTTTCTTTAGAAATGTCTCCTATTTATAGAGCTTTGAAAATGGACAGGGGTTGCTTAAGACACCTCTTCAAAATTCATTCAAATTCAATGAATCTTCTAGAAAGTAACTGTGGCGCCTAGACGCCGGGATCTGGAGCCTAGGCGCCGGAGTCCATAACCAAGTCTTTGCACCTCTTCACTTTGGATCGCACCTCTTCGCGATTAAAACAGTTTTCTTGTGTTCAGATGCATTATATCACATGTCCTATGTATTAGGAGTAACTTCCAGTCTTCTAAAAGGTTTGATAACTGCTTAGCACCATCAAAATAAATGCCCAAAGTTATCAAAAATCTTATCTGCTTCAGTATCGAACTGATGCTTAGGCGCCGGATTCTGGCGCCTAGGCGCCAGACCTATAATTTTGGCAACTTTGCTTTTTAGCTTAATTTTTGCTCCTTTTTGCTCCTTTTTCCTTCTTGAACTCTTTTTTCATTACCTACATCCAAAAGTATAGAAATACCTTTCATTAAAGCATAATATCCTGAAGAATTGAATCATAAATAATGCATAAAAATAGATACTTTTTAAGTGGATCAAATTCCCCCAAACTTAAACGTTACTTGTCCTCAGGTAACCCTTGTTATTACATAAAATGTATAACATCTGGAATGAAGTTTAAATATTTAAGATTCTTCGTAATTTTTGGTTTTATAAATGCTTTAGCAAATCATTAACCAAATTTCACTAATTAAGTTTAATTTTAAGAATTTAAAGAATATTTAACTACCAAATCAAGAATAATTGTAATTTATCATACTAAGATCACATAGATAATCTACAAGAAAAAGACTTATATGAAAATTTTTCTAGTAAAAATATTTGTACATAAAAATTAAGTTAAAAATGTAATTAGTTTTCTTCCTATAAGATAATTCAAGTGAAGCCAATTTTTGATTAGGCATTTCCTCAAGCTTCTCCTCACATTTTTTTTTTTTTGCTTTTTTCTTCTTTTCTCTTTTTCTTTTTCATTTTTTTCTTTTCTTTTTAAGGATATTTTTCAATCTGTTCTTTGTTTTTTATAATTTGTGAGGCTTACTATATCTGGACAGCCTGTTAATGATTTTGAACTTCATTATCCTTAACTTATATTTAAAAACTTATACATTTTCACTTAATAAGTATTTTTCAAAAATTATTTCAATCTTTTCTTTTTCAAGTAGTAATCTTGATTCCTTAATATTAAAAATACAATTCTCTTTACTATAAATAGAAAAATTTTAAATCTTATTATTCTTTAAGTTAAATAATTCTATTCTTAAAATCAATCAAAATTATTGAAATTTTAGTTAAGTTTACTAAATTATTTATAAATTTAAAAATTTAAGTAATCTTAAATAAAATTTTCATTCCTTATGTTATGTTAATATTTTTTAAGAAAATATTAGTACATTAAGGACAAATCATATTTAAATTTCAAAAGAATTTTCCCTTCCCCAAAACTTTAGTTTTGGTATAAACATAAATCATGAAAATTTCTAAAGTATGAGAGAAAGAATAACATATTTCTATCAGGAGTTTTTCTAAGTATATGAAAAATAATAAAGAAAGGAAAATTTTATTTCTGCAGATGCTTTTTATGAATATAAAGAAAGGTCTAAGCATTTATAGAAAAATTTTAGTAGCAGGATCAATTTCTACAAAAATATTTTTTTTTAATTTTATAATTTTAAACAAAAATAACTAAACAAAAAAAGTGTACTGATTACTATACTAACACAGAAATAAAACATCTCATTACAGAAATAAACTCTAACAATCCAACAATCATCAGTACATCAATAAGTGTCACATAACAGTGCATCAAACATAAAAACAAACAAATCATCACACACATGCAAAACTAACACCAAACATAACATAAACAACACAAATACACAATCCTAAAATCTAATCATCACTAGCAGTCTCCTCATCCTCATCGTCATCAAAGGAAAAGTCTACATTTTTGTTCTGGATATCAAATGGTGAGAATTTAGGGCAGGTTGGTAACTAAATTGAATGGTCACCCTTCATGAATCTAAAAAGAGACTCAGAATACTCAGCATCAAAATCACTCTTCCTCTAGGTGTATTCAGATAGATGATCCACTTTCAAATCTATAGTATCAAAACTACACTAGGTCAAAAGTAACATATTCTGCTGCTCAATAAATTTCTCATGCATATTCTCCCAATAACTAGATGGTGGCTCAACAGCAGAAGTAGAAGGTTTACCAGAAGTAGGTAATGAACTAGAAGGTGCGGAAAAACTCTTACCTCGGAGTCAATCATAAATACTGACACTTTCTCGTCCAATGAGCTTTGTAGACTTGAGCTTCTCCTCTGAAAGCTCGACGAACAACTCCGACGACTTTCACACGGAGAATAAATCAAAGATGGGAATCCCAATCCTACAGATGTGCTAGAACGAGCAGTGGCCTCTACAGAATCATAAATAATACTCCTAACATCTATCAGCTTCCTCTCTTGTATACAGTAGTTGAGGATAGCTCTGTCCTTAGTAACCTCACTCAAATAATTGGATGGAAGGAGGCAAGCAGAAATAAAGTAATGCCATGCCTTAGAAACACGCTTTAGCTTAGAAGATGAAAAATTTACTCATTTTTCGTTCTGGATATTTCAAGCTCCAGTACCATCATCAAGTATGCAATAATGATCTCTAAATCTCCCTCAGATGAAGATAATCTAGAGTAAAAGCTCTCGATGTTCGGTGGCAGGCTATAGAAAATGTTGATTCTCTCTGGAGTAAATCCTACTCCAACACCTCTCACGAAGATCTCAAAATCATCGGCATCCAAGAAATTTACATAAAACTCCCTGCTACAGGGATAACGACAACAACAGTGAAGTAACAGAATCGTTGCCAGTTCAGTGCAACGATTGTATCTTCAATCCTCCACCAGGATTGTAAAAACTCCTCTCTGAGATAAACTTCCTTATCGTAGTAAAATTGTTGTAACAAAAATGTGCTGCATCAGTGGCAAACTTACTACGATCGATATTTTCTCGTTCCTTCCCTCGCTTAGATTTTGGAGCCATCTAAACGTAAGAGAAAAAAACATAAAATAAATTAAAGGATCAAAATAATAAGCTTATTTAAGCTTTAAAAAGCTTAAATAAAGCTTCAAATCCATTGATTAAACTTCAAAAATAAAAAATTTTTGGTTTTGCTCAAAAGTTGAAAAATCCATGGTGAAAATAAAAAATAAATGGATTAGAAGGTAGATCTGACCTTGAGATGAAGAAATCAAGTGATTCCAAGCTTAAAAACTTGAAATTCCAGCCTAAAAATGGATCCCTAAAGTTGGTTTTCGCAAAAAAGGGAGGAAGAAGGAAGCTTAGGCGTCGTTAATGGCGTCGGGTGGTTTAAAAACCCGATTTCGGGTATGGGCCGAACCGGCGCTTAGGCGTCGAGTTCTGGAGCCTAGGCACCAGACTCGCCTTTCTAAAAATTTGATTTAAATGTTATAATTTCCACCAAAACTTAACAAATCTGACTTCTAATTACTCACATGAGAGTATTGCTCCAATTTCTAACTTCTAAACATTTAACTAACGATTAAAATGATAAATTAGATCCAATATTCAAATATAAGATATAATCAAACTCTTCAATTCCATTTTATATTTTTCATTTGAAGCTCAATAAATTCCAGAAAAGACTATAACAAGGTTCATCATTCTATAAACAACACAAACAACACAAATTCAAAGCAAATTCTCAATCCAACAACCCACTTTGAACAAATAAAGCAAATACACAAACTAGATATTTGACACACTAGAACATGACTCAATCACACCTAAAACACATCAAAGATCTATTCATCACCGAACTTTAAATTTCCATCCCTCTCACAATGAAGTTTGCTAGATCCGCATGGATAGAAAAGCAACACCCTTGGAAATTCCAAAGCCGTTTTCTCATCAATCCATTTGTTCTTTGCATACATCACTACTTGAGCATCTTGATAGGCTGCCATGTGAAAGAATTGAAGTTTTGTCTACCATTCCAAATGCTCAATTTGATGATACATCTCATGCAGATGATTCCTAACTCTTAGCAATTTTGCCTTAATCTTATCTACACGACTAAACAAATTCTCAAAACATACAACAATAAATCCATTGAAATAAGGTTGAGGATCTTTAGAAGACTTATATCTTATTGCATTGCCTTGATCTCCTCTCTCCATTGCTTTCAAACTCTCTTTTCTTCTCCAAAATGAAGTGTTCTGGTCAAAAATAGGTTTGCTTATGGATTGGGGATGAAGACAGGGCAATTTATAAGAAGAATTCGTGTAAATACCTGAAGATTTTCGATTTTTGCATGAACAGTAACTAGGGCGAGTAGGCGACGGATCCTGGCGCCTAGACACCGGACAATCGATATACATGGTGATGCTGGCGCTTAGGAGCCAAGTTTGGACGCCTAGGCGCCGGAACCACGTTCTACTCCGTTTCACCTATCGTCAAATTAACAAAGTTTCTGTTTTAAAATAGGTCTATTAAAATGGTATGATCAACACACAAACAACGATTAAGATAAATTCAAATCACACACAATCACAATGATAATATATGGGTTGCCTCCCATAAAGAGCTTGGTTTAACGTCGTCAGCCCAACCTAATCAGTTGTTTTAATCGGGAAGACTCAGCTCGTAAGCCTCCTTGTAAATCAGTTTCATTTCTCCCATATAAGGCTACAGTCTTAATCCGTTAACTTTAAATATTTTTTCCAGTCTTGGGATCTTTAATATCCACAGCTCCATAAGGGTATACTTTCTCAATAATAAATGGTCCCATCCATTTAGATCTTAATTTTCCAAGAAAAATTCTTAAATGAGTATTAAATAATAATACTTCTTGTCCAGGCTCAAATATTTTCCTTGAAATCTTTTTAAAATGCAATTTCTTCATTCTTTCCTTATAAATTTGTGCATTTTCATAGGACTCATTTCTTATCTCTTCCATTTCATTCAGTTGTAACAGTCATTTCTCTCCTGCAGTATTCAAATCATAATTGAACTCCTTTATCGTCCAGTAAGCTTTATGTTCCAGTTCAACAAGTAAGTGACAATGTTTACCATAAACTAACCAATAAGGTGACATTCCGATATGTGTCTTATAAGCTGTTCTATAAGCCCATAATGCAGAATCAAGTCTATCAACCCAGTCAGTTCTTTTAGGATTAACAGTCTTTTCTAATATTCTTTTAATTTCTCTGTTTGATACTTCAATCATTCCACTTGTTTGTGTGTGATAAGCAGTAGAAATTTTAAGTTTAATTCTGAAATTTTCTAATAATGATTAAATTCTTATATTTCTGAAATGACTTCCCCCATCTGTGATAATTACCCTTAACATTCCAAATCTTGTAAAAATCATTTTCTTTAAAAATTTTGAAACACATTTGGAATCACAGATAGGTAAAGCTACAGCTTCAATCCACTTTGAAACATAATCAACTTCTAATAAAATATAAATCTTTCCAGATGATGGTATAAAATGTCCCATAAAGTCTAAACCCCATACATCAAAAATCTCAATTTCTAATATATATCTTAGAGGCATTTCATCTTTTCTGGATATATTCCCCATTCTTTGACATCAATCACAAGTTTTCACATAATATCCAACATCTTTGAATAATGTAGGCCAATAAAATAAATAATTTAAAATTTTAAACGGAGTTTTATCCACTCCAAAGTGTCCTCCAAATTCAGAATCGTGACATTTTTGTATAATTGCATAAGTTTCTTCATAAGGTACACATCTTTGAATTACAAAATCTCTGCCTATTTTAAATAAATGAGGATCTTCCCAGATATATGATTTAGAATCATTCTTGAATTTCTTAATATATTTACTATTCAATTCATACAGTAAAATATTGCAAACCAAATAGTTAACTATATATGCATACCAAGGCGTTTGTAATCCTTGAATAACATATATGTTCATAGAGAATTTCTCATTTATTTTTTCATCAGTTATCTTCTCACTATTATTTTTAATTCTTGATAAGTGATTAACAATTTGGTTGTCAGCTCCTTTTATGTCTACTATTTGAAAATTAAATTCTTGTAAAAGTAAAACCCATCTTATCAATCTAGGTTTAGCATCTTTTTTCGACATTAAATACTTAATAGCGGAATGATCAGTATGCATGATACATTTAGTCCCAAGAAGATAAGGTCTAAATTTATCAATGACATACTATTGCTAACAGCTCTTTCTCTGTAGTAGTGTAATTTCTTTGAGTTTCATTAAGAGTTTTGCTAACAATATAACTTTGAAAATTTTCTCATATTTTTGTCCCAATACAGCTCCAATTGCATAAATACTTGCATCACACATTAATTCAAAAGGTTTACTCCAATCAGGTGCAACAATGACAGGTGCAGTGATTAATTTTTCTTTTAAAATATTGAAAGCATTCAGACAATCTTCATTAAATTCAAACTTAGCTTCTTTTTCTAATAAATGACAAAGAGGTTTAGCAATCTTAGAAAAATCCTTTATATATCTTCTATAAAATCCAGCATGACCCAGAAAAATTCTCACATTAGTAACAATAGTAGGTGGTTGAAGTTCAACAATAATTTTTAATTTTTCCTGATCAACTTCCATCCCTTTTTGTGAAATTTTATGTCCAAGTATAATTCTTCCTGTGACCATAAATTGACATTTTTCCCAGTTTAGAACCAAATTTGTTTCTTCACTTTTTTTGAATTTTTGTTATATTTTCCAAGCAAGACTCAAAAGAAGTTCCTAATACTAAAAAATCATCCATAAATACTTCAATTCTTTTTTTAATTAATCACAGAATATTGACATCATACATCTCTGAAAAGTTGCAGGTGCATTACATAAACCGAAAGACATTCTTCTAAAAGAAAATGATCCATAAGGACTTGTAAATGTTGTTTTCTTTTGGTCCTCAGGTGCAACAGGTGATGGATGATAACCAGAATATCCATCCAAAAAATAGAAATATGAGTGTCCAGCTAATTTATCCAACATTTGATCCAAGAAAGGTAAAGGAAAATGATCCTTTCTAGTGGCATTGTTTAATTTTTAATAATCGATGCAAATTCACCATCCAATAACTTGTCTTGTAGGGATTAATTCATTTTTATCATTAACAATGACAGTTACTCCTCCTTTCTTCAGAACACAATGAATAGGACTTATCCATTGACAATCTGAAATAGGATAAATAATTCTAGCATCTAACCATCTTAAAATTTCTTTTTTTACAACCTCTTTCATAATTGGATTCAATCTTCTTTGAGATTCAATAGTAGGTTTAAAATTTTCTTCCATTAAAATCCTATGCATACAGTTGAAGGGCTTATTCCTTTTATATCTGCAATAGTCCAACCAAAAGCTTTCTTATAATTCTTCAGAACTCCTATTAATTTTTCTTCTTGATCTTTGCTTAGTTTTGAAGATATAAGCATAGGTAAAGTTGACGAATTTCCAATAAATGCATGCTTTAAATGTGTAGGTAAGATTTTTAATTCTAGTTCAGGGGCTTTTTTAATTGAGCGTAAAAGTATATTATTTTTAGTTGTGTCTAGAATTTACCAATTATCATGAATATAATGAGTTTCTTCAAACAAATTTCTTCATTCACTTCTTCAATTTCTTCAGCTAATGACTCATTATATATCATAGACTCATTATATATTACTGATTCATCATTTTTTCTTCAGAAATGACTTTACATTTTTCTTGATAATTCTTTTAAATTATATAATAAAAAATATCCATTCGATAACATTTTTCTTTGTCAGGATACCTCATTGATTTTAGAACATTAAATGTTATCTCTTGATCATTAACTCTCATTGTTAATTCTCCTTTTTGGACATCAATCATAGCACGTCCGATAGCTAGAAAAGGTCTCCCTAAAATAATAGGTATTTCTTTATCTTTTTCCATATCCAGTACAATGAAATCCACAGGGAAGATAAATTTATTCACCTTAACAAGAACATCCTCTATAACTCCTTTAGGATAAGTAATAGATCGATCAGCTAACTGAAGGATTACAGTGGTGGGAGAAATCTATCCTAAATATAACATTCGAAAGATAGAAAATGACATGAGATTAATACTTGCTCCTATATCACATAAGACTTTTCCACAAAATTTTTCTCCAATAGCACATGATATAGTGAAACTTCCAGGATCTTTAAGCTTCTGAGGTAGTTTCTCTTGAGTTATTTCACTACATTTTTCACTTAATGCAACAGTTTCATTAGCTTCAAATTTGCTTTTCCTACTTAAAATATCCTTCATAAATTTTGGATAACTCAGCATTTGTTCCAAAGCTTCAGCAAAAGGAATGTTGATGGTAAGTTTCTTAAAAATCTCAAAGAATTTAGAAAATTGATGGTCAAGCTTCTGCTGTTTTAGTCTTTGAGGAAAAGGTGGTGGTGGTCTTTCAACTTCCACTTCAATAGGAATTAAAGTCTGATCTTTACTCGGAGAAAAAGTTTCTTTAGGTTTTTTAATCTCTTCAACCTCTCTGCCTTTTTCAATTTCATTCTGATATTTCTCTTTTAATTCCTTTCCACTTCTAAGTTGTACAGCTTTTGCTTGTTCATTGTCTTTTCCTTTTTCTTTTGGATTAATTTCGACGTTGATAGGCAGTGTTCCTTGAGGTCTGTAATTAATTAAATTATCAATTTGTCCCATCTGATTCTCAATATTTCGAATAGCAGTGTTTGAATTTGTAATTGATTACCTAATTGCAAGATCAATTCTTCTAAAGATAACTTTTTCTGCTGATTGTTAAAACTAGGAGGATAAGTTGGTCTAACTTTTTCTGCTGATTGTTAAAACTAGGAGGATAAGTTGGTCTAAATTTTGAATTTCCTTGATTATTCTAATTTCTGGTTGAATTTACTTGTTTATTACTCCATTGTTGATGCCCATTATTCCAATTAAAATTAGGGTGATTTTTTAACCTGGATTATAATAATTTGAATAAGGGTTATTAGTTTTACTAGAAATAGCTTGCAATGTCTCCATTGTTTAAGAGTCATCAATATTTGCAGAATTATCATTACTTACATGCAATACGTTAATAGCAAAATTATCCAATTTATTAGATATTGCAGCCACTTATGAAGCTAAAATAGAAAAGGCTTCATTATCTTGAATACTTGCCACTATTTTAGGATTAACCCTTTCAGAAGGCCATTGAAAATTATTGTTAACCATTTATTCAATTAAGGTATAAGCTTCATCAAATGTCTTAGCCATTAAAGAACCACCAGCAGCAGCATCTATAATAGATCTAAGTGATCCAATAAGTCTGTTATAAAATGTTTGAATAATTAACTAATTTGGTAAAGCATGATGAGGAAATTTTTATAATAGTTCTTCAAATCTTTCCCATGCTTCATAAATTGTCTCTCCATCAAATTGCATAAATGAAATAATATTATTTCTTAATTTAGTAGTTTTAGAAGGAGGAAAATAGTTAGCAAGGAATTTTTGTGCCATGTCTACCCACGTTTTAATAGAACCAGTTGCTTATGAGTTAAGTCACATCTTTGCTTTATCTTTTAAGGAAAAAGGAAAGAGTTTAAGCCTAATAGCATCATCAAAAACATTATTGTATTTAAAGGTAGCACAATGTTCTAAGAAACTAGCAAGGTGTAAGTTTGGATCCTCATTTGGTGTTCCTCCAAATTGATTCTTTTGAACCATTTGAATAATAGAAGGTTTAAGCTCAAAAGAATTAGCATCTACAGCAGGCATTTGAATACTAATATGAAGTTCATCAATTGTAGGGTTTTCATAATCCCTTAATGGTTTATAAACATTTTGTTCATTAATTTCTATTGGATTTTGATTATTGTTATGTAAAGTAGCCATTTCCTGATATTTTTGAATTTGTTTTCCTTTTCTAATTCATTTAACAGTTCTTTCTAATTCAGAATCAAAAGGTAATAATCCTTTAGATCCAGAACTAAAGATAAACATTAAATAAAACTTGAATAAAATAAAATCGTTTGGTATTTTTGTTTTTTTAATTAAATATTTTTTTATTTTTAAAGAAATGAAAGTGTATATAAAAATATTTTTAATTTGAGAAATCTAAAAATTGTATTTTACTTTCTTTACTTCCTTCAGCTCCCCGGCAACAGCGTCAAAAACTCGGTACCTGATGCCTTTACGACTGCAAGAATTTATGAACTTATATTTATATATTTATAATAATTTCGTAAAGTCACAATTTCAAATGCAAATATATGTATCATTTCAAGTAATACAGGGCTCTATTAGAGTCCTGGTTATCGATCCCATGAGGAGATTAAGGAATGATTAATGGAAAGAATGTATTAGATTTTCAAATTAAAAGTAATTATAATTTTTTTATATTCCTTTTCAAAATTCAGATTTTAAGTTTAATGAAATTTCTACTAAAAGTAAATAAATCAACAATAAATTCTAGGTAAATGCAAGAATATATAAAACAACTTTCTCCTTTTCAACTAATCCAAGATTTTTCAGAATAATTATCATTTGCGGAGAACTTGAGATTATGGTATTGTGCCAAATAGAATCTTTCCTATTCTTTACCTTCGCCGATAGTATAAAGAACATTGGCTAATTTATAGGTCGGTTCAGGATGTATTATTAGTAGAATGGGTTAATCTAGGCTCACACTTCTAGATGTCCAAGGGTGGCTATGTTCGGCCCTACTAGTGACCCGTTCCCTTTCTATAAACTAAATTATTAGAATTTAGTCTGTCACTCTAAAAACTAATCAACTCTACGCCCAATAAACAATATCTCCCTATTTATTTGCACTTCACCTTAAATAAACTGCTCAAAACCTTTGATTCCCCAAGAATTCATGTGATATCTACTAGTTATGAACTCATCTCTGGATAGGTCTCAGAATTCTTGAATAGGTTTTAACAAATCAAATGGCCAGTTTAAAAAGTAAATTAAGATCAGGTATGAATATCATTGCAATAATTTTAAAATATTTTAAGTTAAGTTCTCCAACAAAATTAAATGATCTTATTATCTTTTCATAGTGGAAAGGAAAAAGAAAAGTAACTACTCAGAACACATTGAATTCACACAACAAAACATATTTATAAAACTTTGAACCAAGTTACAAATACTTATCTGAAATGTTCCTTCAAGTGATCCTTTGACTCCTACTGACTCCAATGCTACAAGACTTCAACAACAACAAAACTTATAAACTCACACTTACTACTCAATGAATTGAGTAGATAAACTCACTAAATACTCAAGAAAAAAATATGGTGGCTCTCTAAATCTATCTCTGGATGTTGGAGATCTAGGGGGGGCAAGATGGATGGAGAGAGAGAGAGCCCTTTTTTAGTAGAAATGTCTCCTATTTACAGAGCTCTGAAAATGGTCAGGGGTTGCTTAAGGAACCTCTTCAAAATTCTTCCAAATTCAATGAATCTTCTAGAAAGTAACTGTGCGCCTAGGCGCCGGGATCTGGCGCCGGAGTCCGTGACTAAGTCTTCTCACCTCTTCACTTTGGATCGCACTGTTGGCATCATTTTTTTTTATATATTACATGCATGGGATGTCCATTCGAGCATACCAGGGTCGACAGATGTTACTCGAAGCGTCGCGTGGGAAATTAGCTCAAATTGGCTCATCCACCTGCGAGCTTGTTCAGATGACCTCGAACGATGAAACAGACCATGCGAGTGTGTCCGGAACATCGATATTACCTAGAAAGGATGTCTATTTTGCCACATCTTCGAGGGCGGGGTAAAAATTGTGCAAATTATCGTTTTTAGCCCGATCGTCAGAGAGTTACTCGAACGACTTCGGATGACGAAACGGATCACACGATTGTGTCCGGGACGTCGATTTGACCTACGGAGGATGTTCATTTTGCTACGACATCGCAAACGGGCTTAAAATATGCAAATTATCCTTTTTGGCTAAATCGCTCAGAAAATAGCCCAAACAGGCCCGAACGACACCGGATGGCGAAATGGACTGCACCATTGCGTCCAGAACGTCGATTTTAGTCAAGAGGGACATTCGCTTCGCTACGAGGACGTATACTTGCGAAAAATTTGCGGAGGATAATTATAATATTATTTTTATTATTATCATATAATATATATATATATATATATATTAACATATATAATAATATATATGTATGCAGATATAAAAAACAAAAAAAAACCTACGCTCCTCTCTCTCTCCCTCTTATCTTTCGCAACCCAGCCGATCCATTGCGAAACCCTCGCGTCGTCACTCTCTAGCGAAAAACCTAACCAGCACCCCCGTCTCCCTGCACGCCGGATCTCTCCCTTAGCCGGTGAAGCCTATCGTCGGACCTTCCTCACTCGCCAGAGCCCCATCCAGCCGCCGATCGCGAACCCGCAGCCGCCTCTTGCTCGGCCTCGGCCGTCTTCTACTCGGGCTCGGCCGCCTTTTGCTCGGCCTCAGCCGTGCCTTGCGATTCCTTGCCGGCGGCCTCTCCGGCGGCGGTTCCCAAAACCAAGCGGCGACGCCTTGCTGCCACTAGTCCGAGCTCTCCTCGCCGGCTTACTTTTCCGATCCGAGCTTCTTTATGTGCAGCCTTCCTTTTTTGGGCAGGCCATATTCCGACCTTTCCACCTCGCCGGCGATATCCAGCCAATGTTCTTCTTTGTCGGCGCTGAACTTGCGACGAATCAGCCCCACTCGGGCCAAAATATGTGAACCATGACATTTTTTTTGACTCCCTCGACGGCAATCCGCCTCACCGGTGACCACTTCCTCCTCGTCGACTAACTTTTTGCGATTTCATCATCTCCTCATCGTCGTCGGGGTGGCGACGATTTCGTCGTGGTGCAAGGTCGTCCGATCCCTCCTCTTTGCGAAGGTATATTTTTGGTCATATTTTTGTATGCCAAAATTATTTATTTTTA
Source organism: Papilionanthe hookeriana x Papilionanthe teres (assembly GCA_022702705.1). NCBI lineage: Eukaryota > Viridiplantae > Streptophyta > Magnoliopsida > Asparagales > Orchidaceae > Papilionanthe > Papilionanthe hookeriana x Papilionanthe teres. The sequence goes on from CM040424.1 coordinate 158,182,948, forward strand.
GTACATCGCATACTCCCACGTATTCCTCCATTGTTTGCGTGGTTTTGTTGCGAGGTGTGTCTCTTGCCCTCATTGCGTCGTATTTTCCTCGTTGCATGATTTATTGTGAGGTGCGTTGGCGCACGGACTGAACACCGGTGGTTAGCCGGAATCGAGGGCTCTTCTTTAGCATAAAGAGAACGCATCTTCAACCTTCACGGCGGTGAGATTTTCGTATCCCTTAGCCGGCCCTAGGTTTAGTCCGGTCTAGGCACGTGGGTTCGATCGCCCACGTGGGGTGGAGGTGCCGGACGACATGTGTCGACCGGTCGAGCCACCTATGTGATGGATCGTTGATTTACCTAGAGTGAGCCGTAGGTTAGGAATCCTATGCATTGGCCAGTCCTATTCATAGCCGAGCGATTTCCTATTATAAGCTTTAGGCTTTAGTCCTGCTGGGTTGGAATCCTAATTTCCCACGGTTTTGGCGCTCCTAATCTCTCTTGGAGGGATTAGTTGAGTTCGATCTTAGAGGACGGGAAAAGCTTTGTAGTTAGTCCGTCCTATAAGATCGGGGTGTTCGTAGAGCGGAAAAAGCTTTGTAGCCAGTCCGCCCAACGAACGGTGGAGAGTTTCCCCTACGAGAAATCGGAGCGGGAAACCCTCTACATAGCCACGCCAAAGCTGGAGGCGGCGATGCCGCACATTCAAGTGCGTCAACCCTAGGTACCTATGTGAGGTCGTTAGGACGAGTTCGACGTGTCGTCGACCGTTTGGGTTTCATCGCATGTGCATGGATCATCTTGTTGCATTTTTGCATGTGGTCATTTGTTGCATTGTATGCATGTTCGCATGAGCACTTCGGGTTGATTGGCTGTCCTGGGCCGATCCCCGATCCTCAGGTGGGTTCGATCGATTGTCCCAAGTCAATCACATATCCTTTAGGGTTGGATTGGTTACCCCGAACTAATCTACCTATTTCTTTGGTCTGACCAGCCACCACGGTCCGGTCGACCAATCACTCATGTTTGTATGCTTTTGCATTTTATTGCATGTTTTCTGGCATGTGCATGTTGGTCTGGTTGCATGTTGCACCTTATTCTATTTTTTTTGCATTTGCATTTGCAATTGCATTTGCACCGCACTTTTATAATTCTCCCTAGTGAGAATTATTCCACCTCCAAGTCACTGCCTCCTCGGCATACTCATTTGCTCGGGCCGCTGCCGCTACGACATGCCCACCTCCGGGCCGCTGCCACTACGGCATGCCCACCTTCGGGTCACTGCCTCCTCGGCATACCCATCCTTTTGGGCCGCTGCCACTACGGCATGCCCGCTCTTTCTGAGTCACTGCCTTCACGGTATACTCAACCTCACCACTTTGGTGCATCCTCTTTGCATGTAGCATCTTTGCATTTTGCATGATGTGTGTGCTTGCCCTTTTGGGTGCCCGTTGTGATTGTTTCCTACTTCGGTCGAGCAGTCACAATGTGGACTTCTTGCATGATTGTTTGCTTACCCATTCCTCGATGGCTTGTCCTACTCGTTAGGAGAGTGACCTCGTGTCGGTCGTGATGCCTTAACGAGCATTGCTTGCTGGGTTGATCCCAATGAGCAATGCGAGTCAAGTCATCGGGATTGACACAAGTATGACTGTGCTAAGGATCCATTGGATCTAACTTGTGTCACGCCTCTTCGTGACGCCCTTTAGATCCTTTGGTTCTTTAGGATGGGGCCGGTATGGCGACCTCGTCAAAGTCATATTATACCCAGACTTACCCTGCACTTAGGCACTAGGTTTGTGCACTTTCGTTAGATGGTGTGCTAGGCTAGGACTTAGGTTGCTAGGTAGTCTTTTTGATGCTCGGCTATTGTTCTTTGATGGATTGGTTGCCCTAGCCGTGTATCTTTCTTCCGCACTTTGCTCGTGATGTGATTGCATGCTTCATATGTATGGTAGTGTGTTAGGGCGCTTTTACGCAGGGAGCCATGCTTATTTATACACACACACAGGTACCACTATGGGGGGAGCAAGTGATGATTTCTAATCCTTTTACTTGCAAGTGCTATTAGCTCCCCCATTTATAAAGCATGGCTCATTATACGTCATTTGCATGTGAGCTTTCCCGCTAACACTTGTTTTCATGCAGGATTGAGTCTTTTTATTTTCCTTTGTACTTTTAGAGTCTAAGAGAGTCCTGTAGCAGAAATAAGATATGGGCACGGGTTCCAAGGCGTTTTGCGCGGGAACCACGTGGAGGGGACTAGGAACAGATGCTCGTGCCCCGTATCTTAATTCTGCATTTTTATATTGATATATAGAATTAGGACAAGGCATGTATATGCGGAGTCCGGCCGCATTTTTCTTTTTCTGGATTATGTTGCCGGTCTAGTGGCATTTTGGCCTCTTTTATTTTATTATGGAGTGCTTTCTTTCTTGCTTTTATTGCATATTTGCATGCCTGCATGTGTTTTTCTTGTTTCTTTCAATGATCTGGGATTTTGAGATATCATTTAGGCTCTTTAAGGACCCTAAAATTGTAAATTTTATACGTTAAAAAAAATCCTAATAAAATATTCAAGATAAATGAATTTTAGGATTAAAAAATTCAAGATTTTAAAATATGCACTTTTACTTTCTTGCATGGCCTTCGGGCCGGATTTTAAATGGGTTGCATTGCATCGCTATTACCCAAGTCATACTAATAGGGCCTCCTCATTACTTAAGGACCGCTCTAGATAACTGCATTCATATTTGCATGTCTCGAGAAGGAGTCCCCGTGCTTCTCCAACCTGACTGGCCCAACATACCTTTATAGGTGGTTGTCTAGTGCGCCTAGGGTGTTAGAAGACTCCCCGACCTAGACAAGGTGTAAGTCCTTTTGTTTGGAGCGTTTCAAGTGTTGTAGCTGAACCTCCACTTCTCTTCTTTCATGAGGCATCCTTGCCACTTTGGCGAGTGTGAGACCCACCTCTTGGAGCCCCGGCTTATAGTCGTAGGATAGAGTTTCCTTCCTTCGACCTTAGGGCTACCGAGGTCCCCGTGGATAATGCAATTCTTGGATTGTCGACCGGGGATCTCAGGATGTGTTGGGTCGACTACCTTCACGTTCGGGTAGACTTAGGGTCCTACTGCTTTGGATGACGGGTCTGTGGTACCCTGACTTGGCTACCTCTACCCCTTTAGGATTACTCCTTCCTTCCTTTGACTACCCCTGTTGAGCCCTTTCGCTCCTTGACTTCGTTGATATCATTTTGACGGCCTGATGCCAATGAGCTGCCACCCATTTGGGATACAACGATTTGTCCTCTGCCCTTATGGCCCGGATGTACTTTGACATGTTGGGATACCCCCGTCAAGATGATTTAGGTTATTCCGTGGGTTCTGTATGCCGATGAGCCGCGACCCCATTTGGGATGTGAGAGTCTCACTCTCTACCTGATGGCTTAGCGAGAGCTTTGAAGTGTCGAGACTTTCCCACACGGAATAATCTCCCTTCGATTGCCTATACCCCAGGTCCATGATAATATAAAGTGAAACTCCTTTTATCGAGAGTATTCTTGGGTATCCCCGAGATGTAATTAACCAGGTAGGAATACGTTCCTCGCGGGAGTGCTTTGACCCCGAACGGTACATACACTTGAATCTCTGGTTATAGGTAGTCTACGTAGATACTTCTTTCGCGGATATTGGTTCAAGGTGCCTCTGCCCGACCTTATTTGGGCGGACATGCTTGACTTATCCTTGCGAGGTTTATCGCACGTAGACTCTCCATGTTTTTCTTTTTTTCTTTTTTGTCACTTTGTCGTATGTCCCTTCTTAATCAGTTCCTCTCCTCTTCGAATCACTTATTTGATTCGGGAGGGAGATTTATTCGAATACGGGAAGTATACGACGACTGACAAGATGGCGACTCCTTTTAAAATAAAAAGGAGAAAAGAATGGCGAAAACACGCACATCTTTGCGATTGAAACCGTTTTCCTGTGTCCAGATGCATTGTATCACATGTCCTATGTATTAAGAGTAACTTCCAGTCTTCTAGAAGGTCTGATAACTGCTTAACACCATGAAAATAATTGTCCAAAGTTTTCAAAAATCTTATCTACTTTAGTATCAAATTGGCGCTTTGGCTCCAGACCTATAATTTCGGCGAATTTGCTTTTTAGCTCAATTTTTGCTCCTTATTACTCCTTTTTTCCTTCTTGAACTCTTTTTTCATTACCTACATCCAAAAACATAAAAATACCTTTCATTAAAGCATAATATCCTTAATGATTGAATCATAAATAAGGCATAAAAATAGGCACTTTTTAAGTGGATCACTTTCAGATCTGAATTTGATAAAAATTTAGGGCATGTAGGGAAATTCATAATCTGATCTCTCTATAGAAACTTTATCAACACTTCATCATATTCAGCATCATAATCGCTTTTTCTATAAACCTAGTCTGCCATATGATCAAATTTCTTATACAAATCCTCCATATGACACTGCATTAGAAAAAATTCACTTTATTGTTCTAGATATCTTTCACTAAAAACATCCCAAAATCCAGGTGGAGGCTCAGTAGCAGTGATGTAGATGGTCTAGAAGTAGATTGTACTGAAGAAGAAGGTGCACTAGGAACTCTACCTCTAGGTCGTCCATAAACATCTACATTAGCCTTCCCAATAAGTTTCAAAGGCTTCAACTGTTCTTCTAAATGATCATACTTCATACCAGAATACTTGCATATGGAGAAAATGATAGATGGAAAGCCTAGCCTAGAAATACTGCTAGCTCTTGCAGAAGAACTAATAGCATCACTAATTATTAACCCAACATCGGTCGGCTTCACCTCTTGAATGCAATAATTCAGGATAACTCATTCTTTTGTAACTTCACTTAAATGGTTCTAGGGAAGGAGATGAGCGGAAATAAAATAGTGCCAAGCTTTAGAAGTAGCATTGAGTGAGGCAGAGGAAAAATTTACATTTTTAGCATTTTTGACCTTCCAAGATCCAGATCCATTAGTAAAATAGTGGATAATACTATCAAGCTCAACCTCATATGGAGTAAATTTTGAATAAAAATAGTGAATAACAGGAGGCAGACCATATAACATATTAATTCGCTCCGGAGTAAACTCAACTCCTTTAGTTCAAACAAACACTTCATCTTTAGATGCCGCAATAAAGTTTGCATAAAATTCACAAACTACAGGGATAATAGCAACTGCGGTATAATAATAAAACTTTTGCCAATTTTGCGCCATAATAACATTCTTAAGAGCTCCACCGGGATAATAAAAACTTCTTTCAGCAGTAACATTTCTGGTGGATGCAAACTCATTGTAACACATTTGTGCGTTAATACTAAAAATTTAGATTTATCAAAATTTTCTCTCTCCTTTCCCTTCTTAGATTTAGGAGCCATCCTAAAAATGAGGAAAATGTGTAATTAAATTATATAGTTACGATTAAAGACATCTTACAAGTTTTTTCAAGCATAACTTTGGGTTTGCTTCCGCTCAACGAGGAAGTCCCATTCCCTGATCATTTTCACTGACGCTGACCTACCCCGTGCAAGGAATCCTTACAATAATGTCATTGTGTCAACCAGTGAAAGGAAGGAGACACTTAGAATAATTGAACTATCTCTCACCTAGAGAGAGAACTATCTCTCACCTAGAGAGAGGCAGGCAATAAAAACAATAATATGGAAGATTTCATAGTGGTCGATGCACACGAACATAATTTTGTCACCGCTCAATAATTTCAGGGTTGTGGTTTCTACGTACCACGTAGTAGTAAAATTTTCTTTTGATGAGGAAAATGTAACTGTACATGGGAACTTAGAGCAGTCTGAAACATGTTACCTTCGGAAAGGGATCCATGAAAAAAAAAACACCATCAAGATCCTTGCAAACCTTGATGATCCTGTTAAAGTATTTCTAATCAGTTAAACATTTGATACATGCCACAAATATTTGTTGATCATGACACTTGAATAGTACTACGACATGTTTTCCTAGTCAACCATTGAGTTGCCAAGCATTTCCAATGAGGTGGCTTATCACCATCTCAATGTTTGTTCTTCAACCTAGCCCATGAAGCAAAATATTCAGTAGTCAGTCATGACTTTGTCTAGGCAAATTCGCAGGGATGTGCAAGAACTTGTGGAGGCGGGCTAGATCTGGGAGGTTAAATACCCCTTCTGGTATCTAATATAGTCATGGCATAGAAGTCCAACTGCAAGTGGAGGATGCTAATAGACTTTATGAACTTGAATGTGGCTTGCCCAAAAATGGCTACCCTCTACTAAAGATTGATACATTAGTGGATTCTACAATCTGACTCTATCATGATTTTCTTGAATGCTTTCTCCAACTATCATCAGATCAAGTTGTATCCACTCGATGTTGAGAATACAACTTTTATTAGTAGTGAAGGATTATTTTGTTTTAATGTAATGCCCTTTGTGCTAAAAAATGTTGGCGCTGCTTACTAGCGTCATATGGATGTAATTTTTCCTAAGCAAAATGGAAGAAATATTGAGATCTATGTTTTTGATGTTCTAGTTAAAAGCAAGTTGGTTTAATAACATATAAATGATTTAAAAAAAAACTTTCCAAACTCTCAGGAAATATAATATGAATTAAATATGCTATAATGTATGTTTGGAGCTTCAACCGAGAAGTTCATAAGGTGTCTCCTAACATTCAAAGGTATAAAAGCCAATCCTAAGAAATTAAAAGCACTCTTGGAAATTTCTTCTCTTTGTAATATCAAGAAGGTACAGAAACTAACTGGCTAAATAGCAGCGTTTAGTAGATTAATTTGCAAATCTGACAAAAAATGTGTGCCTTCTTCAAAGTTTTGAGGAAAGCTAAGAGATTCAAGTGGTCAACCAAATGCAAACAAGCCTTCCAAAGCCTGAAGCAGTCCCTAGTCTTGCTCCACTACTGTAGACTCCAAAGTCAAAAGAGGAACTCTTACTATGTTTGGGAGTCAAGCTAGAGGCCATCGGTTTGTTCTTAGTTCAGGAGGAGCTGGGGAAAAAATTCTTGATCTATTACACAGTCAGGTTTATAGGGGATCTAAGGTCAAGTATCAAATTATTGAAAAGCTAACTTGTGCTTTTATTATCTCTGTTTGCAGGCTTTGACTATATTTTCCAATGCCTCCAATCAGTGTGATGATCGACCATTCGCACAAGTTTGTACTCACACATTTGGAACACTTTATTCAGCTCTTAAAATGGGATGTCAAATTTAGTATGTATGACATCAGTTACATTCCTCAAACGGCGACCATGGCCTAGGCTGTAGCTGATTTCTTATCCGACTTCTCTAAATCAACAAAACCAGATGAAGGATCTGAATCAAAAGAGCAAACCTGGATCTTATATGTTGATTAAGCTTCCAACTAAGCAAGTGCAAGAATCAGAGATGGCTCTTTACAGCTCAATTAGGCAGCATCTCTACCATTCAGTCACTCTGAAGTTTGAGGCTACAAATCAAGTAGAGTACGAAGCTTTGATAGTTAGATTACATTTAGTCCATAAAATGGGAGTACAAAATTTGGCTGTTAAACCCAATTCTCAACTTGTAGTCTACCAAGTAAATTGAGAAATTAAAGCTAGAGATGAAATGATAGTTAAGTATTTGATCAAGGCAAAAAAGGAGACATGAAAATTTAAGAGCTTCAAAATTGGACATGTTGGATGGGAAGAAAACCAAGTGGCTAATCTTATGTCAAAGAACTTATGCTATGAAGAGAATATGCCATGAAAGATTTTCTAACCGACCGTACATGAGCTAGAGGCAATTGAGGTAGAAGCCAAGGGTATGAAAAGTTAGATAGATCTGTAAGTCCACTGCCTATTAACATGAAAATTCCTCGAGGAAGTGGCAGATCCTCAGAGGTTGAAGTTAAAAGTCACCTCATAACTCCTAATTGGAAACACACTTTTTAGAAGGTCAACCACTTCATTCTTTCCAAGGTCTGAAAAAAAAAATAAAGTCCTTCAGATACTGCATTCAGGAAAATGCAGATGTCACTCCAATGAAAAAACCTCACCTCATTGTGTTCAGATGCCACGCCATTTCTAGCAAACCCTCAAAAAAGTGTGAGCAATATCAGAAATAAGCTCCAATGTAGAGTTAACCAGTGCAAAAATTGCAATTGATTATTAGTCCCTGGCCTTTTGTTATTTGGGGCCTTGACATCCTTGGTCTATTTCTTCCATCAAAGGGACAACACAAGTTTTTCTTAGTCATTAGAAGCTATTTTTTCAAATTGATAGAAACGAAATCTCTCACCCAAATTACCGTAGAGGTCAATCAAAATTTAATATGAATAAACATTAGTTATTGATACAGCCGAACTCTAATACTCATCACATACAACATGACGCAATTTGCAAATTAAGGAGTTAGGGATTTCTGTCAAAGTCAAAGGATCAACCTCAAAATTTCATCCGCGTATCACCCTTAGACAAACATGCAAACTAAGGCTGTAAAAAAAAATATCCTACTCTTTTTAAGGAGGTTTAGGGGTAAAGTGGTTATTGGATGGACTTGCTCTCGTCCGTCCTATGGGTTGTCTAACTTATTCCATCACCAATTACCAAAGTAACACCCTTCATGCTTTCTAATAGCATGGAAGCAATGTTGTTGGTCGAGTACAGTCACCATAGCTAAAATGTTATCACTACAATGTTTTTTGATGAAGAGAAGCTCATGTCGGCCGTTAAAATGTTGGATTTAATTATATATATATATATATATATATATATATATGTATATGAAAATATCATTTTAATTTGAAAATTTGAAATCAATCTGCAAAATAAGCACTACACCGTAAGTTATGCATCTACCCAGAAGAATAGACATATCACATACTGACGAGACTCAATTAAATAAACAAAAGAATCTATGACATTCCTCATGATCTGTGGACCATTTATGTTTACTAACAAGTTCTCCTATATAATATAAGAGATTAGATATGGTTTATATTACCTGAGTTCTTAAAGTTTCCTATTTGGGCAAGCCCTATAGTTAATTACATCTTATATGACTAAAGTCACCTAAGAAAACTTTTGATATGGATCAAGAAATAGTGCCTTCATGATTTCAAAGGGTATGATTTTCAAGGTCGGACAATAGAAAATATCAAATGAGAAAGGTGCAAATGTGAACTAGTTGACCTCACTTTTGTGAGGGTCATTCACCAAATAATATTAATAGTAGAAGTCAATTCATCACCTCCTTATTCCTGCATTTTTCTGATAGGTCAAATCTTAACCCAAGAAGTCAACTTTGGTCAAAATGGTCAATTCTGACATAAAGACCAAACCCAATTGACCCAACAGGTCAACACTTGACCTAAAAAGTCAACTTTGGTCAAAATGGTCAATTCTAACCCAATGACCAACCCTACCGACCCAGCAGGTCAACCCTTAACCTAAAAAGTCAACTTTGGTCAAAATGGTCAATCCTGACCCAATGACCAACCCTACTGACCCAATAGGTCAACCTTTGACCCAAAAAGCCAACTTTAGCCAAAATGATCAATTTTGACCCAATGACCAACACTACTGACCCAATAGGTCAACCCATGACATAAAAAGTCTACTTTGGTCAAAATGATCAATCTGACCCAATGACCAACCCTACTGACCCAATAGGTCAACTGTTGACCCAAAAGTCAACTTCAGTCAAAATGGTCAATCCTGATCTAATGACCAACACTAGTGACCCAATAGGTCAACCCATGTCCTAAAAAGTCAACTTTGGTCAAATTGGTCAATCCTGACCCAATGACCAACCCTATTGACCCAACAGGTCAACCTATGACGTAAAAACTAAACTTTAGTCAAAATGGTCAATCCTGACCCAATGACCAACCCTATTGACTCAATAGGTCAACCCATGACCTAAAAAGTCAACTTTGGTCAAAATGATCAATCCTGACCCAATGACCAACCCTACTGACCCAATAGGTCCTTTGACCCAAAAAGTCAATTTTGGTCAAAATGGTCAATTTTTGACCAAATAACTAAATATTGACCCAATGACCTGATTAAGACCCCAAAATGACAAAATTAATCAAATAATTAATTCAAAAATTATTTTATTTAATTAAACTGACTAATAATTTAATTTTCAATATTTTAATTAATTAATGACATAATTAATTAAAATGAAAATTAAATTAAAAGTCATAAAATGACAAAATGCACCAAAATGAAATAAAAATAACAAAATTAAACAAATAATTAATTTCACAATTATTTTGATTAGTTAAATGACTAATGATTTAATTTTTAAAACTTTAATTAATGACATAATTAATTAAAATGAAAAATTAAATGAAAAGTCATAAAAATGATAAAATGCACAAATTAATTAAAAATAATGTAATTAATCAAATAATTAATTCCAAAGTTATTTTTGATTAATTAATGGACCAATAATTTAATTTCCATATTTTAATTAATGACATAATTAATTAAAATGGAAATTAAATTAAAAAGACCTCAAATGAGAAAAAATCAAATTTTAAATAAAAAAGACATGAAAATTAATCAAATAATTGATTTGGAATTATTTCCAATTAATAATTGATTAAAAAAATAATTTCCAATATTTTAATTAATGACATAATTATTTAAAATGGAAATAAAATTAAGAATGGGGTATTAAATGGAATTTTAACCTATGAGATTATAGTTTTCCAAAAATTCCAAATCTCCTTTATCACATCACACATGACCTCATATGGGTTAGACACAACCCATATGACCCATAAAATATAACCAAACCCATTAATGACCCATGACATGCCACTTAACCATGGTTAAAAGCCATTATGAAAGCATTATGATAAAGGAAATGAGGTGGCATGATCCCTTCAATCCAATGAATGATTAATCCATTTGCATGGGATGAGGTGGCCAGCCATCCCAATGGCTTATCACACACCCCTTAAACTACCCAATGGAAGAGAAGCACCACTTAAACCAAGCCTTTACCATGGCTAAATGCAATCATAACTAATTCATGAGTAAGCAGTCTATGTGTAACCTTATGCCAAAGTGAACAAGTGACTTGTAAGCTCATGAGAAAGAGCAAGTCCAACTCATTTTAAGAAGTCAAACCACCTCATGGAATGCCCAATAGGATGAATCCATGGACTTAGCTCAATCCATATCATAATGAGAGTTCATTACGAACATTACCCTGGAAAAACCATAGGGATAAAATTTCAGGTGAAAACTTAACATCAGCCATCATTAAGAAGGATAACACCTACCCCAAATGAAACCAAATGAATCCAAGCCTCCCCATGGCTATAAAAAGGCCCTACCCGAAACGATGTAGAGAGGAGAAAAAAATTCCTAGAGATCTATAGGCTACCTAAACACAAAAAAAATCTTGCTAAGGATCTTAGCAATCCATTCTAGCCAAAATCAAGCCATAAGACTAGCCCGATCTAGCCAATTGACCAAAACCCAAACTGAATCCAAATCAAACCACTTAGTCAAAATTACCCACAAAGGCTAGCTGCAAATCTAAATTGAAGTGATAAGGAACTTCTTTGGGATTACTAGAGGCTGACCAACAAGTCTGATCAAGCTCAAGACTATTGTGGCTAAGGTATGGATTTTTTTGTCCAAAATAATTCGTATAATAAAAAAATCATGGGCTAAACTAGCCCAGAAAATTATGATCGCCATATAGATGTGATCAACACCTCCAGATGATTCCATAGGTTCAAAAATCACTCAATTTTATTGAGAAATGAGTGAGATATTGAACCTATAAGTTGGACGGTTCAACAATTTTCTGAATTATCTGGATTAATCCATGACCATCCGATCTCGTGTTTTGGAACAGACAGCGCTGGTCGTGCACCACCGTGTTCGGTGTTTGGATTTGTGCAGCGGATCGTCCCGCGTCTTCGATCGTATGAGGACACGCGGCGTGCTCTCGATTTTCTGGGCTAAGGTTAATTCAAATTAACCTTAAAATAATCGAAAATCATATCTTTTTTGCACAGAGCTCCTAAAAATAAAATAAAATACCTCTGGAAAGCTCTTGAAGAGAAGAAAATTATGAAATTGAAATCATAATTTTATTCTCAGTATTTCATTTTTAAATAATTAAATACTCTCTAGAGTATTTTAATTATTAAAAATTATTCACAAACGAGAAAAATCTGAAATTTTGGGGAATTCATCTTTATGTTTTCAGAGATCATTTCTGAATTTTCTAGATTAGAAAACCCCTTTAAGACCTCCTTTGATAATTTTCAAGACATTTTGTAATTATTTTAAATAATATTTATAAAAATGAAAATTAAGAGAAATAAAATTGGAAAATGTTTGGAACATTTAAGGTAATAGACAATAACCTTAAAATGACATTTCTTAAACCTTTAGATAATTTTAAAAGACATTTTCAAAAATAGGGTTAAAATTTACTATTTAACAAATTTAACCCTAAAATTCCAAATTTCTTTAGTTACTTAGCCTATTCTATAATAGACTTGGTTCAAAATAACTCACAATAAACCTATAAATAAACCATAATTAAGTAAAAAATGACAAATTAGACTTAATAAAACCCTAATTAGGTTTAAGACACCATTTAGACCTAATTAATTAAAGTTAAACCTTAATCACATTAAGTTTAACTAAATAAACCATAATTAAGTTTAAAATGACAAATTAGACTTAATAAATTAGGTTTAAGACACCATTTAGATCTATTTAATTAAAGTTAAATCTTAATCACATTAATTTTAACTAAATAAACATAATTAAGTCTAAAATGACAAATTAGACTTAATAAAACCCTAATTAGGTTTAAGACACCATTTAGACCTAATTAATTAAAGTTAAACCTTAATCATATTAAGTTTAACTAAATAAACCATAATTAAGTCTAAAATGACAAATTAGACTTAATAAAACTCTAATTAGGTTTAAGACACCATTTAGACCTAATTAATTAAAGTTAAATCTTAATCTCATTAAGTTTAACTAAATAAACTATAATTAAGTCTAAAATGACAAATTAGACTTAATGAAACCCTAATTAGGTCTAAAACACCAATTAGATCAAATTAAACTAAGTTAGACTTTAACCACATTAAGTTTAACTTAATAAATCCCTATTAGGTCTAAGACATCAATTAGACCTCATTAAACATTGTTAAGCCTTAATCACATTAGGTTTAAAGCCATTAACTCTAATTAGGTTTAACTCATATTAAATCAAATTAATCAATTTAAACCACACTTAAATTAGGTTTAATTAACTTCTAAACCTTATCCAAATTAACCCTAAACTTATTAGACTTAACCCATATTTAGTCTAATTAATCAATTAAACCTTACTCAAATTGGGTTTAATTAATCCTAAACTAATTAAACTTAACCTATATTAAGTCTAATAAACTATTAAACCTTACCTAAATTAGGTTTAATTAATCCCAAATCAATTAGACTTAACCCATATTAAGTCTAATTAAACTATTAAACCTTACCCAAATTAGGTTCAATTAATCCTAAACTAATTAGACTTAACGCATATTAAGTATAATTAATCAATTAAATATTACCAAAGTTAGGTTTAATTAATCCTAAACCAATTAGATTTAACCCCTAATTAAATCTAATTAATGAATTAAACCTTACCTAAATTAGGTTTAATTAACCTTAAAAACCAATTAGACTTAACCCTAATTAAGTTTAATTAATCAATTAAATCTTGCCCAAATCAGATTTAATTGGTCTTAAACCTAGTAAACTAAACTACAATGAAGTCTATCACATTAGAATTAATTAAACTATTAAACCTTAACCAACTAAGGTTTAATCAATCTTAATCTATAATTAAGTCTATCAAATTAGATTATTAAACCTTAACCAACTAAGGTATAATCAATCTTAAATCATAATTAATTCTATTACACTAGACTTAATTAAACTATTAAACCTTACCCAAATAAGATTTAATCAATCCTAAAACTTATTTACATATAATTCATTAGGCTTAATAAAATTATTAAACCTTAAGTAAACAAGGTTTAATTAAACTTAAGCCTTGCTTAAATTAGGCTTAAATAACTTTAAATTTCAATTAAGTCTATTTTTAATTAAACTTAATTAAACCTTAAGTTTTACTAAAATAACACTTGAATGGTCTTTAAATTCTAGTTAAGACTAATCTGATTAGATTTAATTAACCTTTGAGTATTATTTAAATAAAACTTAAACCTTAATTAAGTTTACCTTAACTAGACTTAACTCAAACTTAAGGTCAACCCATATTGAACTTAAGTCAACCTTAAAGTCTAGGTTCAACCCAACTTGAATCAAACATAAATCAAACTTAAATCAAACATGAGTTCAACCCACATTGAAATGTTAACCCTAAGTCTAGGTTCAATCTAACTTGAACTTAACTTAACTCAAACCTAAATCAAACTTGAGATCAATCCACATTGAACTTAAGTTAATATTAAGTTCTGGTTCAGTCTAACTTGAACTTAACTCAAACTTAAATCAAACTTGAGTTCAACACACATTAAAATTAAGTTAACATTAAGTTTAGGTTCAATCTAACTTGAACCTAACTCAAACCTAAATTAAACTTAAGTCTAACTCACATTGAATTTAAGTTAACCTTAAGTATAGATTCAACATAACTTGAATCTAACTTAACTCAAACTTTAATCGAACCTAAACCATAATTAAGTCTACAACATTAAACTTAATTAAACCATTAAACCTTAATCGACCAAGGTTTAATCAAACTTAAACCATAATTAAGTCTACTTCATTAGACTTAATTAAACCTTTAAACCTTAATCAACTAAGGTTTAATCCAACATAAATCATAATTAAGTCTACCACATTAAACTTAATTAAACTATTGAACCTTAATCAACTAAGGTTTAATCCAAACTAAACTATAATTAATTCTATCACATTAGACTTAATTAAACCATTAAACCTTAACCAATTAAGGTTTAATCAAAACTAAACCATAATTAAGTCTACCACATCAGACTTAATTAAATCATTAAACCTTAATCGACTAAGGTTTAATCAAACATAAACCATAATTAAGTCTACTACATTAGACTTATTTAACTAAGGTTTAATTAAGTTAAGTCTAACTTACTAGACTTAATTAATGTTTAAACCTTACTCAAATAAAACCCAAATAATCTCAAATCCTGGATAAATTAAATTAGAATTAATTAAACCTTAAGCCTTACCTGAAGAGGACTTAGATGGTCTATAATTCTAATTAAGTCTAATCTATTTAGACTTAATTAACCTTTAAGTATTATTTAAACAAGGATTAAAACTTAATCAGATTTATTTTTTTTAACTTAAGTTCAAAAAGACAAGAACTCAAGTTAATTAGATTCAATCCATATTGAATCTAATCTTAAAATAACAACTTAAGTTCAAACAGACATGAACTTAAGTTAATTAGATTCAATCTACATTGAATCTAACTTAAAATACTAACTTAAGTTCAAACATACATGAACTCAAGTTAATTAAATTCAATCTACATTGAATCTAACTTAAAATACTAACTTAAGTTCAAACAGACATGAACTCAAGTTAATCTATATCGAATCTAACTTTTAAAATTCTAACTTAAGTTCAAATAGACATGAACTCAAGTTAATTAGACTCAATCTACATTAAATCTAACTTTTAAATTCTAACTTATGTTCAAACAGACATGAACTCAAGTTAATTAGATTCAATCTACATTTCTAAATTTAAGTCAAAACTCAAGTTTGATCCATATCAAGCTTAACTTGACATAAAATTAAACCTAAAATCAAATTCAAATCGACATAAATTGACATTCAAGACATACTAAATCAACATTTCAGATCAAACTTGGATATCCTACAAATTCTGAGACAATGAAGATCTTATGACATTATTTATGACAATATTTCTTTGTAGGTTGAAGACAAGTTTCGTTTAGATTTCTTTTGCATGTTATAGGGTTTGCTAACTCTGTTTTGCAGGATGACATTATGGAAATGAGACAAACAACATTGACAAAACAAAACACAAATAACAAAACAAAACCAAAACTTTTAGGATAGCCACAAAAAAATGACAAGACATTAAAAAGACAAACAACAAAATAAAATGATAAACAAGATGACATAAAATTGACATGACAAAAAGACATCTAGGATTGATAGTGGGTACACCTTTCCTTAAAAAAAAAATTTCTAGAAAACAAATGATCAACATTAATCAGAAGTTTTCTTAGACAATTAGAAGATTTAAAAGAACCCATGATAGATATCACATATAGAAATCTGTGGTTAAGACTTCATAATTTTCCTTGTATAGAAATTCTAGAATGTGGTATTCTAGAATCTTCTTTTATAAGGATTATCATAAACATCATTTTCTACTGTTTTCTATTAGCCCTAAATTTCTTAATTCCTTTATAGGATTTACAGAAATAAGATTACGACAATATTAAATAGAGTTGCGACTCCTTGACATTCACATAAAACATGACATTGGCGGCGAAGACTGATCCTCTGATATTTATACTTAGAAATATGATATGAAAATTGGCAACGACACAAAAAACTTGAGCCGCTAGGAATATATGTGCGTCAAAAACTTGGTATCGTCCGGTAAATGCAACGACGCCAAAAACTTGACTCCGCTGGATAAATGCGCTGATGATTTAGATATGAAACTTATGATTTTATAATATGGGATACTACGTAAGTATACATATTATTTATCAAGTAATATAGAACTTTTTGATTAAGCCCCGAGATATGAAACCCACAGGGAAAATATAAAAATCTTTAAAGGAATCAGAAAATTATCTTTTTACTTTCTTTAATTGTTTTTGAAAAAGTATTTCTTGATTTTGAAAAGTTTTGAAAGTCGATTTGTCTTTAGAAATTTCCTTAATAAAATGTTAAGCAAGAAATTAAAATTATAATAACTAATAATACTGGATGTAAAATACTATTAACTAGAATATCTTTTTCTTTCCTTTTATGAAGTAGTAATAATTCTTAAAGTATTGTTGTGGAAGTATTCAAATTTGTTGTGACAGATAGAAGCAAATGTGTTCTTTACCCTTACTAGTTCTATAAAGAACATAGGTTAATTTGAAATTTTTATTATTTTGAACATGGTTAGGCAGGGAAGATATCAGTCTCTCACTCTAGAGTTCTCTCGATTCCCACCACCTGGGGGCTAACTTCTCATAAAAAAAACTCAAAACTTCAAACCAAATTAGGGGGTTTTAGCCTGTCACTCTAAAATCCTCTACTTTTACTCCCTTTTATAAAAATATCTTCTAATATTACATTCAATTATATGGACTACAATTCTCACCCATATAATTGCATGTGATTATTAATAGCTTTTATGAGACAATACCACATTGGATCTTACATAATCTCAAGAAATTCTACAACTTAACAGGCCAAATTAAGAAGTAAACAAAGTTTTTAGAATCAATCTTCACAACTTCTTCCAACTTTTAAACACTTATACTTTCCACAACAATTCTTTGTAAATTAATTACTTCTCCATTTAAGAAACAAAAAGATAAAGTAAACTACTCAGAATGCATTGAGAAAATACAAAAACTCATTGATTTGAAATTAAAAACAATAAGAAAAATAATAAACGAAAGCAAGTATTAATATAAAGATTAAAAGTAAACACTTATCTGAAAATCCTCTCCACAAGACTAAGGAAGTTCCTCTGAAACTTTGACTTTTCACTAAACTACTCCTCAGAGCAAGTCTCCCAACTCCAATGACTCAGAATACAGACTTCAGACTTCAATAAAAACTAAACTAAATGAAAGAAAAGAAGTGGGAAGAAGAAGAAGACTTCACTCCGACCCTTTTCTCCTTTCTAATCTCTACTCCTACTCTAAAATAATAACTCTTAAAAATGCAGTAAAAGAACAAAAGAAAGAAAGAAAGAACCCTTCAAAATGCAAAGGAGGAGTCTCCTAATCTTTCCTAATACTCTCCTTAAATAGTAAACCAAAAGGTGTCTTGGTGTCTCTTCAAAAGTGTCCATATTCAATGTATCTACCAAGAATGCACCACTTCATTCAAACTTGCCGCCCAAAGGAAGCAATGGTAGTTACTAACAACAGTTGCATCCCATCCCCTTTGAAATTTGCGCCAAATTCATTTGAATTTCGATTTTTAACTTAGCCGCGAGTGCCAAAATTTTGATTTTTCATTTTTTTGCTCCAAATTTGATCCAATTTTGCTCCTTTCATCATGACCATCCATTTTCATCATACCTACCAGAAAAACATAAAATACCTTCCATTAAAGTGCAATATCATTAAAAATAGGTATAAAATGTGCAAAATCAATTAACATCAAAATCAAATTCTTGGGGTTGAGGATTTTTCATCCGAGACTGCATTGCTTTAGGATTCTTTCCCTATCGCAATGAAATACATCAA
Organism: Papilionanthe hookeriana x Papilionanthe teres; assembly: GCA_022702705.1. NCBI lineage: Eukaryota > Viridiplantae > Streptophyta > Magnoliopsida > Asparagales > Orchidaceae > Papilionanthe > Papilionanthe hookeriana x Papilionanthe teres. Next base: position 158,201,447 of record CM040424.1, read on the forward strand.
ATTCAAATTCTTGGGGTTGAGGATTTTACATCCGAGACTGCATTGCTTTAGGATTCTTTCCCTATCGCAATGAAATACATCAAAATCAAATTCTTGGGGTTGAGGATTTTACATCCGAGACCGCATTGCTTTAGGATTCTTTCCCTATCGCAATGAAATACATCAAATTCAAATTCTTGGGGTTGGGGATTTTACATCCGAGACTGCATTGCTTTAGGATTCTTTCCCTATCGCAATGAAATACATCAAAATCAAATTCTTGGGGTTGAGGATTTTACATTCGAGACTGCATTGCTTTAGGATTCTTTCCCTATCGCAATGAAATACATCAAATTCAAATTCTTGGGGTTGAGGATTTTACATTCGAGACTGCATTGCTTTAGGATTCTTTCCCTATCGCAATGAAATACATCAAAATCAAACTTTTGGGGTTGAGGATTTTACATACGAGACTGCATTGCTTTAGGATTCTTTCCCTATCGCAATGAAATACATCAAAATTCAAATTCTTGGGGTTGAGGATTTTACATCCGATACTGCATTGCCTTAGGATTCTTTCCCTATCACAATGAAATACATCAAATTCAAATTCTTGGGGTTGAGGATTTTACATCCGAGACTGCATTGCTTTAGGATTCTTTCCCTACCGCAATGAAATACATCAAAATCAAACTTTTGGGGTTGAGGATTTTACATCCGAGACTGCATTGCTTTAGGATTCTTTCCCTATTGCAATGAAATACATCAAAATCAAATTCTTGGGGTTGAGGATTTTACATCCGAGACTGCATTGCTTTAGGATTCTTTCTTTCCCTATTGCAATGAAATACATCAAAATCAAATTCTTGGGGTTGAGGATTTTACATCCGAGACTGCATTGCTTTAGGATTCTTTCCTCATCGCAATGAAATACATCAAAATCAAACTCTTGAGGTTAAGGATTTTACATCCAATACCGCATTACTCTGAGATCTCTCCTCATTGTAGTGGTTCAATCCAATCAATTCATTTTTTCTTTTGAGGTTGAAGATGTTACATCTAAAACCACAAAATTCCAATTTTCATTTCAAGTTCGAATCCCTTCAAATTAATTTTGAAAAAACTTCAATTTAAATTAAAACTCAAGCTAAAATCTAAACTTACACATCAAAACTTAAACTGAAATAAAATCTAAATTGAAATTCCCCCAAGTCATGTGATTTGGGATTCACCTCCTTTTCCTTTCCCCAGCGAGAGTTCAGGAATCTCCAGTCTCAGAGATATATTTGACACTCCCCAGCGGAAATTCTTCTACTTCATCCTAAGTTTGTCACTTGGACATCTGTGTTGGTTTTTTTGATCTTTTCGGTCAACGCCAATACGCGCGGTGTGCTTGGTTAGCACACCACACCTATTGGGGGTCCATTTATTGACCTCATTTTTGATGAGGTCTTCTCTTCTTCTCTTTAGTACTTAGGATCTAGCCTTAGGCTTTTCCTTTGACTATCCTAGAGGATTAGAATTGGGATCCACCACTTAGAAATTCAAACCACTTCTTAACTCCCTGCAAACTCCACAAACTTGACTGTAGAGCCCTAATCACCTAGAGGGTTGAAATCAAATGTGGAAGTTTAAAGGATGAGTTCCTATATGAACTCTTTGGCCTTAGGACTGCCCTGGGTGGCCTGGTCTGGTGAAGGGCTGACTTACACACACACTACACCTATACACTACACTTTCACACACATCCTAAAAACACACCCATACCTAACTTGACCTCCTGACTCATGAAGGTGATTCACATGGATGGTCCTTAACCCCTAAGCCCTTGAGTAAGAGGGTTAGGAACAACATAGTGGATGCCTCAAATGAGTCCCTTCATGGCTCATGTGGGCTTGATATGGCTTCATGGCTCAACCAAAATGATTTCATTCCACTTACAATTACTCGATCTTCATTTTTGCAAATTTTCAATTTTTGACCCCAGGGACCCTACACCCGCCTAGCCTACCCAAAGCCCTTGAAATTACCCAAATTTTTCAAAATTTTCAAATCACCCAAACTTCCCCAAAATTGACCTTGAACATTTCCTCACCAATCAAGTTGATCACCCATAGCCAAAAATACCAAAAATTCCAAAAATACCTCCCAATACCCTCCAAATACCCAAAATACCCCTCTTGACCCAAAAATCCAAAAATTCAAAAAATTCCTAGAAAATTCTACAAAATCCCAAATATTCCCAATTTCATTTTTTCCAACTACACCATGGGCCAATTGTGTCAATTTACCCCACTTTTGTTAAAACCCCCAATTTGACCTATTTTAACCCAAAGTGAACCCAATGTCAAACCAAACCTACCCAATTGACCCAAATTCTAGTCCAATTCAATTCTAAACTTCAATTTAACATTCCCAACACCAATCTAGACCAGATCCAAGTCCAATTTGATTGACATTTGAATCCAATTTCACTTTTGGCCTTAAAGCCCAATTTGGATCCATGACCCAAACTTAGCCCAAACTAACCCAATTCAACTCCAATTAACCCCAAACCTTTTCTAAACCTTCCTTAACATGCCCACAAACAAAAAACTAACATGATTTACCCAAAATTTAGACCCAAACCCCACTCAAATTCAACCCAAAGCCAAAAAGCCCAATTTTGACCTAAACCCAAACCTAACCCAAATAAGCCCAAACCCCAAAATCAAAACCCAACCAAAGTCAATTCCTCTTTGAAACACTCCCATAAACATTTCCCAACATTAATTTTACATCAATTTCAATCCTAGCCCAACATTGGCCCAAGTTAGCCCAATATGACCTACATTGGTCCATTTACCAAAGAGGCCCAAATCCAACCCCATTCAAACCCAAATCACTCCAAACTCATTTCAAATTACTCATGACATATCCCTAAACCAAACCCAACAATTATTTGGCCCAAACTTCTACAAAATTCCCATCCATGAATTTATTCTTAAATCTAAAAGCACACTCTTTAAACCATCTTGAAAGCCCATCCAAAGTGAAATCCAAAAGCCCAAAGCCCACATGGCAATTCCTTCTCATCATCCCTTTAATTGGGATCAATTCCAAAGTCCCAAATCAATCATCAAATCAACCTAAATCAAGCACCATCTAAATTTTTCACTAAATTGCCAAAATCTCCAAATTCCTTTTTCATATAAATGGATCCACTTTTCCTAAGCCAAGGATGAGCCAAATGAAGCCACACGTAAGCCATGGACAAACCACATGAAGCCATGGAAGCTTTGACATGTGACCAAGCCATTAATGGCAGAAGGAGGGCCCCCTTTCCTAATCCTTCATTAAGCCTTTTTAACCATAAGCATGTCACACACTAAACCATGCTTAGCCACCTCACCATGGATGGAGACTTCACCACTCCATGGCAGTGACCCAAGTGACTCTTTTCAGCCCAAAACCGGGCCTTGGGTGGTGCACCTAGCCCAAAAGGATGGGTTGACCCAAATCGAGCCAAAGTGGCCTCTCCCCCATACCATTTTAATCCAAGCACTTTACACATGTCCATGGCCGATTAGTGCACAAACCTCCGGCCACGACCCACTGGACCCGAGGGTGACCCATGCCTGCCGGCCGGCCGCACAGGTCGCCGGAAAACACCATGGCCGAGACCTTGGGAGGAGCCTAGGTTGGAATTCCAACCTGCTTGAGCTGCCCCATCCCCGGTGGCCATTTCGATTGTTCTTCTCTTGCTTAAGAGCAGGTCGATCTCGATCCCTAACTCCCCACAGGAGGCCCTCCAGCCTCTCCTATTTAAACACCCCCTCTCTCGGCCATGGAAGAGGTGCTTGAACCAACCTTAAGGAAACTTCTGCCAAAATCATTCCGGACCACTCTCTACACATAGAGCACTTGATTTCCACCGGATTCCGGCCCGATTCCCTCTAGGCGAGCTCGATTTTGAGTTCAAACTTCGGCACAAAACCAGGACACTTCTTCACGGTGGACCAATCCCCAAATTGATTGATCCTACACCTTCACCGGACCGAGGGAAGAAGTCCAGCAGCAAAAGCCCCCTCTCCGGGCCACCCATCCGTTCCGGACTCCAAGCTTTGTAATCGGGCGTGGTCGAAATCCTACCTAGACAATTCACCAGACCAGGAGACTTCATCTGGAGCTTGCTGGGACGCAATCGAAGGTGACACAACCCTCAGATTGAAGCCACACTTCTGCGAGCTAAGGTATGAGCTAACTCTTTATCCCGAGCTTCTGGAGATTCTCCATTTCAAATGCCTTAATTTCAATGCATGATCACCATATAGATTTATTCGTCTCTTCAAGACGAATCCATAGAGCACAAGAACACTAAAATCCGTTAAGTATTGAGTGAGATATTAAGGATTTAGTGTGGACGGTTCTCGGGCTAGGAAGCTTGGGGACGATGAACGGATGCCGTTCATTTAATACACATGCAGACTGACGGCAAGGATCGCGCCGGATGAGGAGACGGAACGATACAGCGGGCCCCTAGAGCGCTGAGTCGGATGGCGGCACCGAATCAGAACACGCCGCGTGGCCTTTCGGAGACGCCGAGGTTGAGTCAGCGCCGCGTGGATAAGTAGAAAAATAGGTTATTTTTCTATTTATTTAATTCCCTAAACTTCAAAAATGCATAACTTTGTGTAGGAAAATAAGAAAAATAAAATAAAAATACCCTCTTGCTCAGTGAACAGAGGAGAATAATGCGGAAAAGAAATCATTTAATTTCATCAAGTATTTTATTTTTAATAATTTATTTATTCTCTGCACATTTTCAATTCTCCATGCATGTATACAATTCACCATGGCATGAGACCATAGGGCTTTTGAAGCCTACGAATTTGGGAACATTCCACGAATTTTCCAAAGTCGAGAGGCCATCCCTATGAAGAGTTGTTGATTTTTCAATTCTAGGTTGCTAGTTTGAGTATTTTAATTCCAATAATTAGCATATTATGAAATAAATTCTAGGAAAATTTGGTGATGTTTATTATGACCAGAGGAACCTAGGAAACATAGGTTTTGAATTAATCCACTTGGAATAACCCTAATTGGCTTAAACACCCAAAATAGGTCCTTAATTAATTAGAGCTAAAAATACATCAAATTGACTTGAAATCAATTCTCCACTGACCTTTTTGGATCAGAGGAACCCACCATAAAAATTTGAGGTCAATTGGACTTGGTTAGCCCTACTAAATGGGTTGATTAAGCCATTTAGCCAATTTAAACTTTAAAAATTCATAACTTTCAAAATACTTTTCAAAAATTCACTAAATTGGTTTTGGAGCCTCTCTGATATCAGGGGAATTTAAGAAAAAATAAATTGCAATTTTCTAAAAAAGTTGATTTTTTGCATTATTTTAATATTTTAATAATTAAAAAATAATAAAAATCACAAAAATAATAAAATTCACCAAAATGTCACATTTTGAATTTTAATCACTTGGGAACAAATCTCATATTTTTATTAAGTCTCTATAATGAGATATTAAATTTTAAAGCCTTAAGGTAATTTTAAAATTAAAAAAATGTATATTTTTAGTATTTCCACTAAAATAATTCTAATAAATCAAAGAGAAATCAGAAAATTATAAAAATTGATTCTCTGATTTCCTTGATATCAAAGAGATTTTTGAAAAATATAAAATTCATTTTTCAACCTTTATTTTATTTTTAAATTAATTAATACTCCAAAACTCAAAATAATTATAATAAAAAGAATATAATTCAAAAAATCACCAAAATTGGTCCAAGTGATTCTCTGGTCATTAGGAATATCCCATAATTTTCTTAAGGATAGAAACTTTCCCTTGTTCATATTATTAAATTTTCCTTGGAAATCCCTATTTTCCACCAAAAATAATTACATAAATAAATTAAATACAGAAAAATCACATTTTCTCCTCTCATGCCTTGATTGACATATGAGTGAAGTCACATAAAAATTTTAAGTTCATTTAAGCTCAATTTAGTGAGTTATGAAATTATTAAGCTTGAAGGGCAAAATGGTAATTAAAATTTTAACCTTTAATTAAAACTTTAGGCTTAATAAAATTAAAGAGTAAAGTATTTGATCCTAATCTGATTTAGATGATTGAAATTTGAATAATAAGGGTAGAAACCTATTAAACAATTTAAAAATAATTGAAATAAACCTTAATTAAATAATTGATTAAATTTAGAAGAATAATAAAATTAGAATTATTAAAATAGGGATATTATTAGGAAGAGATTTGTTCTTTAATTTAAGAATCCCTAAATTAATCATCTCAATAATATTTAATTCCTAATTAAAATGATAATCCAAATTTAAGATTCAAAATGCTAAAAGACTTAATCATTAAAGTAAAGTTAAATTATTTAAATTAAATCCTTTTAAAATTTCAATTAAATTAATACTTTAATAATTAAAATTAAAAACATAAAAAAAGAGAATAATAAAATATTAAATTAAAATTGAAAACAAAATTAAATTAAAATTTAAATTAAAATTTAAGTTAAATCAAATTAAATCAAATTAAACTAAATTAAATTAAATTAAATCAAATTAAATTAAATTAAATCAAATTAAATTAAATTAAATTAAATCATATCAAATCAAATTAAATTGAATTAAATTAAATAATAGAATCAAGTTAAAATTAAAATCAAATTAAATTAAATTAAAATTAAAACTAAACCAAATTAAATTAAATTAAAGTTAAATTAAATTGAATTAAAAATAACATCACCTAAGACATAAAGAAATTCAAAAATAAATATAAAGCAACTTAAACACTATTCCAAATTTAAACCCGTTAACTGAAATTAAATTAAATCACAAACCATTTGAATATCAATTTGCCTTCAAAAGCTCTTATTGTCATAACTCCTAAACAGAACGTTAAGTGAAGTGTTACTTCACTCATAGGATATTCAAATGTCCTAGTTCACTGAGTAAGATAACAACAAAACTTGAATTCCCGGACAATTAATTCATTTGTATAATTAAATTCTCTTGGACTTAAAAATAATCCTAGAAATATTGAAAAGATGTTTAAGACTCGTCTTAAGCACTTCCTCGATATGATGGAATGTTTATAAGAACAATTGAACTTAATTGTTCCTTGATGAAGAAAATTGTCCTCAAATCAAAACACAAGAACCTAGACGTCATAAGGGATGACTAACTATAGGATTAGGAACTTGGTAGAAAACCATAACCCTTCCCTTAGCTTTTCCTAGGAACTTGCTTTAAATGCTTAAATATTCTAATTGTGTTTTAAGTGCAGCTTGGGATGACGGGAAGACCCTCCAGGTACGCTTTTATTTTATTGCAATTTATTTAATCACATCGCACTTACTTTTCTTGCATGATAAACAACTGTTGCATGAAAACCCACACTTTTAGGATAGTCCCTAAAACTGAAACCAAAACTAAATTAAAAGTAATTACAAGAAAAAATTCACCGCCACAACATTTCAAAATATAAAACAACTCAAAATTTAATCACAAACAGAACACAAAACTGCAATTACAACTAAATTAAAACGTCTTGTTGGATGATCGGGAATGCCTCGGATGATGTAACCTATGTGTTGCTAACGGGATTTCCCATGGTCTAAATGAAAGTGTGGAACTCATTTAGTTGAGTTTAGCAAATTCATCTGGACTAAGTGAATCCAATTAAAATAACGATGCCGGAAGGATGGAACCGTGGGATCTTAACCGGTGTTGTTATAATCAACTTTAAGATTTGTTTTAATTAAAACATAAAAAACACTTGGAAATTAAGAATTTCTCTAAACCAAAACACTTCTCTCATCTCCTGATTCATGACTTCTAAAACTAAACCTCTGCAACAACAAGGAGCTTGGAGCACAGTGGGCAGCACGACCATCGTCATCAGCAAAACTCGGATCTACTTCAGCAAAACTTTCTTAGAATTAAATAACCAAGCCATAGGACTTCGAGGTAGTTTGCCTAGTGCAACATAAATCCTCGACCTTTTGTTAGGCATTTGCATTGCAAATTAAGCCCTAACCGGTCTTAGAGATTCCGAGGTAGTCGTCCGATACGACATAAACCCTCACATCTTCCGAGCTATTTGTATGATTTTATCATACAAATATAAGTCCAAATTAATTAAAATTGACAAGATTGAAATATCAGATAAACATTAGGACTTTCCTAAATCCAAGCCAAACAATAGGATAGTCGGGAAATTACCAGAGTTCGCTTCAAATCTGTGATTTCTCTTACCTTTCTTCCTTTGGATTCCCAAAATAAAATGTTCCAAATTTGATCCATTCCTTATTGAAATTCCAAAATTCAATCCTTTGAAAACTTAAACTTTGAAATTCTTGAGAGCGAACTACGATTATTATCGAGAGTTTTCTTAGGTGATTCCCGTCACTTAAGATGTAATTAACTATAGGGGCTTGCCCTTATAGGGAATTTTAAGAACCCGAGTAATATAAACCCTACTTAATTCATTTATATTAGCGAGGGAACTTGTCGGCTTATAAAATTGGTTCGCAGACCAAACGGATGTCACAAACCTTTCTAGTTTATTTAATCGAGCCTCATTATCAAGCAGTGTGTCTATTCTTCGGGGTAGAAACACAGTTTGTGGTGCGGTGCTCGTTTATGTAAACTATTCGGGATGTGAGATCAGTTTGATTTCATATCTTAAGATTTTCAAACTTAAAATTATTTTCAAAATCAAATGCTACTTTCTAAATTATATATATATATTTAAATTAAATTTTAAATATAAAATTCGCCGACAACTTCTGTAGGCGACCTCTTTTCAAAAATACAACACTCAACCTAAAAATATGCCGACAATTTCTGACGACTCCGCTGGGGACTAATTCCTCTCTCCATATTAATCAGGAATATTCTGCTTTCAAAAATCGGTAGTGTATTCATGTTCCTAGTGGATCAAACTACCCTTCTTTCCGTTGGAATACTATGTTCATTTCTACCTTGAACAAGTATAGCCAACATTCTCTCGGATTTAGGAGCCACTGTTTAGACACCCCTAAACGAGAGAGGTTTCTGAGATCCTTTTACCTCATTTACGAGGTGGGGTGGACCCCGATAGGTATTAGTTTAGGAGCGGTCTTGCGGGTCGAGAAGTTTCTACAAGACTTTCTCTTCCTTTTCCAGTTCCTAATCAATTCCTTTTACCCTTCCTACAACTCTCCTTCTTTTAATAATTCTCCTTCCTAACAAACAAATCTTTTCGAAAAAATATAATTTTCCTTTAATACCACCAATACACTAAGATAAACAAAAATGTGTTCGGACTCTTTCTTTTTCGTCATAAGTTTTACGACAAGAAGAAGCACGATTCGGGGACTAACACTTGGAATGCGCCTGCGAAATGGAAGCCCCAAGACCGATCTTCTCCTTCGTCGACGGACTCGACCGGCCGTGTTCAAGGACGAACTGCCTAATAATGGAATTATTCGACTCAGACAAGGATTTGGGGACACCGACATCAAAATCCTCGACGTCACTCTCTTTTCACTCACAAGCAAAGTACCAAAAACTGAGAAGCCATTGATTGAGTTTAACCTCAAGTCAACTCATGAATTCCCCCTGCAAAGATTCCAGCCGAGAGGAGTATCGTTGTTCGCGGAAGAATCTGTTGTTGCTACCCCGCTGATGCTAGTTGTCTCCGCACCTACCCGGCTACGCCGGACTAAAGGGAAAGGAGATTCGAACTAGGATGAACTCGTTACCGTGGAGGGTACGGATCTTCTTGTGAAACCTTCGTTTTTAAATCGGGTCCAGCTCGAGAATTCCATCGCCGACACGGACTCGGAGAAGGAACGAAGTAGAAGGATTGCTAGAGAAGCCGAAGCTGCTGAAGTTGCTTTCCTAGAAGAAATCCCAGAACTGCCCGAGTATACACCGTTGCCTGAATACATACCACTTTTGGGAGGAAGCAGGTTCCATCCCCTCTCCGCCGCAGAGGATGAAGAAAATGTTCGCAAGATTGCTGCCGCATTGCCTCAGCCCGTATATTACAACGATAGCCGTAAGAAAAGGGCTATAATTACGCTATTTGCCCGACTGTAAACCCTGATAGAAAAGTTAGCAAAGAAAGAAAAATGCCCTGTGTCAGAGATTTTAAGAAGGATAGGGCGGGTGCCAGCCAAGTCCCGTCTTGGGCCGCGAGTAGAACCTGCTATCGGTGCGGAAAAGCCGAATAAGAGAATGAAAGCTAGTCCGCTCGTCGTTGTTTCGAGGACTACAAATTAGGGAGGATACCACCTTCCGACATTTGGGCGACGGACCATCCGGTCCCGGACACTTCGCTGCTAGGAGGATGGTATGGCGTCCCACTACTGGACAATTAAGATTAAAACAACAACTCGAGAAAGAAAGTCTCGTCGAGAGACTTGAGTCCGAAGAAAGCGCTACCGCGAGTGAAGGGGACTCATGAGAAGGAAACCCGACGGTTATCACATGACAAGCTGCAAAGATGTACGAGAAAAGACCACTAGAAGATGCTTATGGAAAAGCTAGAGCGATATTCGGCGATTAGCAAGGGAAAGAGAAGATAAATTCGGAGATGAAGTTGACTCGTCAGAGTTCATGGATGATGAATATGCAGAAATTAACATGGTTGAAACATGAGCTTCGTCACCTTCACAAGGTGCTCCTGTAGTTGCAGAAAGAGAGGAGCCGGAAGTAATTTGGAGGCAGCTTCAAGAGAAAGATGATACGATCGCCCAAATGGCAAAAAGGATGGAAGAGATGGCTGTAGCCCTAGCCACTCTCCAGAGTCAAGTTCAACCCCTAAGAGAAACGCCTCCAGAAGTTATTCATATTACAGACGGAGGAAAAGAGATTACATCCATTAACGAAGACGATCAGCCAAAGAAAGATTCTACCCAGAACATGATTCCGGAAAAGGATATCAAGAGTATGGTGGAACGAGCGAGTGCGAGAAGCCTTGGCACAATCAAAGAGCGGGAAATCCATTCGGACGGGTAGACCTTACCCCAAAGAATTTGATGCTGTCTAATATCCGAAAGGATTTGTACCACCTCTGTTCAAGACCTTTGATGGAACTAGAAACCCTCGGCAGCATGTTGCACATTTTCATGCCAGTTGTTGCAATGCCGGCGGAAATGATGCCTTACTCTTCAGACAATTTGTCAGCAGCCTGTCAGGGATCGCCTTTGATTGGTATGTGGAATTACCGAACGGTTCGGTGAAGACATTTTCAGAACTAGAGAACCTCTTCATCAAGCGATTTGCCGGAGCTCAGCACCACATCACTATAGGTGATTTAGTGGTAGAGAAGTAGAAGACGAACGAAACTTTGGTGGACTACATACTTCGATGGAGGAATCTAAGTATGAAGTGCGAGCCACAGCTACAAGAACAGCATGCAGTCGACATTTTACTTAAGAGCATTCATGGCCCGATAGCACTTCTCCTCAAGGGATTTACTATTAAGACTTTCGAGAAGTTGTTAAGCAAGGCCGGAAGCTTGCAAGAGGAGGCGAAGCAATTAAGTTTCACCGACAAAACAGACAAACAGAAGCCCGTGAAAACTTTTGAAAAGAAGTCCGGGATCGTCGCAGCTGTCGATAATGGCAAGCAGCAGATACAAATACTGCCAGAACGGTCACAACAAACTCAAACGAATTACCAGCAACCCCGACCCAGCTATCAGTCACCCCAACAATATGAACAACCGCCTCGTCCACAACGTACACTAAAGGAGCTTTTGAGCAGGGAGTATCCGTTCAAGAATGAGGTAGTGCCGAAAATGTTCCGCAGTCTGATGAATACTCCAGATTTCCAACTACCAGAACCTAAGAGACCAGAAGAAGTCGACAAGAAAGGTGATCCTAACTTTTGCCCTTACCACCGGATGCTTGGGCATAAGATAGAAGATTGTATTACCTTCAAAAGTTGGCTCAATGACAATCTTCGGAAAGGGAATATAACGATCCCGAAGGAGTACATGAAGGAACCCCAGAAAGGAGGTTCCGTCAATGTTATCTCGACGGATCTCATTGTTCCGATAGATCCCTATGCAACTAATGATGGATGGACTACCGCTTGGACAAAGTCTTCGAAGAAGATTTTGGATCACATCCAAACCGCTTCAGTGCGAGCCTCAATTCAAAGTTCGAAACCTGTCAAGTCGGCACTATCACTTGTGATAGAAGAACCACCTCAACAAGAGACGATGGAAGAGAAGAAGAAAATCGATGAAGAAGAGAAGACCGAGGCTATTAAGGCTAGACTAGGGGCTGCTTATCCTAGGATAGTTGTTTCCGATTCGGGGAAGAAATTTCTCGAACCTCTGACTCTGTATGATTATTTGCTCACTCCGGTGGGATCTTATAATGATAAGAGTTATGGCGTTGGCTACGTTTTGACTGTTTCTAACGATTACGTAACTAGCGACAATCCGGACATCGATTTCGATACAAATGACAATTCTCAAATCATACACAATCTCGACAATCACAATGACAAAGAAGACATCCACCAAGGAGGCTACGAGAGTTCAACAAGCAATGAATCTATTTGCGAGTTTCGAGGAGCTCCATTCACGATAGAGTTAGAGCCTTCGAACTCTGAAGCTAATCCAAAAGAACCTATCATTCTGATTCAGGAGGAGACACCAGCAAACTCAATACTAGATTCAGGAGAAATTACAGAAGTCAATTTAAGAAGTGGAAGAGTTCTACCTCCGAGAATGGGTCCAAAGGACAAAGGAAAGCAGGTGGTTGTTCAGGAAGAACTAACCCGACGAAGAAATGCCCATTCGGGAAGAAATCGAGACACATGGAAATAAAGTGGACTACAACGTGCTAGCCCATCTTAGGAAACTACCGACCAAACTAAGCATCTACGACGCTCTCATCTTATCAAAGGAGATGAGAGAAGCTCTGATCAAGGCCTTACTTGATCTAGAAATTTGCTTAACTCAAATGACCGGAGATTCCTTAGATGAGGTTTGCTCGTTAAAGGAACAGCGAGGTGTTACTTCACGGACAATGACCTACTACTTGGGACGGCAGACCACAACCGACTATTGTACATTTCAGTTACAATCAGGAAGTTTACACTCTCCAGAGTATTGGTGGATCCAGGAGCATCAATCAACATAATGAATCTTCGAACGCTAGCATATTTGGAAATTGATGCTAGCGAGCTTGAAGCGTACAAAATGTTATTAAGAGGATTCAACCAGAAAGGAGAAAGAGCCCTCGGATCAATAACACTGCTAATGAAAACCGGTGACTTAGCAAAGACAACCACAAAATTTCACATAATTGATTCAGAAACGTCATTCAACGCTCTCTTGGGCCGACCATGGATACATGAAAACGGGATGGTACCATCATCCCTACACCGGTGCATCAAATACTACGATGGAGGGGAACGAGTGCATCAAAGGTGACTTACAACCATTCTCCGTACATGAAATTGGAATCCATGAAGATGCAGCTTATTATGCACCTCCGAAGAAAACAATTTTCTCCAGAGATACCATAATGAATGAAGCAAAGGAAATTTGGTATGACGAAGAACCTGAAGTTCTAGTCCAACAGTTACTCACCACTCCCTTACGGCGAGATGGTGAAGGTTTCTCCACAATTCGCATCCGAGGTAGAGGCCGGGGACGAGGTCGTGGCAGAGACGTTAGGACGGTTGGACGGAGGAAACCAGCCATCAATGTTGATTAGGAAGACAGCTCTGAAGAAGAAAAAGAGATCAAACAAGAAGCAGCGACAATAAGTTGGAAGAAGCCGCAATTCAGGATCCCGCTCGAAGATGAAAAGAATGAATAATATAAATCGATGTACGAGAAGATTAACCACTATGTAAATACTATGACCCTGACACCGATCCATTCTAATAAGATCGAGGGTATGGTGGTCAAAGAGGTACGTAGCGGCGGTGCAAAGCCAATCAAATTCTACTGTGGTGTTCCTTCCTCAAAAACTGAAAATAATGTACAATTTGAAGATGTCACTTCATCAGAATTAATGGAATTACCTTTTGAGTGGTACTCTCCCGTGTTCAAAATTTAATTCAAGCATGGTTTCTTACCTCGACAATGGACAAAAGGACAATCACAACATTTTGAAAAATTATGGAATAACTCCGGTCGTCCACCCAATTCAAAGCATGGTCTCGGATTCGGCACAGTAGGATCAGTTGACGATATTGAACTTTGCTTGGTTGTCACTTGCGAGTCTAATGAAAACTACATGGAAACTACAGAAGAATTTGAAGATTTACAAATTGGAGACGCTCCACCGAATTCGAAGAAGAGATTAAATCTACGATAGATGAGTTAACGGAAGTTAACTTAGGTACTAGCGAAGAGCCTAGACCTACCTTTGTTAGCTCCTTACTCAATAAACAAGACTCCGAAGAAATAATCAAGTTATTAATGGAATTTAAAGATTGTTTTGCTTGGAGCTACGATGAGATGCCAGGTTTAGCTCAAGAGGTCGTAGTCCATAAGCTAGGAGTGGATCCTACTTCTGTCCCAGTCAAACAAGGTCCCAGAAGAATGCGTCTAGAAATCGAACAACAAGTCATAGCTGAAGTTAAAAAGCTAATAGACGCTAAATTTGTCCGCGAAGAACAATACCCAACATGGTTAGCCAATGTGGTACCAGTTAGGAAGAAGAATGGTCAGATCTGAATTTGTGTGGATTTCAGAGATTTGAACAAGGCATGTCCAAAAGATGAATTCCCTCTACCGATCCCGAACTAATGATCGACATTGCTTCGACACATGAAATATTCTCATTCATGGATGGATCTTCGAGGATACAACCAGATAAAAATGGCTCCGAGAAGATGAAAAACTTACAGAGCATTCGAACGCCGTTTGGAGTATATTGCTACACGGTGATGCCATTCGGACTGAAGAACGCAGGAGCAACATACCAGAGAGCGATGACAAGAATTTTTGATGATCTCATCCACAATCAAGTCGAATGCTACGTGGACGATGTGGTCATCAAAAGCAAAGTAAAGGACAACCACCTATATGATTTGAGAATTATTTTCGAACGATTAAGACAATTTAACCTTAAGATGAATCCCTTAAAATGCGCCTTCGGCGTCACCTCCGGAAATTCTTAGGATTCGTTGTCCGACATCGTGGAATTGAAATCGACCCGGAAAAGATTAAAGCTATCTTAGAAATGCCGCCTCCCAAAAACCTTAAAGCAACTACGATCTTTTCAAGGGAAGCTGGCATATCTTCGACGCTTTATCTCAAACTTGTCAGGTAGGTGTCAGCCTTTCTCGGCACTAGTTAAAAAGGAAGCCAAATTTATTTGGGAAGATAAATGCCAGAGGGCCTTCGAGGACATTAAGCAATAATTTTAAATATTGACCTATTGGGTCAATGGGTTTTTCATTGGGTCAAGGATTGACCATTTTGACCAAAGTTGACTTTTTGGTCATAGATTGACTTATTGGGTCAATAACTGGTTATTAATTAAAAAATTGGCTATTTTGACCAAAATTAACTTTTTTGTCAAAAAGTTGACCTATTAGACCAATGGCTTTGTCATTGGGTCAAGGATTGTTCATTTTGACCAAAATTGACTTTTTGGTCAAAAGTTGACCTTTTAGGCTAATGGGTTGGTCATTGGGTCAAGGATGACCATTTTGACCATTATTGTCTTTTTGGTCAAAGATTGGCATTAGGTCAAAAATTATCAATTTTAACCAAAATTAACTTTTGGGTAAAAAGTTGACCTATTGGGTCAATGGTTTGGTCATTGGGTTAAGGATTGACCATTTTGACCAAAGTTGTCTTTTTGGTCAAAAGTTGATCTATTTAGGTCAATGATGCGGTCATTAGGTAAACAATTGACAATTTTGAGCGAAATAGACTTTTTGGTCAAAATTTGACGTATTGGGTCAATGTGTCCGCCATTGTGTCAAGGATTAACCATTTTGGTCAAATTGACTTTTTAGTCAAAAGTTGACAAATTGGGTTTAAGGGTTGGTCAGTGGATCAATGAGATTGACCATTTTCACTAAAGTTAACATTTAGGTCATTGTGTCCGAAATTGACCGTTTTGACTAAATTTGACTTTTTGGTCAAAAGTTGTTCTTTTAGATCAATGACGTGGTCATTAGGTCAAAAATTGATAATTTTGACCAAAATTGACTTTTTGGTCAGAAGTTGTCCTTGTGGGTCAATGAGTTGGTCATTGGGTCAAGGATTGAAGATTTTGACAAAAGTTAACTTTTTGGCCAAAAGTTGACCTATTGGGTCAATGGGTTGGTCATTGGGTCAAGGATTGACCATTTTGACCAAAGTTAACTTTTTGTTCAAAGATTGACCTATTGGGTTAATAATTGGTCATTAAGTCAAAAATTTGTTATTTTGACCAAAATTAACTTTTTGGTCAAAAGTCGATATATTGGGTCAGTGGGTTGGTCATTAGGTCAAGGATTGACCATTTTCACCAAAGTTGACTAATTAGGTCAATGGGTTTGTCATTGGGTCAAGGATTGACCATTACGACCAAAGTTGACTTTTGGGTTAGAGATTGACTTATTGGGTCCATAATTGGTCATTAGGTTAAAAACTGAATATTTTGACCCAAATTAACTTTTTGTTCAAAAGTTGACTTATAGGGTCAATACATTGGTCATTGGGTCAAGAATTAACCATTTTTACCAAAGTTGACTTTTTGGTCAAAAGTTGACCTGTTGGGTCAATGGCTGGTCATTGGGTCAAAAATTGACAGTTTTAACCAAAGTTGACTTTTTGGTCAAAAGTTGACTTATTGGTTCAATGGGTTTATCATTGGGTCAAAGTTCAACCATTTTGACCAAAATTGATTTTGTGGTCAGAGAATGGCTTACTGGTTCAATAATTGGTCATTAGGTCAAAAATTGACTATTTTGACAACAATTGATTTTTTGGTCAAAAGTTGACCTCTTGGGTCAATGGGTTGATCATTTGGTCAAAGATTGACTATTTTGACCAAAGTTGACTTTTTCGTCAAAAGTTCAGCAATTAGGTCAACGGGTTGGTCATTAGGTCTAGGATTGACCATTTTGACCAAAGTTAACTTTTTTGTCAGTGGTTGACTTATTGGGTCAATAATTGGTTATTATGTCAAAAATTGATCATTTTGACCAAAGTTAACTTTTTGGTCAAAAATTGACATATTTGGTTAATGAGTTGGTAATTGGGTCAAGAATCAACCATTTTGACTGAAGATGACTTTTTGGTTAAAAGTTGATCTATTGGTTCAAGGGTTAGTCATTGGGTCAAAAATTGACTATTTTGACCAAAGTTAAATTTTTGGTCAAAAGTTAACCCAATGGGTCAACGGGGTCATCATTGGGTCAAAAATTGACTATTTTGATCAAAGTTG
Source organism: Papilionanthe hookeriana x Papilionanthe teres (assembly GCA_022702705.1). Lineage (NCBI taxonomy): Eukaryota > Viridiplantae > Streptophyta > Magnoliopsida > Asparagales > Orchidaceae > Papilionanthe > Papilionanthe hookeriana x Papilionanthe teres. The sequence goes on from CM040424.1 coordinate 158,218,853, forward strand.
ACTTTTTGGTCGAAAGTCGAATTATTTGGTTAATGGGTTGGTCATTGGGTTAGTCATTTGGTCAAGGATTGACCATTTTGACCAAAGATGACTTTTTGGTCAAAAGTTGACCTATTGGGTAAATGGGTGGTCATTAGGTCAAAAAGTGACTATTTTGACAAAAAATGACTTTTTGGTCAAAGGTTGACCTATTGGGTCAATGGCTTTGTCATTGGGTCAAGGATGGATCATTTTGACCAAAGTTGATATTTCAGTCGTAGTTTGACTTATTCGGTCAATAGTTGGTCATTAGGTTAAAAATTGACTATTTTGACTAAAATGGTCAATGAGGTGGTGATTGGGTCAGAAATTGATCATTTTGACCAAAGTTGACTTTTTGGTCAAAAGTTGACCTATTTGGTCAATGAGTTGGTAATTGGATCAAGAATTGACCATTTTGATCAAAGTTGACTTTTTAGTCAAAAAGTGATATATTGGGTCAATGGGTTGGTGATTTGGTAAAAAATTGACCATTTTGACCAAAGTTCACTTTTTGGTCAAAAGTTGACTAATTGGGTCAATGTGTGGTCATTAGGTTAAAAATTGACTATTTTGACCAAAATTGACTTTTTGGTCAAAGATTGACCAATTGGATCAATGGGTTTGTCATTGAGTCAAGGATTGACCATTTCGACTAAAGTTGATTTTTTGATCAGAGATTGACTTATTGGGTCAACAATTGGTGATTAATTCAAAAATTGACTATTTTGACAATAACTGACTTTTTGTTTAAAAGTTAACCTAAAAGGACATTAGGTTGGTCATTGGCTCAAGGAGTAATCATTTTGATCAAAGTTGACCTATTGGGTCAATGGGTTGGTCATAGGGTTAAGGATTGACCATTTTGACTAAAGTTGATTTTTTGGTCAAAACTTGACCTATTGGGTCAACAGTTTGGTCATTGAGTCAAGGATTGACCATTTTGACCAAAGCTGACTTTTTGGTCAGAGATTGACTTATTGGGTCAATAATTGGTCATTATGTCAAAAATTGATTATTTTGACGAAAATTTATTTATTTTGTCTAAAGTTAACCCATTCGGTTAATGGGGTGGTCATTGTGCCAAAAGTTGACCATTTTGACAAAAATTATCTTTTTGGAAAAAAATTTACCTATTTGGTCAATGTGTTGGTGATTGCGCCAAGAATTGACCATTTTGGCTGAAGATGACTTTTCGGTCAAAAGTTGATCTATTGGGTCAATGGGTTGGTCATTGGGTCAAAAATTGACCATTTTGACCAAAGTTGACTTTTTGGTCAAAGGCTGACCTATTAGTTCAAAGGGAGACAATAGGTCAAAAATTGACTATTTTGACCAAAATTGACTTTTTAGTCATTAATTGACCTATTGGGTCAAGGATTGACCATTTTGACCAAAGTTGACTTTTTGGTCAGAGAATAACTTATTGGGTTAATAATTGGTCATTAGGTCAAAAATTGAATATTTTGACCAAAATAGAATTTTGGTTCAAAATAGTCAATTTTTGGTCAAAAGTTAATGAATTGGGTCAACAGAGTTATCATTATGTCAGAAATTAACTATTTTGATTAAAATAGACTTTTTGGTCAAAAGTTGACCTATTGGGTAACTGGGTTGGTCATTGGGGCAAGGATTGATCATTTTGACCAAAGTTGTCTTTTTGGTCAAAAGTTGACCTATTTAGGTCAATGAGGCAGATAGTAGGTCAAAAATTGACAATTTTGAGGAAAATTGACTTTTTAGTTACAAGTTGACCTATTGGGTCAATGTGTTGGTCTTTGGGTCAATGATTAACCATTTTGGCCAAAGTTGACTTTTAGTCAAAAGTTGACGAATTGGGCCAAAGGGTTGGTCATTGGATCAAGGATTGACCATTTTCATCAAAGTTGACATATTGGTCATTATGTCAGAAATGACTGTTTTGACCAAATTTGACTTTTTGATCAAAAGTTGGCCTTTAGGGTCAATGAGGTGGTCATTAAGTCAAAAATTGACAACTTTGACCAAAACTGTCTTTTTGGTCAAAAGTTGACTTTTTTGGTCAATGAGTTGTTTATTGGGTCAAGGATTGACCATTTTGACCAAAGTTGACTTTTGGTCAAAAGTGACCTATTCGGTCAATCGGTTGGTCATTGTGTCGATGATTGACCATTTTGACTAAAGTTGACTTTTTCGTCAGAGATTGACTTATTAGGTCAATATTTTGTCATTAAGTCAAAAATCGATTATTTTGAAAAATTAAATTTTTGGTCAAAATTTGACCCATTGGGTCAATGGGGTGGGGTGGTCATTGGGTCAGAAAATAACCATTTTGACTAAAGTTAATTTTTTAGTCAAAAGTTGACCTATTTGGTCAATGAGATGGTAATTGGGTCAAGAATTAACCATTTTGACCGAAGATGAGTTTTTGATCAAAAGTTGATCTTTTGGGTCAATGGGTTGGTCATTAGGTCAAAAATTGACTATTTTGACAACAATTGACTTTTTGGTCAAAAGTTGACCTCTTGGGTCAATGTGTTGGTCATGAGGTCAACGATTGACCATTTTGACCAAAGTTAACTATTTGGTCAAAAGTTGACCTATTAGGTCAATCTGTTAGTCATTGGGTATATGATTGACCATTTTTACTAAAGTTTATTTTTTTGTCATTGGTTGACTTATTGGGTCAATAATTTGTCATTAATTCAAAAATTAACTATTTTGACCAAAATTGACTTTTTGGTCAAAAGTTGACCTATTATGCCAATGGTTTGGTCATTGGGTCAATGATTAATCATTTTGACTAGAGTTGACCTTTTAGTCAAAACTTGACCTATTGGGTTAATGGGTTGGTCATTGGGTCATGAATAGACCATTTTTACCATAGTTGACTTTTTGGTCAGAGATTGGCTTACTGGGTCAATAATTTGTCATTTGGTAAAAAATTGACTATTTTGACCAAAATTGACTTTTTGGTCAAAATTTGTCCTATTGGGTAAATGGGTTTGTCATTGGGTCAAGGATTGACCATTTCGACTAAAGTTGACTTTTTGGTCAGAGATTGACTTATCGGGTTAATATTGGTCATTAGGTAAAAAATTGAATATTTTGACCAAAATAGAATTTTTGTTCAAAATAGTCAATTTTTGGTCAAAAGTTAACCCATTGGGTTAAAGGAGTGGTCATTGGGTCAAAAAATGACAAATTTGAGTTTTTGGTCAAAAGTTAACCTATTGGGTCAATGGGTTGGTCATGGGGTCAAGGATTGACCATGTTGACCAAAGTTGTTTTTTTGGTCAAAAGTTGACCTATTTAGGTCAATGAGGAGGTCATTAGGTCAAAAATTGACAATTTTGAGTAAAATTGACTTTTTGGTCAAAAGTTGACCTATTGGTTCAATGTGTTGGTCATTGGCTCAAGGATTAACCATTTTGGCCAAAGTTGACTTTTTAGACAAAAGTTGACGAATTGGGTTAAGGGGTTGGTGATTAGATCAAGGATTGACCATTTTCACGAAAGTTGACTTTTAGGTCATTGTGTCAGAATTTGACCATTTTGACCAAATTTGACTTTTTGATCAAAAGTTGACCTTTTGGGTCAATGAGTTGGTCATTGGGTCAAGGACTCACATTTTTTACCAAAGTTGACTTTTTGGTCAAAAGTTGACCTATTGGGTCAATGGATTGGTCATTGGGTCAAGGATTGATCATTTTGACCAAAGTTGACTTTTTCCTTAAAAGTTGACCTATTGGGTCAGTAATTGGTCATTAAGTCAAAAATTTACTATTTTCACCAAAATTGACTTTTTGGTCAAAAGTCGATCTATTGGCTCAGTGGGTTGGTCAGTGGGTCAAGGATTGACCATTTTGACCAAAGTAGACATTTTGGTCAAAAGTTGACCTATTGGGTCAATGGGTTTGTCATTGGGTCAAGGATTGACCATTATGACCAAAGTTGATTTTTGGTCAGAGATTGACTTATTGGGTTAATAATTGGTCATTAGGTTAAAAATTAACTATTTTGACCAAATTGTCTTTTTTTTCAAAAGTTGACTAAATGGGTCAATGTGTTGGTCATTGGGTCAAGAATTGACCATTTTGACAAAAGTTGACTATTTATTCAAATGTTGACCTACTGGGTCAATGGGTTGGTCATTGGGTCGACGATTGACAATTCTGACCAAGGTTGACTTTTTGGTCAGGGATTGACTTATTGGGTCAATAATTGGTCATAAGGTAAAAAATTGACTATTTTGACGAAAATTAAATTTTTACACAAAAGTTGCCCCATTGGGTCAACGGGGTGGTCATTGGGTCAGAAATTGATCATCTCGACCAAAGTTGACCTATTGGTCAAAAGTTGACCTATGTGGTTAATGAGTCAGTAATTGGGTCAAGTATTGACCATTTTGAACGAAGATGATTTTTTTGGTAAAAATTTGATCTATTGGGACAATGGGTTAGTCATTGGGTTAAAAATTGTCCATTTTGACCAAAGTTGACTTTTTTGTCAAAAGTTGACCTATTGGGTCAATGGGTAGTCATTAGGTTAAAAATTGACTATTTGACAAAAATTGACTTTTTGGTCAAAAGTTGACTATTGGGTCAATGGGTTTGTCATTGGGTCAAGGATTGACCATTTTAACCAAAGTTGACTTTTTGGTCAGAGATTGACTTATTGGGTTAATAATTTGTCATTAGGTAAAAAATTGTATATTTTGACCAAAATAGAATTTTTTGTTCAAAATAGTCGATTTTTGGTCAAAACTTAACCCATTGGGTCAACGGAGTGTTCATTGCGTCAGAAATTGACTATTTTGACCAAAATTGACTTTTTTGTCAAAAGTTGACCTATTCAGTCAATTGGTTGGGTATTGGGTCACGGATTGACCATTTTGACCAAAGTTGACTTTTTAGTCAAAAGTTGACGAATTCTGTCAAAGGGTTGGTCATTGGATCAAAGATTGACCATTTTCACCAAAGTTGACATTTAGGTCATTGTGTCAAAAATTGATCGTTTTCACCAAATTTGACTTTTTGATCAAAAGTTAACCATTTGTGTCAATGAGGTAGTCATTAGGTCAAAAATTGACAATTTTGACCAAAATTGACTTTTTGGTCAAAAGTTGTCCTTTTGGGTAAATGAGTTGGTTTTTGGGTTAAGGATTGACCATTTTGACCAAAGTTGACTTTTTGATCAGAGATTGACTTATTAGGTCAATAATTAGTCATTAAGTCAAAAATCGATTATTTTGAAAAATATAAATTTTTGGTCAAAAGTTGACCCATTGGTTAACGGGTAGTCATTGGGTCAGAAAATAACCTTTTTAACCGAAGTTGATTTTTTGGTCAAAAGTTGACCTATTTGTTCAATGCGATGGTATTATGGTCAAGAATTGACCATTTTGATCGAAGATGAGTTTTTGGTCAAAAGTTAATCTTTTGTGTCAATTGGTTGGTCATTGGGTCAAAAATTGACTATTTAAACAACAATTTACTTTTTGGTCAAAAGTTAACATGTTGGGTTAATGGGTTGGTCATTAGGTCAAGGATTGACCTTTTTTACCAAAGTTGACTTTTTGGGTCAATGGGTTTGTCATTGGGTCAAGGATTGACCATTTTAACCAAAGTTGACTTTTTGGTCAGAGATTGACTTATTGGGTTAATAATTTGTCATTAGGTAAAAAATTGTATATTTTGACCAAAATAGAATTTTTTGTTCAAAATAGTCAATTTTTGGTCAAAACTTAACCCATTGGGTCAACGGAGTGTTCATTGCGTCAGAAATTGACTATTTTGACCAAAATTGACTTTTTTGTCAAAAGTTGACTTATTCAGTCAATTGGTTGGGTATTGGGTCACGGATTGACCATTTTGACCAAAGTTGACTTTTTAGTCAAAAGTTGACGAATTCTGTCAAAGGGTTGGTCATTGGATCAAAGATTGACCATTTTCACCAAAGTTGACATTTAGGTCATTGTGTCGAAAATTGATCGTTTTCACTAAATTTGACTTTTTGATCAAAAGTTAACCATTTGTGTCAATGAGGTAGTCATTAGGTCAAAAATCGACAATTTTGACCAAAATTGACTTTTTGGTCAAAAGTTGTCCTTTTGGGTAAATGAGTTGGTTTTTGGGTTAAGGATTGACCATTTTGACCAAAGTTGACTTTTTGATCAGAGATTGACTTATTAGGTCAATAATTAGTCATTAAGTCAAAAATTGATTATTTTGAAAAAATATAAATTTTTGGTCAAAAGTTGACCCATTGGTTAACGGGTAGTCATTGGGTCAGAAAATAACCTTTTTAACCGAAGTTGATTTTTTGGTCAAAAGTTGACCTATTTGTTCAATGCGATGGTATTATGGTCAAGAATTGACCATTTTGATCGAAGATGAGTTTTTGGTCAAAAGTTAATCTTTTGTGTCAATTGGTTGGTCATTGGGTCAAAAATTGACTATTTAAACAACAATTTACTTTTTGGTCAAAAGTTAACATGTTGGGTTAATGGGTTGGTCATTAGGTCAAGGATTGACCTTTTTTACCAAAGTTGACTTTTTGGTCAAAAGTTGACCTATTGGGTCAATGGGTTAGTCATTGAGTCAAGGATTGACCATTTTGACCAAAGTTAACTTTTTTGTCAAAAGTTGACCTATTGGGTCAGTATTTGGTCATTAAGTCAAAAATTTACTATTTTGACCAAAATTGACTTTTTGGTCAAAAGTCGATCTATTGGGTCAGTGGGTTGGTCATTGGGTCAAGGATTGACCATTTTGACCAAAGTTGACATTTTGGTTAAAAGTTGACCAATTGGGCCAATGGGTTTGTCATTACGTCAATGATTGACCATTATGACCAAAGTTAACTTTTTGGTCAGAGATTGACTTATTGGGTCAATAATTGGTCATTAGGTTAAAAATTGATTGTTTTCATCCAAATTGACTTTTTGTTCAAAAGTTAACTTATTACATCAATGCGTTGGTCATTGGGTCAAAAATTGACCATTTCGGCTAAGGTTGACTTTTTGGTCAAAAGTTGACTTATTGAGTCAATGAGTTGGTCATTGGGTAAAAAATTGACTATTTTGACCAAAGTTGACTTTTTGGTCAAAAGTTGACCTATTTGGTCAATGGGTGGTCATTAGGATAAAATTTGACTATTTTGACTAAAATTGATTTTTTGGTCAAAAGTTGACATATTGGGTCAATAAGTTGGTCATTGGATCAAGGTTTGACCTTTTTGACCAAAGTTAACTTTTTGGTCAAAAGATAACCTATTGGGTCCATGGGTTGTTCATTGGGTCAGAAATTGACCATTTTAAACAAAGTTAACTTTTTGGTCAAAAGTTGACATATTGGTTCAATGGGTTTGTCATTGGGTCAAAGATCAACCATTTTGACCAAAGTTGACTTTTTGGTCAGAGATTGGCTCACTGGATCAATAATTGGTCGTTAGGGAAAAATTGACTATCTTGTCAACAATTGACTTTTTGATTAAAAGTTAATCTCTCGGGTCAATGGGTTGGTCATTTGGTCAAGGTTTGACCATTTTGACCAAAGTTGACTTTTTGGTCAAAAGCTGATCTATTGGGTCAATGGGTTGGTCGTTGGGTCAAGGATTAACCATTTTGATCAAAGTTAACTTTTAGGTCCTAGATTGGCTTATTCGGTTAATAATTGGTCTTTAGGTCAAAAATTAACTATTTTGATCAAAATTGACTTTTTTTGTCAAACTTGACCTATTGAGTCAATGGGTTAGTTATTGGGTCAAGGATTGACCATTTTGAGCATAGTTAACTTTTTGGTCAAAAGTTAACCTATTGGGTCAATGGGTTGGTCATTGGGTAAAGGATTGACTATTTTGACCAAAGTTAACTTTTTGGTCAGAGATTGACTTATTGGGTCAATAATTGGTCATTAGGTCAAAAATTGATTATTTTGGAAAAAATTAAATTTTTGGTCAAAAGTTGACCCATTGGGTCAACGAGGTGGACATTAGGTCAGAAATTAACTATTTTGACAACAATTGCCTTTTTAGTCAAATGTCGACCTCTTAGGTCAATGGGTTGGTCATTAGATCAAGGATTGACCATTTTGACCAAAGTTGACTTTTTGGTTAAAAGTTGACCTATTGGGTCAATGGGTTGGTTATTGGGTCTAGAATTGTCCATTTTGGCCAAAGCTAACTTTTTAGTCAGCGGTTGACCTATTGGGTCAATAATTGGTTATTAGGTCGAAAATTGATTATTTTGACCAAAGTTAACTTTTTGGTCAAAAATTGACATATTTGGTCAATGAGTTGGTAATTGGGTCAAGAATTAACCATTTTGACTGAAGATGACTTTTTGGTTAAAAGTTGATCTATTGGTTCAAGGGTTAGTCATTGGGTCAAAAATATGTCTTTCGGTCAAAAATTAACTATTTTGACCAAAGTTGAATTTTTGGTCAAAAGTTAACCTAATGGGTCAACGGGGTCATCATTGGGTCAAAAATTGACTATTTTGACCAAAGTTGACTTTTTGGTCGAAAGTCGAATTATTTGGTTAATGGGTCAAGTTATCAGGTTAGTCATTTGGTCAAGGATTGACCATTTTGACCAAAGATGACTTTTTGGTCAAAAGTTGACCTATTGGGTAAATAGGTGGTCATTAGGTCAAAAAGTGAATATTTTGACCAAAATTGACTTTTGGTTAAAGGTTGACCTATTGGGTCAATGGCTTTGTCATTGGTTCAAGGATTGACCATTTTGACCAAAGTTGATATTTCGATCATAGTTTGACTTACTCGGTCAATAGTTGGTCATTAGGTTAAAAATTGACTATTTTGACCAAAATGGTCAATGAGGTGGTGACTGGGTCAGAAATTGATCATTTTCGACCATAGTTGACTTTTTGGTCAAAAGTCGATCTATTTGGTCAATGAGTTGGTAATTGGATCAAGAATCGACCATTTTGATCAATGTTGACTTTTAGTCAAAAAGTGATATATTGGGTCAATGGGTTGGTGATTTGGTCAAAAATTGACCATTTTGACCAAAGTTCACTTTTTGGTCAAAAGTTGACTAATTGGGTCAATGTGTGGTCATTAGGTTAAAAATTGACTATTTTGACCAAGATTGACTTTTTGCTCATAGGTTGACCTATTGGATCAATAGGTTTGCTATTAGGTCAAGGATTGACCATTTCGACTAAAGTTGACTTTTTAGTCAGAGATTGACTTATTGGGTCAACAATTGGTGATTAATTCCAAAATTGACTATTTTGACAATAATTGACTTTTTAGTCAAACGTTAACCTAATAGGACATTAGGTTGGTCATTGGCTCGAGGAGTAATCATTTTGATCAAAGTTGAATTATTGAGTCGATGGGTTGGTAATTGGGTTAAGGATTGACCATTTTGACCAAAGTTGATTTTTTGGTCAAAACTTGACCTACTGGGTCAACAGTTTGGTCAATGGGTCAAGGATTGACCATTTTGACCAAAGCTGACTTTTTGGTCAGAGATTGACTTATTGGGTCAATAATTGGTCATTATGTCAAAAATTGATTATTTTGACCAAAATTATTTTTTTGTCTAAAGTTAACCCATTCGGTCAATGGGGAAAATTGACCATTTTGACAAAAATTGACTTTTTGGAAAAAAAATTGACCTATTTGGTAAATGTGTTGGTGATTGTGCCAAGAATTGACCATTTTGGCTGAAGATTACTTTTTGGTCAAAAGTTGATCTATTGGGTCAATGGGTTGGTCATTGGGTCAAAAATTGACCATTTTGACCAAAGTTGACTTTTTGGTCAAAAGCTGATCTATTAGGTCAAAGGGTGACCATAGGTCAAAAATTGACTATTTTGACCAAAATTGACTTTTTAGTCATTAATTGACATATTGAGTCAATGGGTTTGTCATTGGGTCAAGGATTGACCATTTCGACCAAAGTCGACTTTTTGTTAGAGAATAACTTATCGAGTTAATAATCGGTCATTAGGTCAAAAATCGAATATTTTGACCAAAATAGAATTTTGGTTCAAAATAGTCGACTTGTTGGTCAAAAGTTAATGAATTGGGTCAACGAGTCGTCATTATGTCGAAATTAACTATTTTGACTAAAATGTACTTTTGGTCAAAAGTTGATCTATTGGGTCAAATGGGTTGGTCAATGGGCAAGGATTGACCATTTTGACCAAAGTTGTCTTTTTTGTCAAAAGTTGACCTATTTAGGTCAATGAGGCAGACATTAGGTCAAAAATTGATAATTTTGAGGAAAATTGACTTTTTAGTTAAAAGTTGACCTATTGGGTCAATGTGTTGGTCATTGGGTCAATGATTAACCATTTTGGCCAAAGTTCACTTTTAGTCAAAAGTCGATCTAATCAGGTCAAAGGGTTGGTCATTGGATCAAGGACTGACCATTTTCATCAAAGTTGACATATTGGTCATTATGTCAGAAATTGACCCTTTTGACCAAATTTGACTTTTTGATCAAAAATTGGCTATTAGGGTCAATGAGGAGGTCATTAAGTAAAAAATTGACAACTTTGACCAAAACTGTCTTTTTGGTCAAAAGTTGACCTTTTTGGTCAAAAGTTGACCTTTTTGGTCAATTAGTTGTTTATTGGGTCAAGCATTGACCATTTTGACCAAAGTTGACTTTTTGGTCAAAAGTGACCCATTCGGTCAATGGGTTGGTCATGGTGTCGATAATTGCCCATTTTGACTAAAGTTGACTTTTTCATCAGAGATTGACTTATTAGGTCAATATTTGGTCTTTAAGTCAACAATTGATTATTTTGAAAAATTAAATTTTTGGTCAAAATTTGACTCATTGGGTCAAAGGGTGGATGAGTCATTGGGTCAGAAAATAACCATTTTGACTAAAGTTAATTTTTGGTCAAAAGTTGACCTATTTGGTCAATGAGATGGTAATTGGGTCAAGAATTAACCATTTTGACCGAAGATGAGTTTTGATCAAAAGTTGATCTTTTCGGTCAACGGGTTGGACATTAGGTCAAAAATTGACTATTTTGACAACAATTGACTTTTTGGTCAAAAGTTGACCTCTTGGGTCAATGGGTTAGTCATGAGGCCAACGATTGACCATTTTGACCAAAGTTGACTTTTTGGTCAAAAGTTGACCTATTAGGTCAATGGGTTGGTCATTGAGTCAAGGATTGACCATTTTGACCAAAGTCGACTTTTTGTCAAAAGTCGACATATTAGGTCAATGATTGGTCATTAGTCAAAAATTTACTATTTTGACCAAAATTGACTTTTTGGTCAAAAGTCGATCTATTGGGTCAGTTGGTTGGTTATTGGGTCAAGGATTGACCATTTTGACCAAAGTTGACATTTTGGTTAGAAGTTGACCTATTGGGCCAATGGGTTTGTCATTACGTCAAGGATTGACCATTATGACCAAAGTTGACTTTTAGTCAGATGATCGACATATCAGGTCAATAATTGGTCATTAGGTTAAAAATCGATTGTTTTCGATCCAAATCGACTTTTGTTCAAAAGTTAACTTATTACATCAATGCGTTGGTCATTAGGTCAAAAATTGACCATTTTGGCTAAGGTTGACTTTTTGGTCAAAAGTTGACTTATTGGGTCAATGAGTTGGTCATTGGGTAAAAAATTGACTATTTTGACCAAAGTTGGCTTTTATGTCAAAAGTTGACCTATTTGGTCAATGGGTGGTCATTAGGATAAAATTTGACTATTTGACTAAAATTGATTTTTTGGTCAAACGTTGACATATTGGGTCTATAAGTTGGTCATTGGTCAAGGTTTGACCTTTTTGACCAAAGTTAACTTTTTGGTCAAAAGATAACCTATTGGGTCCATGGGTTGTTCATTGGGTCAGAAATTGACCATTTTAAACAAAGTTAACTTTTTGGTCAAAAGTTGACATATTGGTTCAATGGGCTCGTTATCGGGTCAAAGTTCAACCATTTTGACCAAAGTCGACTTTTTGCTCGAAGATCGGCTCACTTGGATCAATAATCGGTCGTTAGGTGAAAAATTGACTATCTTGTCAACAATTGACTTTTTGATTAAAAGTTGATCTCTCGTCAATGGGTCGGTCATTCGGTCAAGAGTTCGACCATTTTGACCAAAGTTGACTTTTTGGTCAAAAGTCGATCTATTGGGTCAATGGGTCGGTCATCGGGTCAAGGATTGACCATTTTGATCAAAGTTGACTTTTTGGTCGAGATCGAGCTTATTCGGTTAATAATCGGTCTTTAGGTCAAAAATTAACTATTTTGATCAAAATCGACTTTTTGTCAAAACTCGACCTATCGTGTCAATGGGTTGGTCATTGGGTCAAGCATCGACCATTTTGAGCATAGTCGACTTTTTGGTCAAAAGTCGACCTATCGGTCAATGGGTTGATCATCGGCTCAAGGATTAACTATTTCGACCAAAGTTAACTTTTTGGTCGAGAGTTGACTTATCGGTCAATAATTAGTCATTAGGTCGAAAATCGATTATTTTGACAAAAATTAAATTTTTGGTCAAAAGTCAACCTATCGGTCAACGAGTCGACATCAGGTCAGAAATCGACCATTTCGACCAAAGTCGATTTTTGGTTAAAACTCGACATATTCGATTCAATGAGATGGTAATTGGATCAAGAATCGATCATTTTAACCGAAGATGACTTTTTGGTCAAAATTGACCTATCGGGTCAATGATCGGTCATTAGGTCAAAATTAACTATTTCGACAACAATTGACTTTTTAGTCAAATGTCGACCTCTTGGGTCAATGAGTTGGTCATTAGATCAAGGATTGACCATTTTGACAAAAGTTGACTTTTGGGTTAAAAGTTGACCTATTGGGTCAATGGGTTGGTTATTGGGCCTAGAATCGACCATTTTGACCAAAGTTAACTTTTTAGTCGGAGATCGACTTATCGGGTCAATAATCGGTTATTAGGTCGAAAATCGATTATTTCGACCAAAGTTAACTTTTCGAGTCAAAAATCGACATATTCGGTCAATGAGTCGGTCATCGGGTCAAGAATTAACCATTTTGATCAAAGATGACTTTTTGGTTAAAAGTTGATCTATTGGTTCAAGGGTTATTCATCGTCAAAAATATGTCTTTCGGTCAAAAATCGACTATTTTGACCAAAGTTGAATTTTTGGTTAAAAGTTAACTTGATGGGTCAACGGAGTCATCATCAGTTCAAAAATCGACTATTTTGACCAAAGTTGATTTTTGGTCGAAAGTCGAATTATTCGGTTAATGGGTTGGTCATTGGGTTACCATTTGGTCAAGGATCGACCATTTTGACCAAAGAGGACTTTTTGGTCAAAACTTGACCTATTGGGTAAATGGGTGGTCATTAGGTCGAAAAGTGACTATTTTGACCAAAATTGACTTTTGGTCAAAGGTTGACCTATTGGGTCAATGGCTTTGTATTGGGTCAAGGATTGACCATTTTGAACAAAGTTGATATTTAGATCATAGTTTGACTTATTCGGTTAATAGTTGGTCATTAGGTTAAAAATTGACTATTTTGACCAAAATGGTCAATGAGGTGGTGATTGGGTCAGAAATTGATCATTTTGACCATAGTTGACTTTTTGGTCAAAAGTTGACCTATTTGGTCAATGAGTTGGTAATTGGATCAAGAATTGACCATTTTGATCAATGTTGACTTTTTAGTCAAAAAGTGATATATTGGGTCAATGGATTGGTGATTTGGTCAAAAATTGACCATTTTGACCAAGTTCACTTTTCGGTCAAAAGTTGACTAATTGGGTCAATGTGTGGTCATTAGGTTAAAAATTGACTATTTTGACCAAAATTGACTTTTTGGTCAAAGGTTAACCTATTGGATCAATGAGTTTGCTATTGGGTCAAGGATTGACCATTTCGACTAAAGTTGACTTTTTAGTCAGACATTGACTTATTAGGTCAACAATTGGTGATTAATTCTAAATTTGACTATTTTGACAATAATTGACTTTTTAGTCAAACGTTAACCTAATAGGACATTAGGTTGGTCATTGGCTCAAGGAGTAATCATTTTGATCAAAGTTGACCTATTGGGTCAATGGGTTGGTAATTGGGTTAAGGATTGACCATTTTGACCAAAGTTGATTTTTTGGTCAAAACTTGACTTATCAGGTCAATCAGCTTAGTCATCGAGTCAAGGATCGACCATTTCGACCAAAGCTCGACTTTTTGGTCGAAGATCGACTTATCGGGTCAATAATCGGTCATTATGTCAAAAATTGATTATTTTGACCAAAATTATTTTTTTGTCTAAAGTTAACCCATTCGGTCAATGGGGTAGTCATTGGGTCAACAATTGACCATTTTGACAAAAATGGACTTTTTAGAAAAAATTTGACCTATTTGGTCAATGTGTTGGTGATTGCGCCAAGAATTGACCATTTTGGCTGAAGATGACTTTTTGGTCAAAAGTTGATCTATCGGGTCAATGGGTCGTTCATCGGGTCAAAATCGACCATTTCGACCAAAGTCGACTTTTTGGTCAAAAGTCGACCTATTAGGTCAAAGGTGACCATAGGTCAAAAATCGACTATTTCGACCAAAATCGATTTTTTAGTCATTAATCGACATATTGGGTCAATGGGTTTGTCATCGGGTCAAGGATCGACCATTTCGACCAAAGTCGACTTTTCGTCGAGAATAACTTATCGAGTTAATAATTGGTCATTAGTGTCGAAAAATCGAATATTTCGACCAAAATAGAATTTTGGTTCAAAATAGTCAATTTTTGGTCAAAAGTTAATGAATTGGGTCAATAGGGTTATCATTATGTCGAAATTAACTATTTTGACTAAAATAGACTTTTTGGTCAAAAGTTGACCTATTGGGTAAATGGGTTCGTCATTGGGTCAAGGATTGACCATTTTGACCAAAGTTGTCTTTTTGGTCAAAAGTTGACCTATTTAGGTCAATGAGGCAGACATTAGGTCAAAATTGACAATGTTGAGGAAAATTGACTTTTTAGTTAAAAGTTGACCTATTGGGTCAATGTGTTGGTTATTGGGTCAATAATTGACCATTTTGGCCAAAGTTGACTTTTAGTCAAAGTCGACGATCGGTCAAAGGGTCGGTCATCGGATCAAGGATCGACCATTTTCATCGAAGTCGATATATTGGTCATTATGTCGTAAATTGACCATTTCGACCAAATTTGACTTTTTGATCAAAAATTGGCTATTAGGGTCAATGAGGTGGTCATTAAGTTAAAAATTGACAACTTTGACCAAAACTGTCTTTTTGGTCAAAAGTTGACCTTTTTGGTCAATGAGTTGTTTATTGGGTCAAGCATTGACCATTTTGACCAAAGTTGACTTTTTGGTCAAAAGTGACATATTCGGTCAATGGGTTGGTCATGGTGTCGATAATTGCCCATTTTGACTAAAGTTGACTTTTTCATCAGAGATTGACTTATTAGGTCAATATGTGGTCATTAAGTTAAAAATCGATTATTTTGAAAAATTAAATTTTTGGTCAAAATTCGACCTACTGGTCAATGACGGTGGGGATGGTCATCAGGTCGAAAATAACCATTTCGACTAAAGTTAATTTTTTAGTTAAAAGTTGACCTATTTGGTCAATGAGATGGTAATTGGGTCAAGAATTAACCATTTTGACCGAAGATGAGTTTTTGATCAAAAGTTGATCTTTTAGGTCAACGGGTTGGTCATTAGGTCAAAAATTGACTATTTTTACAACAATTGACTTTTTGGTCAAAAGTTGACCTGTTGGGTCAATGGGTTAGTCATGAGACCAACGATTAACCATTTTGACCAAAGTTGACTTTTTGGTCAAAAGTTGACCTATTGGATCAATGGGTTGGTCATTGAGTCAAGGATTGACCATTTTGACCAAAGTTGACTTTTTTGTCAAAAGTTGACCTATTGGGTCAATATTTGGTCATTAAGTCAAAAATTTACTATTTTGACCAAAATTGACTTTTTGGTCAAAAGTCGATCTATTGGATCAGTGGGTTGGTTATTGGGTCAAGGATTGACCATTTTGACCAAAGTTGACATTTTGGTCAAAAGTTGACCTATTGGGCCAATGGGTTTGTCATTACGTCAAGGATTGACCATTATGACCAAAGTTGACTTTTTGGTCAGAGATTGACTTATTGGGTCAATAATTGGTCATTAGGTTAAAAATTGATTGTTTTCATCCAAATTGACTTTTTGTTCAAAAGTTAACTTATTACATCAATGCATTGGTCATTGGGTCAAAAATTGACCATTTTGGCTAAGGTTGACTTTTTGGTTAAAAGTCGACTTATCGGGTCAATGAGTCGGTCATTAGGCAAAATTGAGTATTTTGACCAAAGTTGAATTTTTGGCCAAAAGTTGACCTATTTGGTCAATGGGTGGTCATTAGGATAAAATTTGACTATTTTGACTCAAATTGATTTTTTGGTGAAAAGTTGACATATTGGGTCAATAAGTTGGTCATTGGGTCAAGGTTTGAGCTTATTGACCAAAGTTAACTTTTTGGTCAAAAGATAACCTATTGGGTCCATGGGCTGTTCATTGGGTCAGAAATTGACCATTTTCAACAAAGTTAACTTTTTGGTCAAAAGTTGACATATTGGTTCAATGGGTTTGTCTTTGGGTCAAAGATCAACCATTTTTACCAAAATTGACTTTTTGGTCAGAGATTGGCTTACTGGGTCAATAATTGGTCGTTAGGGAAAAAATTGACTATCTTGTCAACAATTGACTTTTTGATTAAAAGTTGATCTCTCGGGTCAATGGGTTGGTCATTTGGTCAAGGTTTGACCATTTTGACCAAAGTTGACTTTTTGGTCAAAAGCTGATCTATTGGGTCAATGGGTTGGTCATTGGATCAAGGATTAACCATTTTGATCAAAGTTGATTTTTTGGTCCGAGATTGGCTTATTAGGTTAATAATTGGTCTTTAGGTCAAAAATTAACTATTTTGATCAAAATTGACTTTTTTGTCAAAACTTGACCTATTGAGTCAATGGGTTGGTTATTGGGTCAAGGATTGACCATTTTGAGCATAGTTAACTTTTTGGTCAAAAGTTGACCTATTGGGACAATGGGTTGGTCATTGGCTAAAGGATTGACTATTTTGACCAAAGTTAACTTTTTGGTCAGAGATTGACTTATTGGGTCAATAATTGGTCATTAGGTCAAAAATTGATTATTTAAAAAAAAATTATATTTTTGGTCAAAAGTTGACCCATTGGGTCAACGAGGTGGACATTAGGTCAGAAATTGACCATTTTGACCAAAGTTGACTTTTGGTCAAAACTTGACATATTTGTTCAATGAGATGGTAATTGGGTCAAGAATTGACCATTTTAACCGAAGATGACTTTTTGGTCAAAATTTGATCTTTTTGGGTAAATGGTTGGTGATTGAATCAAAAATTAACTATTTTGACAACAATTAACTTTTTGGTCAAATGTTGACCTCTTGGGTCAATGGGTTGGTCATTAGATCAAGGATTGACCATTTTGACCAAAGTTGACTTTTGGGTTAAAAGTTGACCTATTGGGTCAATGGGTTAGTTATTGGGTCTAGAATTGTCCATTTTGGCCTAAGCTAACTTTTTAGTCAGCGGTTGACCTATTGGGTCAATAATTGGTTATTAGGTCGAAAATTGATTATTTTGACCAAAGTTAACTTTTTGGTCAAAGATTGACATATTTGGTCAATGAGTTAGTAATTGGGTCAAGAATTAACCATTTTGACCGAAGATGACTTTTTGGTCAAAAGTTGATCTATTGGTTCAAGGGTTACTATCAGGTCAAAAATATGTCTTTAGGTCAAAAATTAACTATTTCGACCAAAGTTGAATTTTTGGTCAAAAGTTGACCTAATGGGTCAACGAATGTCATCATCGAGTCAAAAATTGACTATTTCGACCAAAGTTGACTTTTTAGTCGAAAGTCGAATTATTTGGTTAATGGGCTGGTCATTGGGTTACTATTCGGTCAAGGATCGACCATTTTGACCAAAGATGACTTTTTGGTCAAAAGTCGACCTATTGAGTCAATAGTGGTCATTAGGTCAAAAGTGACTATTTTGACCAAAATCGACTTTTGGTCAAAGGTCGACCTATTGGGTCAATGGCTTCATTATCGGGTCAAGGATTGACCATTTTGACTAAAGTTGAATTTTCGGTCATAGTTTGAATTATTCAGTCAATAGTTGGTCATTAGGTTAAAAATTGACTATTTTGACCAAAATGGTCAATTATGTGGTGATTGGGTCAGAAATTGATCATTTTGACCATAGTTGACTTTTTGGTCAAAAGTCGATCTATTCGGTCAATGAGTCAGTAATTGGATCAAGAATTGACCATTTTGATCAATGTTGACTTTTTAGTCAAAAAGTGATATATTGGGTCAATGGGTTGGTGATTTGGTCAAAAATTGACCATTTTGACCAAAGTTCACTTTTTGGTCAAAAGTTGACTAATTGGGTCAATGTGTGGTCATTAGGTTAAAAATTGACTATTTTGACCAAAATTGACTTTTTGGTCAAATGTTTTGACTTTTTGGTCAAATGTTGACCTATTGGATCAATGGGTTTTCTATTGGGTCAAGGATTGACCATTTCGACTAAAGTTGACTTTTTAGTCAGAGATTGACTTATTGGGTCAACAATTGGTGATTAATTCCAAAATTGACTATTTTGACAATAATTGACTTTTTAGTCAAACGTTAACCTAATCAGACATTAGGTCGGTCATTGGCTCAAGGAGTAATAATTTTGATCAAAGTCGACTCTATTGGGTCAATGGGTCAGTAGTATGCGTTAAGGATTGACTCATTTCGACCAAAGTCGATTTTTTAGTCAAAACTCGACCTATCGAGTCAACAGCTTAGTCAATCGGGTCAAGGATTGACCATTTTGACCAAAGCTGACTTTTTGGTCAGAGATTGACTTATTGGGTTAATAATTGGTCATTATGTCAAAAATTGATTATTTTGACCAAAATTAATTTTTTTTGTCTAAAGTTAACCCATTCGGTCAATGGGGTAGTCATTGGGTCAAAAATTGACCATTTTGACAAAAATTAACTTTTTGGAAAAAATTTGACTTTTTGGAAAAAATTTGACTTTTTGGAAAAAAATTGACCTATTTGGTCAATGTGTTGGTGATTGCGCCAAAAATTGACCATTTTGGCTGAAGATGACTTTTTGGTCAAAAGTTGATATATTGGGTCAATGGGTTGGTCATTGGGTCAAAAATTGACCACTTTGACCAAAGTTTACTTTTGGTCAAAAGTTGACCTATTAGGTCAAAGGGTGACCATAGGTCAAAAATTGACTATTTTGACTAAAATTGACTTTTTAGTCATTAATTGACCTATTGGTTCAATGGGTTTGTCATTGGGTCAAGGATTGACCATTTTGACCAAAGTTGACTTTTTGTCAGAGAATAACTTATTGAGTTAATAATTGGTCATTAGGTCAAAAATTGAATATTTTGACCAAAATAGAATTTTGGTTCAAAATAGTCAATTTTTGGTCAAAAGTTAATGAATTGGGTCAACAGAGTTGTCATTATGTCAGAAATTAACTATTTTGACTAAAATAGACTTTTTGGTCAAAAGTTGACCTATTGGGTAAATGGGCTGGTCAATGGGGCAAGGATTGACCATTTTGACCAAAGTTGTCTTTTTGATCAAAAGTTGACCTATTTAGGTCAATGAGGCAGACATTAGGTCAAAAATTGACAATTTTGAGGAAAATTGACTTTTTAGTTAAAAGTTGACCTATTGGGTCAATGTGTTGGTCATTGGGTCAATGATTAACCATTTTGGCCAAAGTTGACTTTTAGTCAAAAGTTGACGAATTGGGTCAAAGGGTTGGTCATTGGATCAAGGATTGACCATTTTCATCAAAGTTGACATATTGGTCATTATGTCAGAAATTGACCCTTTTGACCAAATTTGACTTTTTGATCAAAAATTGGCCTTTAGGGTCAATGAGGTGGTCATTAAGTTAAAAATTGACAACTTTGACCAAAACTGTCTTTTTGGTCAAAAGTGGCCTATTCGGTGAATGGGTTGGTCATTGTGTCAATGATTGACCATTTTGACTAAAGTTGACTTTTTCGTCAAAGATTAACTTATTAGGTCAATATTTGGTCTTTAAGTCAAAAATTGATTATTTTGAAAAATTAAATTTTTGGTCAAAATTTGACTCTTTGGGTCAAAGGGGTGGGATGGTCATTGGGTCAGAAAATAACCATTTTGACTAAAGTTAATTTTTTAGTTAAAAGTTGACCTATTTGGTCAATGAGATGGTAATTGGGCCAAGAATTAACCATTTTGACCGAAGATGAGTTTTTGATCAAAAGTTGATCTTTTCGGTCAACGGGTTGGTCATGAGGTCAAAAATTGACTATTTTTACAACAATTGACTTTTTGCTCAAAAGTTGACCTCTTGGGTCAATGGGCTAGTGATGAGGCCAACGATTGACCATTTTGACTATTTGGTCAAAAGTTGACCTATTTGGTCAATGGGTTGGTCATTGAGTCAAGGATTGACCATTTTGACCAAAGTTGACTTTTTGGTCAAAAGTTGACCTATTGGGTCAGTATTTGGTCATTAAGTCAAAAATTTACTATTTTGACCAAAATTGACTTTTTGGTCAAAAGTTGACCTATTATGCCAATTGGTTGGTCATTGGGTCAATGATTAATCATTTTTTTACCAAAGTTGACCTTTTAGTCAAAACTTGACCTATTGGGTTAATGGGTTGGTCATTGGGTCATGAATAGACCATTTTTACCATAATTGACTTTTTGGTCAGAGAATGGCTTACTGGGTCAATAATTTGTCATTAGGTAAAAAATTGACTATTTTGACCAAAATTGACTTTTTGGTCAAAATTTGTTCTATAGGATAAATGGGTTTGTCATTGGGTCAAGGATTGACCATTTTCACCAAAGTTGACTTTTTGGTCAGAGATTGACTTATCGGGATAATATTTGTCATTAGGTAAAAAATTGAATATTTTGACAAAAATAGAATTTTTATTCAAAATAGTCAATTTTTGGTCAAAAGTAACACATTGGGTTAAAGGAGTGGTCATAAGGTTAAAAAATAACTATTTTGACTAAAATTTGAGTTTTTGGTCAAAAGTTAACCTATTGGGTCAATGGGTTGGTCATGGGGTCAAGGATTGACCATTTTGACCAAAGTTGTCTTTTTGGTCAAAAGTTGACCTATTTAGTCAATGAGGCGGTCATTAGGTAAAAAATGATAATTTTGAGCAAAATTGACTTTTTGGTCAAAAGTTAACCTATTAGTTCAATGTGTTGGTCATTGGCTTAAGGATTAACCATTTTGGCCAAAGTTGACTTTTTAGACAAAAGTTGACGAATTGGGTCAAGGGGTTGATGATTGGATCAAGGATTGACATTTTATCATCATAGTTGACTTTTAGGTCATTGTGTCAGAATTTGACCATTTTGACCAAATTTGACTTTTTGATCAAAAGTTGACCTTTTGGATCAATGAGTTGGTCATTGGGTCAAGGACTCAGATTTTTTACCAAAGTTGACTTTTTGGTCAAAAGTTGACCTATTGGGTCAATGAATTGGTCATTGGGTCAAGGATTGATCATTTTGACCAAAGTTAACTTTTTGCTCAAAAGTTGACCTATTGGGTCAGTAATTAGTTATTAAGTCAAAAATTTACTATTTTCACCAAAATTGACTTTTGGGTCAAAATTCGATCTATTGGCTCAGTGGGTTGGTCAGTGGGTCAAGGATTGACCATTTTGACCAAAGTAGACATTTTGGTCAAAAGTTGACCTATTGGGTTAATGGGTTTGTCATTGGGTCAAGGATTGACTATTATGACCAAAGTTGACTTTTGGTCAGAGATTGACTTATTGGGTTAATAATTGGTCATTAGGTCAAAAATTGACTATTTTGACCAAATTATCTTTTTGTTCAAAAGTTGACTTAATGCGTCAATATGTTGGTCATTGGGTCAAGAATTGACCATTTTGACAAAAGTTGACTATTTAGTCAAATGTTGACCTACTGGGTCAATGGGTTGGTCATTGGGTCAAGGATTGACAATTTTGGCTAAGGTTGACTTTTTGGTCAGGGATTGACTTATTGGGTCAATAATTTGTCATTTGGTCAAAAATTAACTATTTTGACGAAAATTAAATTTTTACACAAAAGTTGCCCCATTGGGTCAACGAGGTGGTCATTGGGTCAGAAATTGACCATCTCGACCAAAGTTGACCTTTTGATCAAAAGTTGACCTATGTGGTCAATGAGTCGGTAATTAGGTCAAGTATTGACCATTTTGGACGAAGATGACTTTTTGGTCAAAATTTGATCTATTGGGACAATGGGTTAGTCATTGGGTTAAAAATTGACCATTTTGAACAAAGTTGACTTTTTTTGTCAAAAGTAGACCTATTGGGTCAATGGGTGGTCATTAGGTTAAAAATTCACTATTTGACAAAAATTGACTTTTTGGTCAAAAGTTGGCTATCGGGTCAATGAGTTTGTCATTGGGTCAAGGATTGACCATTTTGACCAAAGTTGACTTTTTGGTCAGAGATTGACTTATTGGGTTAATAATTTGTCATTAGGTCAAAAATTGAATATTTTAACCAAAATAGAATTTTTGTTTAAAATTGTCAATTTTTGGTCAAAACTTAACCCATTGGGTCAACAGAGTGGTCATTGCGTCAGAAATTGACTATTTTGATCAAAATTGACTTTTTGGTCAAAAGTTGACCAATTCGGTCAATTGGTTGGTCATTGGGTCACGGATTGAACATTTTGACCAAAGTTGACTTTTTAGTCAAAAGTTAATGAATTGGATCAAAGGGTGGTCATTGGATCAAAGATCGACCATTTTCACCAAAGTCGACATTTAGGTCATTGTGTCAAAAATTGATCGTTTTCACCAAATTTGACTTTTTGATCAAAAGTTAACCATTTTTGTAAATGAGGTAGTCATTAGGTCAAAAATTGACAATTTTGACCAAAATTGACTTTTTGGTCAAAAGTTGTCCTTTTGGGTAAATGAGTTGGTTTTTGAGTCAAGGATTGACCATTTTGACAAAAGTTGATTTTTTGATCAGAGATTGACTTATTAGGTCAATAATTAGTCATTAGGTCAAAAATTGATTATTTTGAAAAAAAATTAAATTTTTGGTCAAAAGTTGACCCATTGGTTAACGGGTGGTCATTGGGTCAGAAAATGACCTTTTTAATCGAAGTTGATTTTTTGGTCAAAAGTTAACCTATTTGTTCAATGAGATGGTATTTGGGTCAAGAATTGACCATTTTGATCGAAGATGAGTTTTTGGTCAAAATTTGATCTTTTGTGTCAATGGGTTGGTCATTGGGTCAAAAATTGACTATTTAGACAAAAATTGACATTTTGGTCAAAAGTTAACCTATTGGGTTAATTGGTTGGTCATTAGGTCAAGGATTGACCATTTTGACCAAAGTTGACTTTTTGGTCAAAAGTTGACCTATTGGGTCAATGGGTTGGTCATTGAGTCATGGATTGACCATTTTGATCAAAGTTGACTTTTTTGTCAAAAGTTGACCTATTGGGTCAGTATTTGGTCATTAAGTAAAAAAATTACTATTTTGATCAAAATTAACTTTTTGGTTAAAAGTCGATCTATTGGGTCAGTGGGTTGGTCATTGGGTCAAAGATTGACCATTTTGACCAAAGTTGACATTTTGGTCAAAAGTTGACCTATGGAGTCAATGGGTTTGTCATTGCGTCAAGGATTGACCATTATGACCAAAGTTGACTTTTTGGTCAGAGATTGACTTATTGGGTAAAAAATTGGTCATTAGGTTAAAAATTGATTTTTTTTCATCCAAATTGACTTTTTGTTCAAAATTAAACTTATTACATCAATGCGTTGGTCATTGGGTCAAAAATTGACCATTTTGGCCAAGGTTGACTTTTTGGTCAAAAGTTGACTTATTGGGTCTATGAGTTGGTCATTGGGTAAAATCGACTATTTTCGACCAAAGTCGACTTTTGGGTCAAAAGTTGACCTATTTGGTCAATGGGTGGTCATTAGGATAAAATTTGACTATTTTGACTAAAATTGACTTTTTGGTCAAAAGTTGACATATTGGGTCAATAAGTTGGTCATTGGATCAAGGTTTGACCTTTTTGACAAAGTTAACTTATTGGTCAAAAGATGACCTATTGGTCCATGGGTCGTTCATTGAGTCTGAAATTGACCATTTTAAACAAAGTTAACTTTTTGGTCAAAAGTTGACATATTGGTTCAATGGGTTTGTCATTGGGTCAAAGATCAACCATTTTGACCAAAGTTGACTTTTTGGTCAGAGATTGGCTTACTGGGTCAATAATTGGTCGTTAGGGAAAAAATTGACTATTTTATCAACAATTGACTTTTTGATCAAAAGTTGACCTCTCGGGTCAATGGGTTGGTCATTTGGTCAAGGTTTGACCATTTTAACCAAAGTTGACATTTTGGTCAAAAGCTGATTTATTGGGTCAATGGGTTGGTCATTGGGTCAAGGATTAACCATTTTGACCAAAGTTGATTTTTTGGTCAGAGATTGGCTTATTCGGTTAATAATTGGTCTTTAGGTCAAAAATTAACTATTTTGACCAAAATTAACTTTTTTTGTCAAAACTTGACCTATTGAGTCAATGGGTAAGGATTGAGCATTTTGAGCATAGTTGACTTTTTGGTCAAAAGTTGACCTATTGGGACAATGGGTTGGTCATTGGCTAAAGGATTGACTATTTTGACCAAAGTTAACTTTTTGGTCAGAGATTGACTTATTGGGTCAATAATTGGTCATTAGGTAAAAATTGATTATTTTGAAAAAAATTAAATTTTTGGTCGAAAGTTGACCCATTGGGTCAACGTGGTGGACATTGGGTCAGAAATTGACCATTTTGACCAAAGTTGACTTTTGGTCAAAACTTGACATATTTGTTCAATGCGATGGTAATTGGGTCAAGAATTGACCATTTTAACTGAAGATAACTTTTTGGTCAAAATTTGATCTTTTGGGTAAATGTGTTGGTCATTAGGGTCAAAAATTAACTATTTTGACAATAATTGACTTTTTGGTCAAATGTTGACCTCTTGGGTCAATGGGTTGGCCATTAGATCAAGGATTGACCATTTTGACCAAAGTTAGCTTTTTGGTTAAAAGTTGAACTATTTGGTCAATGGGTTGGTCATTGGGTCTAGGATTGACCATTTTGACCAAAGCTAACTTTTTGGTTAGTGGTTGACATATTGGGTCAATAATTGGTTATTAGGTCGAAATTTGATTATTTTGACCAAAATTAAATTTTCGGTCAATAGTTGACCCATTGGGTCAACGGGGTGGTCATTGGGTCAGAAATTGTCCCTTTTGACCAAAGTTGACTTTTTGGTCAAAAGTTGACTTATTTGGTCAAAAGGTGACTTATGTGGTCAATGAGTTAGTAATTGGATCAAGAATTAACCATTGTGACCGAAGATGACTTTTTGGTCAATAGTTGATCTATTGAGTCAATGGGTTGATCATTTGGTCAAAACTTGACTTTTTGATCAAAAGTTAACCTATTGGGTTAATGAGTTGGTCACTGGGTCAGAAATTGACCATTTTAACCAAACTTGACTTTTTGGTCAAAGGATTACTTATTGGGTTAATGGGGTCGTCATTAGGTCAAAAATTGACAATTTTGACCAAAGTTGACTTTTTGGTCATAGATTGACCTACTGGGTCAATGGGTTGGTCATCGGGTCAAGGATTTATAATTTTGACCAAAATAGAATTTTTGGCCAAAATAGTCAATTTTTTGTCAAAAGTTAACCCATTTGGTCAACAAAGTGGTCATTGAGTCAGAAATTGACTATTTTGACCAAAATTGACTTTTTGTTCAAATTCACCTACATTGGGTAAGAGATTGACCATTTCGACCAAAGTTGTTTTTTTGGTCAAAAGTTGACCAATTTAGGTCAATGATTCGTTCATTAGGTCAAAAATTGACAATTTTAAACAAAATTGACTTTTTGGTCAAAAGTTAACCTATTGGGTCAATGTGTTGGTCATTGGGTCAAGGATTAAACATTTTGGCCAAATTTAATTTTTTAGTCAAAAGTTGACAAATTGGGTCAAAAGGTTGGTCATTGGATCAAGGTTTGACCATTTTCACCAATCTTGACATTTCGGTCATGTGTCAGAAATTGACCATTTTCACCAAATTTGACTTTTTAAACAAAAAATGACCTTTTGGGATAATTAGGTGGTCATTAGGTCAAAATTTGATAATTTTGACCGAATTTGACTTTTTGGTCAAAAGTTGTCCTTTTGGGTCAATGAGTTAGTTTTTGCGTTAAGGATTGACCATTTTGACCAAAGTTGACTTTTCGATCAAAGGTGGACCTATTGGGCCAATTGGTTGGTCATTGGGTCAAGGATTGACCATTTTGACCAAAGTTGACTTTTTGGTCAGAGATTGACTTATTAGGTCAAAAATTAATTACTTTAAAAAAATTAAATTTTTGGTCAAAAGTTGACCCATTGGGTCAGAAAAGGACCATTTTGACCAAAGTTGATTTTTTGGTCAAAAGTTGACCTATTTGTTCAATGAGATGGTAATTGGGTCAAGAATTGACCATTTTGACCGAAGATGAGTTTTTGGTCAAAAGTTGATCTTTTGGGTCAATGGGTTGGTCATTGGGTCAAAAATTGACTATTTTGACAACAATTGACTTTTTGGTCAAAAGTTGACCACTTAGGTTAATGGGTTGGTCATTAGGTCAAGGATTAATCTTTTTGACCAAAGTTGACTTTTTTGGTCAAAAGTTGACGTATTGGGTCCATGGGTTGGTCATTGGGTCAAGGATTGACCATTTTGACCAATGTTGACTTTTTGGTTAAAAGTTGACCTATTGGGTTAGTATTTGGTCATTATGTGGCATTTTGGTTCAGATTATTTGGTGTGGCGCGGCACTTCGCAACGCATTTACGTCACCACGGGCCCTGCATCGCTCCGATTTCGTGTCACCACAACGCGAAGTTCCTTACAGCGGAACGCGGGATAAACCCCACGGCCCCAGATTTCACTATGCTACCTCGAGCATTTTCCTATTATTGCCCTTACCCTTCGTATGAACTCAAGCTTCTCCTCTTCCGCCCTAGAAGTTCTCGCGAGCCTCCTGCGCCTCCTCTTTCTCATCCGAGCTCGTTACTTCAAAGGTAATTGTAATGCCCCTCTTCTTCTTTGCTCATATTGATGAATCTCTCTTCTGCCACTTCTTCCTCTCCTCCAAATCGAGATAAATCTTTACAATGGGGTCTCTCTTCTCCCCTGCACGATGTCTTCTCCCCTGCAGCATACATCTCTTCTCCTCTGCATATCTCTTTTCTCCCATTCGGATCTGTGAAATCTACTCATTCGGTTTACTTCAATGTGGGTAATGTGCTTGGTTTTTGGTTTAGGAGCTGTTTGAGAAACGAGTTCATATCATTCTGCCACTTCTTCCTCTATGGCAGTTTTATTTATGTTTCTATAGGAATTCAGGAGTTCTATTTTTTGCTTTAGGAGTTTATTTACATATGCATATGGATGATTACAGAAATGCATATGGATTACTTACATTAGGAAATGAAAAATGGAGATCATTGTATTTGATTTGTTAGCAAAGATGGGGGAATTGATGTTCAGGTCCAGGCATGCATTTTTACATATTACAGTTGGAGAAACTCACCCAAGTGCCACACAAATCTTATGATGTCACATATCGAACACCTAAACTGTCTTTTCACGTGTATACATAGAACTTCTCCATTTTTAAACTTGGAAATGTGAATTACACCACGGCATGCACAAGTTCGTGAGATTAATGTGTTACAAATGAAAGTGTTAAATTTTGGGTGCTCAGAATGTACATAGATAAGAATTGTGTGCTATTTTGTGATACACTTTTAGTGTTGTTTTTTAGCTATATAAATGCTGATTTTTGAGGACATATAAGAGCTATCTTGCCTTATACACTTTTAGATTTTGGAGGCATTTAAGAGCTGAATTTGTTATATATATACTTGCTGAATTGGACTGAGTTTAAGTGATGCTTGAGGTCATTACAAATGACTTTGTTTTTCATATATACCTGCTCTATTTGAATGGTGTATTTGAGATCATTTAAACGTCAATTTTGGAGCCGGTTAAATGCTGTTTTCTGGACTATTTTGTTCACCATTTTAGAAGTGTTAAAACACTCTCTTTGGGGGTTACTTTAAATCCTGAATTGGAGGACTCTTGGACTACATTTTGTTTGGTCCAATCCGTGGCTTTTAAGTTGCATTTGTTGGGTTTGTTTGGTGACTTTCAAGCTGCATTTGTTGTCTTTGTTTGGAGGATTCTTGGGATGTAGTTTTTGGGGGCTTTTGTGGCTTTATTGGATAAGTTGCATGCTCCTATACTTTAAATACAATGATGCACAAACTACTATATCTGAAACATTTAAAGTAATTAGGCTTTCTCGGAAATATTGAGAGATGTATTTGAAAGGCTTGAAATGGAAGAAAGTGTGTTCTTTCTTTTAAAAAAAACTCTTAGACGAATTGTTCTTTTATCTTAAAAAAAGAAGCATAAGGGTGGGGAGATTTTCCTTTGTGATATTTGGAGAGGTGTACTCCCTCTTCGATTCATGTTATCGGCTTTGTTTTGCTTGGTTGTGTAGGAAGGATTGAAATGCATGCTTTTGGGTGGTAAGTTATTTTAACCCCATGCAAGATTAGATTTGAAAGTTTGGTTTCAAATGTTATTTATGCAAGTTGGAATTTGGTGCATCTATTGAAGGCTTGAACATCGAAAACACATAATGAAAAGTACATTGTTTAATTACTGCATATGTGAAGGAGTTAGAGGGGGATTTGGCATAGTTGTCCTGCTTTGTTTTGGCATTGTTGTTTTGCTCGGTTTTGGGCTAGTTTGAGCCCTGTTGTCTTTCGATTTTTTTGTATTTTGGTTAGAGCCCTGCTGTCTATCGTTTTCTTTTTTTTTTGGGCTGATTAGAAGTTTGGAGAAGGTTTTCTCTTTGAAGTTTATGCACTCTTATTGTAATTTTAAATTTGGTTCATAGGAGTAATTTGCGGTCTGGTTGTTTTGCAATACAGGTCATGTATGAATTCAAAGCTTTGTACCTTCTTCTTTATTTCTCTAATAAAATATTTTGCACCCTTTCCCGTGGATGTAGGTCAGCTTGACCGAACCAAGTTAAATATTGTGTTTCTTATTTAACATCATGGAAGTATTATTATTGTTTCGCACGCTAGTATTGTTGATTTATGATTTCTGCTACCACTGTGTCCCACTTCATTGTTATATTGTTCGTATCTATCATATCAAAAGGACTCAAAAATTATTACGGATCTCAACAAACAAATGTTTTTTTATAAATACTATATTTTTCTAAAATTATTACTCATTTAAATTTATTTTAGTAGACTTTTTAGCATCTCTTATGTAAACTGTTTTTTAATGTAACTGTTTCTCCTATTCATAATATGGTTAATAAAAATAAAGAAGTTGCTACTCCTGCACTTTGGGAGAAGGTTATTAAAATGATATTCTGCGATCTATGCATAACTGAAGTCGAAAAGGGGAATAGGCCAATTTTTTTTCAACAAAGAAGGTTGGCAAAACATTGTTACAAAGTTTAGGGAGGTCACAGGCAGAAAGTGTGAGAGGCTCCAGCTAAAAAATAAATGGGACCAACTCAAGAAAGAGTGAAAACTTTGGAAGGATTTAAAAAAATGATCGACTGGCTTGGGATGGGATCCGGTGAAGCGAACTATTGCTGCTTCAGAAGCATGGTGGGCAGAAAGGCTTGCGGTAAGATATTATTGAATTAATTTTTATAATGTTAAGCAGTTTTCTTTCTTATTTTCTAATAACATTTTATTCTTTATTACAGATTTTTCCTGTGGCAAAGAAGTTCAGATTGGCTGCGATAGAACCAGAATTGGAGGACAAGCTCGAAAGGATGTTTGGTGGGGTGGTAGCTACGGGGAAAGATTTAACTCCCCCTAGCCAAACAATTTTTGAAACAACCCCTGAAAATGTGGCCGTGGAATTATCAAACGATTCAGCAGAATTCTGCATGTACGAGCAACCTGAAATTCAGTCAACAAACCGTACGAAGCGCCCCGGAACGAAAGAAAGAGAAAGAGTGTTCCTACATCTATCAGGGCTCAGCTCTCATACCTAGTGGACTCATATAATGATGCCCCACACAGAGTTCAAAAAAATGACATCCACAAGGTCATTAGTCTTCTTGAAGACGACCCAGACTTTATAGGAGATCGTGATCTTTTCTACTTTGTTGTCGACCTCTTCTGTGATTCCCTCCATGGAGACTTCTTTACTGCACTAAGCAAAGAGCGACAACTAGAATACATACGCTTTTATTATAAACTATTGCAACTTGTGAAGAGGACCTCCTATTTTAGTACTACTACCAGTGATGTAGTTGTTTGTTTGTGGTTTTATCTAGAACTGATTAAATTAGATGTATACTACTGCAGTGATGTAGTTATTTGGTAAAGTTATATTGATTGAACTAATTTTTAAGTTATTTCTTTTCCAAATATTGCCCATCTTTGTGCTTGTTTTAGTCCAGCTATGATTTCTATAAACCCTAACTTGGTTTAATTAAAAGGTACGGTTTATATCGTCATGGACCCGGAGGAAGTTCGACGCTGAAGGTGAAATGAAGTGACAAATATACTAGTACAATACTATAATATGTACGTCGATCATGAACCCTATTACACATCATCTCAGATTGGGGAAAAATGGATGAGAAATGATTTCAAGACACCTAACGAGATTTTAAAACATCTTCCGCATGTCCCATGATTTTGTCAGTGATCTTTTATTAGATCTGACAACATCTCATGGACTTCACGGGTCTTCTAGGACAACAGACCGTGATGCATTGGGCATAACACTTTACATACTATCACAGAATAAGTCAATGTGGGGAGCCATGAAACACTTCCAACACTCGTCCGAAACAATACGTAGATAATTCTCAATTGGTTTGAATTCACTTGTTAGTCTAGCACAAGCCATAAGAAAACCAACCGATCCAACTTTCACAAGGACGCCAGTAGAGATTTGCAACGATGACCGATATAAGCCATATTTTAAGGTACACCTATATACTCCAACTAATTATGAATGGATTGCATTTTGAAATGATTTGTCTTATTTCTTGCATCGGTGCAATCGATGGAATGCACGTTCATGCTATAGTGTCAGATAACGAGAAAGTTGCATTTATCGGTCATTCTGGGTTGGTCATTAGGTCAAGGATTGACCAATTGTACCCAAGTTAACTTTTTTGGTCAAAAATTGACCTATTAGGTCAATGGGTTGGTTATTAGGTCAACTTTTTAGTCAAAAGTTGACCTATTAGGTGAATGAGTTGGTAATTAGGTCTAGGATTGATTATTTTGACCATAGCTAACTTTTTGGTCAGTGGTTGTCATATTAGGTCAATAATTGGTCATTAGGTCAAAATTTGATTATTTTGACCAAAATTAAATATTTGGTCAAAAGTTGACCCATTAGGTCAACGGGTGGTCATTGGGTCAGAAATTGACCATTTTGACCGAAGTTGACTTTTTTGTCAAAAGTTGACCTATTTGGTCAATGACTTCGTAATTGGGTCAAGAATTGACCATTTTGACCGAAGATGATTTTTTGGTCAAAAGTTGATCTATTGGGTCAATGGGTTGGTCATTTGGTCAAAACTTGACTTTTTGGTCAAAAGTTAACCTATTGGGTTAATGGGTTGGTCACTAGGTCAGAAATTGACCATTTTAACTAAACTTGACTTTTTGGTCAAAGGATGACTTATGGGGTTAATAGGTGGTCATTAGGTCAAAAATTGATAATTTTGACTAAAGTTGACTTTTTGGTCAGAGATTGACCTATTGGGTCATTGGGTTGGTCATTGGGTCAAGGAATGACAATTTTGACCAAAATAGAATTTTTTGTCAAAATAGACAATTTTTGGTCAAAAGTTAACCCATTGGGTCAACGGAGTGGTCATTGGGTCAGAAATTAACTATTTTGATAAAAATTGACTTCTTGGTGAAAAGTTGACCTATTGGGTCAATGGGTTGGTCTTTGGGTCAAGGATTAACCATTTTGACCAAAGTTGTCTTTTTGGTCAAAAGTTGACCTATTTAGGTCAATGAGGCGGTCATTAGGTCAAAAATGACAATTTTGAGCAAAATTAACTTTTTGGTCAAAAGCTGACCAATTGGACAATGTGTTGGTCATTGGGTCAAGGATTAAACATTTTGGTCAAAGTTGACTTTTTAGGCAAAAGTTGACGAATAAGGTCAAAGAGTTCGTCATTGGATCAAGGATTGATCATTTTCACCATAGTTGACTTTTAGGTCATTGTGTAAAAATTGACCTTTTTGACCAAAATTGAGTTTTTGATCAAAACTTGACCTTTTGGGTCATTGGAGTTGTCATTAGGTCAAAAATTGACAATTTTGACCAAAATTGATTTTTTGGTCAAAAGTTATCCTTTTGGGTTAATGAGTTGGTCATTGGGTAAATGATTGACCATTTTGACCAAAGTTGACTTTTTGGTCAAAATTTGACCTATTGGGTCAATGGATTGGTCATTGGGTCAAGGATTTACCATTTAGACCAAAGTTTACTTTTTGGTCAAAAGTTGACCAATTGGGTCAGTAATTGGTCATTAAGTCAAAAAATTACTAGTTTGACCAAAATTGACTTTTTGGTCAAAAGCAGATCTATTGGGTCAGTGGATTGGTCATTGGGTCAACGATTGACCATTTTGACTAAAGTTGACATTTTGGTCAAAAGTTGGCCTATTGGGTCAATGGATTTAAAATTGGGTCAAGGAATAACCATTATGACCAAAGTTGACTTTTTGGTCAGAGATGGACTTATTGGATCAATAATTGGTCAATATGTCAAAATTTGTCTATTTTGACAAAAATTGACTTTTTGTTCAAAAGTTGATCTATTGCGTCAATGCGTTGGTCCTTGGTTCAAGAATTGATCATTTTGGCCAAGGTTAACTTTTTAGTCAAAAGTTAACCTATTGGGTCAATGGGTGGTTTATTGGGTCAAGGAATGACCATTTTGAGCAAAGTTGAGCTTTTGGTCAGACATTGGCTTACTGGGTCAATAATTGGTCATTACCCTGATTATTTTGACTAAAATTGGTTTTATGGTTAAAAATTGACCTATTGGGTCAATGGATTGGTCATTGCGTCAAGGATTGACCATTTTGATCAAAGTTATTTTTTTGGTCAAAAGTTGACGTATTTAGGTCATTGAGGCGGTCATTAGGTCAAAAATTGACAATTTTGACCAAAATTAACATTTTTGGTCAAAAGTTGATCTATTGGGTCAATGGGTTGGTCATTAGCTAAAGGATTAACCATTTAGGCAAAAGTTGACTTTTTAGTCAAAAGTTGACAAATTGGGTCAACGGGGTGGTCATTGAGTCAAGGATAGACCATTTTCACCAAACTTGACATATAGGTCATTGTGTCAGAAATTGAACATTTTGACGAAATTTAACTTTTTGGTCAATAGTTGACCTTCTGGGTCAATGAGGTGGTCATTAGGTCAAAAATTGACAATTTTGTTCAAAATTGACTTTTTGGTCAGAGATTGACTTATTGTGTCAATAATTGGTCATTAGGTCAAAAATTAACAATTTTGACCAAAATTATTTTTTTTTCAAAATTTGACCTATTGGGTCAGTAATTGACCATTTTGACTAAAGTTGACTTTTTGTTTAAACGTTGACCTATTTGGTCAATGAGTTGGTAATTTGGTCAAGAATTTACCATTTTGAGTTAAGTTGACTTTTTGTTCGAAAGTTGATCAAATGTGTCAATGGGTTGGTAATGGCTCAAAAATTGACCATTTTGACCAAAGTTGACTTTTTGGTCAAAAGCTGACCTATTGGTCAATGAGTGGTCATTAGGTCAAAAATTAACAATTTTGACCAAAATTGACTTTTTGGTCAAAAGTTGTCCTTTTGGTTCAATGAGTTGGTAATTGGGTCAATAATTGACCATTTTGACCAAATTTCACTTTTTGGTCAAAAGTTGACCTATTGGGTCAAGGATTGACCATTTTGACCAAAGTTGACTTTATGGTCAGAGATTGACATACAGGGTCAAAAATTGGTCATTAGGTCAAAATTTAACTATGTTGGCCAAAATTGACTTTTTTATGAAAAGTTGAATTATTGGGTCAATGTGTTGGTCATTGGGTCAAGGATTGGCCATTTTGACCAAAGTTGTCTTTTTGGTCAAAAGTTAACCTATTTGGTCATTGGGTGGTCATTTGGTCAAATATTGACAATCTTGACCAAAATTGACTTTTTGGTCAAAAGTTGACTTATTGTGTCAATGGGTTGGTCATTGGGTCAAGGTTTGACAATTTTGACAAAAGTTGATTTTTTTGTCAGATGTTGACCTAATGGGTCAATGGGTTAGTCATTGGGTCGGAAATTGACCATTTTGACCAAAGTTGTCTGTTTGGTCAAAAGTTAACCTATTGGGTCAATGGGTTTGTCATTGGGTCAAAGATTAACCATTTTGACCAAAGTTGACTTTTTTGTCAGAGATTGGCTTACTAGTTCGTTAATTAGTCATTAGGTCAAAAATTGATTATTTTAACCAAAATTGACTTTTTGGTCAAAAGTTAACTTATGGGTCAATGGGCTGATCATTGGATAAAGGATTGACCATTTTCACCAAAGTTGACGTTTTAGTCAAAAGTTGACTTATTTGGTCAATGGGTTGGTCATTGGGTTAAGGATTAATCATTTTGACCAAAGTAGACTTTTTAGTCAGTGATTGACTTATTAGGTCAATAATTGGTCATTAGGTCAAGAATAAATTATTTTGACCAAAACTAAATTTTAGGTCAAAGGTTGACCCATTGGGTCAACAAGTTGGTCATTGGGTAAGAAATTAACAATTAGACCAAAGATGACTTTTTGGTCAAAAGTTGACTTATTTTAACAAAAATTGAATTTTTTGTCAAAAGTTAACCCATTGGGTCAACAGGGTGGTCATTAGGTCAGAAATTGACCATTCTGACCAAACTTAGCCTATTTGGTCAAAAGTTAACCTATTTGGTCAATGAGTTAGTAATTGGGTCAATAATTGATCATTTTGACCAAAGTTGACTTTTTTAGTTAAAAGTTGACATATTGGGTCAATGGGTTAGTCATTCGGTCAAAAATTGACCATTTTAACCAAAGTTGACTTTTTGGTCAAAAGTTGGTTGATTGGGTAAATGGGTGGTCATTTGGTCAAAAATTGACAATTTTGATCGAAATTGACTTTTTGGTCAAAAGTTGACCTGTTGAGTCAATTGGTTTGTCATTGGGTCAAGGATTGACCATTTTGACCAAAGTTAACTTTTTGGTTAAAGATTGACTTAATTGGCTATTAATTGGTTATTAGTTTAAAAATTGACTATTTTGACCAAAATTGACTTTTGGTCAAAAGTTGACCTATTATGCCAATGGGCTGGTCATTGGGTTAAGGATTGATCATTTTGACCAAAGTTAACTTTTTGGTCAAAAGTTTGCCTATTGGGTCAATGGGTTGGTCATTCGGCCAAGGATTGACCATTTGGACCAAAGTTGACTTTTTGGTCAAAGATTAACTTACTCGGTCAATAATTGGACATTAGGTCAAAAGTTGACTATTTTGACCAAAAATGACTTTTAGGTCAAAAGTTGACCTGTTGGGTCAATGGGTTGGTCATTGGGTCAAGCATTGACAATTTTGTCTAAAGTTGACTTTTTGGACAAAAGTTGACCTATTTAGGTCAATGAGGCGGTCATTAGGTCAAAAATTGACAACTCTGACCAAAATTGACTTTTTTAGTCAAAAGTTCACTAATTGGGTCAATGGATATGTCATTGGCTCAAGGATTAACCATTTTTGTCGAAGCTGACTTTTTAGTCAAAAGTTGACAAATTGGGTCATTGGGTTGCTCATTGGATCAAGGATTGACCATTTTCACCAAAGTTGACATTAAGGTCATTGTGTCAGAAATTGACCATTTTGACCAAATTTGATTTTTTGGTCAAAAGTTGAATTTTTAGGTCAATGAGGTGGTCATTAGGTCAAAAATTGAAAAATTTGACCAAAACTAACTTTTTGGTCAGAGTTAGACTTATTGGGTCAATAATTGGTCATTAAGTGAAAAATTGACAATTTTGACCAAAATTTAAATTTTTGTCAAAAGTTGACCCATTGGGTCAGAAATTGACCATTTTGACAGAAATTGACTTTATGTTCAAAAGTTGACTTATTTGGTCAATGTGTTGATAAGTTGGTCAAGAATTGACCATTTTGATCGAAAATAACTTTTTGCTTGAAAGTTGATCAATTGGGTCAATGGGTTGGTCATGGGTAAAAAATTGACCATTTTGACAAAAGTTGAATTTTTGGTCAAAAGTTGACATTTTAGGTCAATGGGTGGTCATTAGGTCAAAAATTGACAATTTTGACCAAAATTAACCTTTTGGTCAAAAGTTGCCCTTTTGGGTCAATGACTTGGTCATTGGATCAAGGATTGACAATTTTGACGAAAGTTGACTTTTCGGTCAAAAGTTGACCAATTGGGTCATTGGGTCAAGGATTGACTTTTTTGACCAAAGTTGACTTTTGGTCAGAGATTAACTTATTGGGTCAATAATTGGTCATTAAGTCAAAAATTGACTATGTTGACCAAAATTGACTTTTTGGTCAAAAGTTGACCTATTTGGTCAACGCATTAGTCATTGGGTCATCGATTAACCATTTTGACCAAAGTTATCTTTTTGGTCAAAAGTTGACCTATTTGGTCAATGGGTGGTCATTAGGTAAAAAATTTTACTATCTTGACCAAAATTGATTTTTTGGTCAAAAGTTGACCTAATGTGTCAATGGGTTGGTCATTGGGTTAAGGTTTGAACATTTTGACCAAAGTTGACTTTTTGGTCAAAAGTTGACCTATTGGGTCAATGGGTTGGTCATTGGGTCAGAAATTAACTTTTTACCCTAAAGTTGACTTTTTTTGTCAAAAGTTGACCTATTGGGTCAATGGGTTTGTAATTGGGTCACTTTTTCGTCAGAGATTGACTTACTGGGTCAATAATTGATCATTAGGTCAAAAATTGACTATTGTGACCAAATTTATTTTTGGTCAAAAGTTGACTTATGGGTCAATGGGTTGGTCATTGGATCAAGGATCGTCCATTGGGTCAACAGGGTGGTCATTGGGTCAGAAATTGACAATTTGACCAAAGATGACTTTTTTAGTTAAAAATTGACTTATTTTGACCAAAATTGAATTTTTGGTCAAAAGTTAACCCAGTGGGTTAACGGGTGGTCATTGGGTCAGAAATTGACCATTTTGACCAAAGTTGACTTTTTGGTCAAAAGTTGACCTATTTGGTCAATAAGTTAGTAATTGGGTCAAGAATTGACCATTTTGACCAAATATGACTTTTTTAGTCAAAAGTTGACCTATTGGGTCAATGGTTAGTCGTTCGATCAAAAGTTGACCAATTGGGTTAATGGGTGGTCATTAGGTCAAAAATTGACTATATTGATCAAAATTGACTTTTCGGTCAAAAGTTGACCTATTTGGTCAATGGGTTTGTCATTGGGTCAATGATTGACCATTTTTGACTAAAGTTTATTTTTTCGTTAGAGATTGACTTTTTGGGGCAATAATTGGTCATTAGGTCAAAAGTTGACTATGTTGACCAAAATTGACTTTTTGGTCAAAAGTTGACGTATTGGGACAATGTGTTTGGCCATTGGGTCAAAGATTAACCATTTTGATAAAAGTTGTCTTTTTAGTCAAAAGTTGACCTATTTGGTCAATGGGTGGTCATTATGTCAAAATTTGACTATCTTAAACAAAATTGACTTTTTGGTCAAAAGTTGACCTATTGTGTCAAGGGTTGGTCATTGGGTCAAGGTTTGACTATTTTGACCAAAGTTGACTTTTTGGACAGAGATTGGCTTACTGCGTCAATAATTGGTCATTAAGTCAAAAATTGCCTATTTTGACCAAAATTGACTTTTTTGGTCAAAAGTTGACCTATTGGGTACTTTGACCGAAGTTGACTTTTTGGTCAAATATTGACCTATTTGGTCATTGAGTTGGTAATTGGGTCAAGAATTGACCTTTTTTACCGAAGATGGCTCTTAACCAAAAGTTGTTCAATTGGGTCAATGGGTTGATCATTAGTTCAAAAATTGATCATTTTGACCAAAGTTGACTTTTTGGTCAAAAGTTGACCTATTGGTCAATGGGTGGTTGGTTATTAGGTCAAAAATTGACTATTTTGACCAAAATTGACTTTTTGTTCAGAAGTTAATCTATTTGGTAAATGGGTTTGTCATTGGGTCAAGGATTGACCATTTTGACCAAAGTAGACTTTTTTGTCAGAGATTGACCTATTGGGTCAATAATTGGTCATTAATTCAAAAATTGACTATTTGGACCAAAATTGACTTTTTGGTAAAAAGTTGACCTATTAGGCCAATGGATTGGTCATTGGGTCAAGGATTGATCAGTTTGACTAAAGTTGACTTTTTGGTCAAAATCTGACCTATCGGGTCAATCGGTTGGTCATTAGGTCAAGGATTGACAAATTTGACCAAAGTTGACTTTTTTATCGGAGATTGGCTTACAGGGTCAACAATTGGTCATTAGGTCAAAAATTGACTTTTTGACCAAAATTGATTTTTTTGTCAAAAGTTGATCTATTGGGTCAATGGGTGGTCAGGAAGTCAAAAATTGACTATTTTGACCAAAATTGAATTTTTGGTCAAAAGTTGAACTAATGGGTCAAGGAGTTTGTCATTGGGTCAAGGATTGACGATTTAGACCAAAGTTGACTTTTTGGTCAGAAATTCACTTCTTTGGTCAACAATTAGTCATTAGGTCAAAAATTAATTATTTTGATCAAAGTTCAATTTTTTGTCAAAAGTTGACCCATTAGGTCAACGGGGAGGTAATTGGGTCAAAAATTGACCATTTTGACCAAAGCAGAAGTTTTGGTCAAAAGTTGAGCTATTTGGTCAATGAGTTAGTTATTGGGTCAAGATAGACATTTTGGCCTAAGATGACTTTTTGGTCAAAAGTTGATCTATTGGGTCAATGAGTTGTTCATTGAGACAAAAATTTATCATTTTGACCAAAGTTGACTTTTTGGTCAAAAGTTGACCTATTGGGTCAATGGGTGGTCATTAGGACAAATACTGACTATTTTGACAAAAATTAACTTTTTGGTCAAGTGTTGACATATTGGGTCAATGGGTTTGTCATTGGGATAAAGATTGACCATTTTGACCAGAGTTGACTTTTTGGTCAGAGATTGACTTATTTTGTCAATAATTGGTCATTAGGTCAAAAATTGACAACTTTGACCAAATTTGATTTTTTAGTCAAAAGTTAACCCATTGGGTAAACTAGGTGGTCTTTAGGTCAGAAATTGATAATTTCGACCAAAGTTGACTTTTTGGTCAAAAGTTAACATATTTGGTCAATGAGTTGGAAATTGGGTCAAGATTGACCATTTTGACCAAAGATGACTTTTTAATCAAAAGTTGACCTATTGGCTCAATGAGTTGGTCATTGGGTCAAAAATTGACCATTTTGACCAAAGTTGACTTTTTGGTCAAAAGTTGTCCTATTGGCTCAAAGTGTGGTCAATATGTCAAAATTTGACTATTTTGACCAAAATTGACTTTTTTTTATCAAAAGTTGACCTATTGGGTCAAGGTGTTTGTCATTGGGTGAAAGATCTTTCATTTTGGCAAAAGTTGACTATTTGGTAAGAGATTGACTTATAAGGTCAATAATTGATCATTAATTCAAAAATTGATTATTTGGACCAAAATTGACTTTTTGGTAAAAAAGTTGACCTATTAGGCCAGTGGATCAGTCATTGGGTCAAGGATTGATCATTCTGACCAAAGTTGACTTTTTGGTCAACATCTGACCTATCGGGTCAATGGGTTGGTCATTGGGTCAAGGATTGACAATTTTGACCAAAGTTGACTTTTTGATCAGAGATTGGCTTACTGGGTCAAGAATTGGTCATTAGGTCAAAAATTGACTATTTTGACCAAAATTGACTTTTTGGTCAAAAGTTGACCTATTGAGTCAATGGGTGGTCATTAAGTTAAAAAATGATTATTTTCACCAAAATTGACTTTTAAGTCAAATGTTCAACTATTGGGTCAATGGGTTTTTTATTGGGTCAAGGATTAACCATTTTGACCAAAGTTAACTTTTTGGTCAAAAGTTGACCTATTGGGTTAATGGGTGGTCATTATGTCAAAATTTGACTCTTTGACCGAGATTGACTTTTGGTCAAAAGTTCACATATTGGGTCAAGGATTGACAATTTTGGTCATTAGGTCTAAAATTGATTTATTTGACCAAAATTAAATTTTTGGTCAAAAATTGACTTGTTTAGTCAACAGGGTGGCCATTTGGTCAAATTGACCATTTTGACCAAAGTTCAAAAGTTGACCTATTTGGTCAATGATTTGGTAATTGGGTAAAAAATTGAATATTTTGACCAAAGATGACTTTTTGGTTAAAATTTGATCTATTGGGTCAATGGGTCGGTCATTGGGTCAACAATTGATCATTTTGACCAAAGTTTACTTTTTGGTCAAAAGTTATCCTATTGGGTCGATGGGTCGTCATTGAGTCAAAAATTGATTATTTTGACCAAAATTGACTATTTGGTCAAAAGTTGACATAT
Organism: Papilionanthe hookeriana x Papilionanthe teres; assembly: GCA_022702705.1. Taxonomy (NCBI): domain Eukaryota; kingdom Viridiplantae; phylum Streptophyta; class Magnoliopsida; order Asparagales; family Orchidaceae; genus Papilionanthe; species Papilionanthe hookeriana x Papilionanthe teres. The sequence continues at coordinate 158,259,704 of CM040424.1, forward strand.
GGGGTCAATGAGTTTGTCATTGAGTCAAGGATTGACTATTTTAACAAAAGTTGACTTTTTGGTCAGAGATTGACTTATTAGGTAAATAATTGGTCATTAGGTCAAAAATTGACTATTTCGAGCAAAAGTAAATTTTTGGTCAAAAGTTAACCAAGTGAGTCAACGGGGTGGTCATTGGGTCAGAAATTGACCATTTTGACAAAATTTGACTTCTTGGTCAAAAGTTAACCTATTTGGTTAATATGTTGGTAATTTGGTCAAGATTTGACCATTTTGACCAAAGAAGACTTTTGGGTCAAAAGTTGACCTATTGGGTCAATGGGTTAGTCATTGGGACAAATATTGACCAAAGTTGACTTTTTGGTCAAAAGTTGCCTATTGGGTCTCTGGGTGGCCATTTAGTAAAAAATTGACTATTTCAACCAAAATTAACTATTTGGCCAAAAGTCGACCTATTGGGCTAACGGGTTTGTCATTGGTTCAAGGATTGACCATTTTGACCAAAATTTACTTTTTGGTCCGAGATTGACTTATTGAGTCAATACTCTGTCATTAATTCAAAAATTGATTATTTTGACCAAAATTGACTTTTTGGTCAACAGTCAACCTATTCAGCCAATGGGTTGGTCATTAGGTCAAGGATTTATAATTTTAACTGAAGTTCACTTTTTTGTCCAAAATTGACGTATTGGGTGAATGGGTTGGTCATTGGGTCAAAGATTGATTATTTTGACAAAAGTTGACTTTTTGTCCAATTGGACATTAGGTTAAAATTTGTTATTTTGACCAAAATTGATTTTTTGGTCAAAAGTTGACCTATTGGGTCAATGGGTTTGTCATTCGGTCATGGATTGACCATTTTGACCAAAGTTGACTTTTTGTTCAAAAGTTGACCTGTTGGGTCAATGGGATGGTCATTAGGTCAAGAATTGACCATTTTCACCAAAGTTGACATTTTGGTCAGAGATTGACTTATGGAGTCAATAATTGGTCATAAGGTCAAATATTGATTATTTTAATTAAAATTAAATTTTTGGTCAAAAGTTGACCTATTGTGTCAACGGGGTGGTCTTTGGGTCAGAAATTGATTATTTTGACCAAAGTTGACTTTTTGATCAAAAGTTGACTTATTTGGTCAATGAGTTAGTAATTGAGTCAAGAGTTGACAATTATGACCGAAGATGACTTTTTAGTCAAAATTTGATCTATTGGGTCAATGGGTTGGTAATTGGGTCAAAAATTGACCATTTTGACCATAGTTGATTTTTTTGTCAAAAGTTGAGCTATTGGGTTAATGGGTGTTCATTTAGTCAAAAATTGACTATTTTGACCAAAATTAACTTTTTGGTGAAAAGTTGACATATTAGGTCAATGATTTTGTCATTGGATCAAGGATTGACCATTTTGATCAAAGTTGACTTTTTGGTCAGAGATTGACTTATTGGGTCAATAATTGGTGTTTAGGAAATAATTTAACTATTTTGACCAAAATTGAATATTTGGTCAAAAGTTCACCCTTCGGGTCAACGGGGTCGTCATTGGGTCAAAAATTGATCATTTTGACCAAAGTTGACTTTATGGTCAAATGTTGACCTATTTGGTCAATGTATTGGTAATTGGGTGACTATTTTAACAAAAGATGACTTTTTAGTCAAAAGTTAATCTTTTGGGTTAATGGGTTGGTCAGTGGGTCAAAAATTGACCATTTTAACCTAAGTTGACTTTTTGGTCAAAAGTTGACCTATTGGGTCAATGGGAGGTCATTCAGTAAAAAATGGACTATTTTGACCAAAATTAACTATTTGGTCAAAAGTTGACCTGTTAGGTTAATGGGTTTGTCATTGGTTCATGGATTGACTATTTTGACCAAAGTTGACTTTTTGATCAGAGATTAACTTATTGGGTCAATAATTGGTCATTAGGTCAAAAATTAAATATTTTGACCAAAAGTGAATTTTTAGTCAAAAGTTAACCCATTGGGTTAAGGGGGTGTTCATTGGGTGAGAAATTGACCATTTTGACCAAAGTTGACTTTTTGGTCAAAAGTTGACCTATTTGATCAATGAGTTGGTAATTTGGTCAAGAATTGACCATTTTGACCAAAGATGACTTTTTGGTCAAAAGTTGATCTTTTGGGTTAATGGGTTAGTCATTGGGTCAAAAATTGACCATTTTGACCAAAGTTAACTTTTTTGTCAAAACTTGACCTATTGGGTCAATAGGTGGTCATTAAGTCAAAAATTGACAATTTTGACCAAAATTAACTATTTGGTTAAAGTTGACCTATTGGGTCAATGGGTTTGTCTTTGGGTCAAGGAATGACCTTTTTGCCTAAAGTTGATTTTTCTATCAGAGATTGACCTATTAGGTCAATGGGTTGGTTATTGGGTCAAGGATTGATGATTTTGACCGAAGTTGATTTTTTGGTCAAAAGTTGACCTATTGGGTCAATGGGTTGGTCAATAGGTCAAGGATTGACCATTTTGACCAAAGTCGACTTTTTGGTCAGAGATTGGCTTATTGGGTAAATAATTGGTCATTAGGTCAAAAATTGACTATTTTGACCAAAATTGATTTTTTGGTCAAATCTTGAACTATTGGGTCAATTGGTTGGCCATTGGATCAAGAATTGTCCATTTTGACCAAAGTTGACTTTTTCGTCAAAAAATTATCTATTGGGTCAATAATTGGTCATTAGGTCAAAAATTTATTATTTTGACAAAAATAAAATTTTGGGTCAAAAGTTGACCCACTAGGTCAACGGGGTGGTCATTGGGTCAGAAATTGACCATCTTGACGAAAGTTGACTATTTGGTCAAAATTTAACCTATTTAGTCAATGAGTTGGTAATTGGATCAAGAATTGACTAATTTGAACGAAAATGACTTTTTGTTCAAAAGTTGATCTATTGTGTCAATGTGTTGGTCCATGAGTCAAGAATTGACCATTTTGGCCAAAGTTGACTTTTTAGTTAAAGTTGACTTATTGAGTCAATGGGTTCCTTATTGGGTCAAGGAATGACCATTTCAACCAAGGTTGAGTTTTTGGTCAGAGATTGGCTTACTGGGTCAATAATTGGTCATTGGGTCAAAAACTGACTATTTTGACTAAAATTGGCTTTTTGGTCAAACGTTGACCTATTAGGTCAATGGATTGGTCATTGGGTCAAGGATTGACCATTTTGACCAAAGTTATTTTTTTGGTCAAAAGTTGACCTATTTAGGTCAATGAGGCGGTCATTAGTTCAAAAATTAACAATTTTGACCATAATTCACTTTTTGGTCAAAAGTTAACCTATTGGGTCAATGGGTTGGTCATTAGGTCAAGGATTAACCATTTTAGCCAAGGTTGACTTTTTGGTCAAAAGTTGACAAATTAGGTCAATGGGTTGGCATTGAATCAAAGATAGATCATTTTAACAAAACTTGACATATAGGTCATTGTGTCAGAAATTGAACATTTTGACCAAATTTGACTTTTTGGTCAAAAGTTGACCTTTTGGGTCCATGAGGTGGTCATTAGGTAAAAAATTGACAATTTTGACCAAAAATTGACAATTTTGACCAAAATTGACTTTTTTGTTAGAGATTGTCTTATTGGGTCAATAATTTGTCATTAGGTCAAAAATTGACAATTTTGACCAAAATTAATTTTTTTGTCAAAATTTGACCCATTGGGTCAGTAATTGACCATTTAACCAAAGTTGACTTTTTGTTCAAATGTTGACCTATTTGGTCAATGAGTTGCTAATTGGGTCAATAATTGACCATTTTGACCCAAGTTGACTTTTTGTTCGAATGTTGATCAAATGGATCAATGGGTTGGTAATGGCTCAAAAATTGACCATTTTAACCAAAGTTGACTTTTTGGTCAAAAGTTGACCTATTGTGTCAATGGGTGGTCATTAGGTCAAAAATTGATAATTTTGTCCAAAATTGACAATTTTGACCAAAATTGACATTTTGGTCAAAAGTTGTCCTTTTGGGTCAATGAGTTGGTAATTGGGTCAAGGATTGACTATTTTGACCAAAGTTCACTTTTTGGTCAAAACTTGACCTATTGGGTCAATGATTGACCATTTTGACCAAAGTTGACTTTTTGGTTAGAGATTGACTTACTAGGTCAATAATTGGTCATTAGGTCAAAAATTGACTATGTTGACCAAAATTGACTTTTTTATGAAAAGTTGACTTATTGGGTCAATGCATTAGTCATTGGGTCAAGGATTGGCCATTTTGACCAAAATTGTCTTTTTGGTCAAAAGTTAACCTATTTGGTCAATGGGCGGTCATTTGGTCAAAAATTGACAATCTTGACCAAAATTGACTTTTTGATTAAAAGTTGACTTATTTTGTCAATGGGTTAGTCATTGGGTCAAGGTTTGACCATTTTGACAAAAGTTGATTTTTTTGTCAGAAGTTAACCTAATGGGTCAATGGGTTAGTCATTGGGTCAAAAATTGACCATTTTTACCTAAGTTGACTTTTTGGTCAAAAGTTAACCTATTGGGTCAATGGGTTTGTCATTGGGTCAAAGATTAACCATTTTGAACAAAGTTGACTTTTTTGTCAGAGATTGGCTTACTAGTTCATTAATTAGTCATTATGTCAAAAATTGACTATTTTAACCAAAATTGACTTTATGGTCAAAAGTTAACTTATTGGGTCAATGGGCTGATCATTGGATCAAGGATTGACCATTTTCACCAAAGTTGACTTTTTAGTCAAAAGTTAACTTATTGGGTCAATGGGTTGGTCATTGGGTTGAGGATTAATCATTTTGACCAAAGTAGACTTTTTGGTCAATGATTAACTTATTAGGTCAAGAATAGATTATTTTGACCAGAATTAAATTTTAGGTCAAAGGTTGACCCATTGGGTCAATGGGTTGGTCATTGGTCAGAAATTAACCATTTAGACCAAAGATGACTTTTTGGTCAAACGTTGACTTATTTTAACCAAAATTGAATTTTTTGTCAAAAGTTAACCCATAGTGTCAACAGGGTGGTCATTAGGTCAGAAATTGACCATTTTAACCAAAGTTGACTTTTTGGTCAAAAGTTGACTGATTTGGTCAATGGGTGGTCATTAGGTCAAAAATTAATAATTTTGACCACAATTGACTTTTTGGTCAAAAGTTGACCTGTTGTGTCAATTGATTTGTCATTGGGTCAAGCATTAACCATTTTGACCAAAGTTGATTTTTTGGTTAAAGATTAACTTAATTGGCTATTAATTGGTCATTAATTTAAAAATTGACTATTTTTTCTAAAATTGACTTTTTGGTCAAAAGTTGACCTATTAGGCCAATGGGTTGGTCATTGGGTTAAGGATTGATCATTTTGACCAAAGTTAACTTTTTGGTCAAAAGTTCTGTTATCAGGTCAATGGGTTGGTCATTCGTGCAAGGATTGACCATCTGGACCAAAGTTGACTTTTTGGTCAAAGACTGGCTTACTGGGTCAATAATTGGTCATTAGGTCAAAAGTTGACTATTTTGACCAAAAATGACTTTTAGGTCAAAAGTTGACCTGCTGGGTCAATGGGTTGGTCATTGGGTCAAGGATTGACCATTTTGACTAAAGTTGACTCTTTGGACAAAAGTTGACCTATTTAGGTCAATGAGGCGGTCATTAGGTCAAAAACTGACAATTTTGACCAAAATTGACTTTTTAGTCAAAAGTTGACCGATTGGATCAATGGGTATGTCATTGGGTCAAGGATTAACCATTTTTTCCGAAGTTGACTTTTTAGTCAAAAGTTGACAAATTGGGTCATTGGGTTGATCATTGGATCAAGGATTGACCATTTTCACCAAAGTTAACAACATTAAGGTCATTTTGTCAGAAATTGACCATTTTGACCAAATTTGACTTTTTGGACAAAATTTGATCTTTTGGGTCAACGAGGTGGTCATTAGGTCAAAAATTGAAAAATTTAACCAAAACTAACTTTTTGTTCAGAGATAGACTAATTGGGTCAATAATTGGTCATTAAATCAAAAATTGACAATTTTGACCAAAATTAAAATTTTTGTCAAAAGTTGTCCCATTGGGTCAGAAATTGACCATTTTGACCAAAAGTTGACTTTTTGGTCAATGGGTGGTCATTAGGTAAAAATATGACTATCTTGACCAAAATTGACTTTTTGGTCAAAAGTTGACCTATTGTATCAATGGGTTGGTCATTGGGTTAAGGTTTGAACATTTTGACCAAAGTTGACTTTTTGGTCAAAAATCGTCCCATTGGGTCAATGGGTTTGTCATTGGGTCAAAGATTAACCATTTTGACCAAAGTTGACTTTTTGGTCAAAGATTGGCTTACTGGGTCAATAATTGATCCTTAGGTCAAAAATTGACTATTTTGTCTAAAATTTTCTTTTTGGTCAAAAGTTGACTTATGGGTCAATGGGTTGGTCATTGGATCAAGGATCGAGCATTTTAACCAAAGTTGACTTTTTTATCAGAAGTAAACCTATTGGGTCAATGGGTTGGTCATTGGGTCAAGGATTGATCATTTTGACCAAAGTTGACTTTTTGGTCAGTGATTGACTTATTGGGTCAATAATTGGACATTAGGTTAAAAATTGATTATTTTGACCAGAATTAAATTTTGGGTCAAAAGTCGACCCATTTGGTCAACAGGGTGGTCATTGGGTCAGAAATTGACCATTTTAACCAAAGAAGACTTTTTTGGTTAAAAATTAACTTATTTTGACCAAAATTAAATTTTTGGTCAAAAGTTAACCCGATGGGTTAACGGGGTGGTCGTTGGGTCAGAAATTGACCATTCTGACCAAAGTTGACTTTTTTGTTAATAAGTTGGTAATTTGGTCAAGAATTGATCATTTTGACCAAAGATGACTTTTTTAGTCAAAAGTTGACCTATTGGGTCAATGGGTTAGTCGTTCGATCAAAAGTTGACCAATTGGGTTAATGGGTGGTCATTAGGTCAAAAATTTACTATATTGACCAAAATTGACTTTTCGGTCAAAAGTTGACCTGTTGAGTCAATGGGTTTGTCATTGGGTGAAGGATTGACCATTTTAACTAAAGTTAATTTTTTTGGTCAGAGATTGACTTTTTGGGCTAATAATTGGTCATATGGTCAAAAATTGCTATGTTAACCAAAATTTTCTTTTTGGTCAAAAGTTGACCTATTGGGTCAATGCGTTGTCCATTGGGTCAAGGATTGACCATTTTGACCAAAGTTATCTTTTTGGTCAAAAGTTGACCTATTTGGTCAATGGGTGGTCATTAGGTCAAAATTTGACTATCTTAACCAAAATTGACTTTTTGGTCAAAATTCGACCTATCGTGTTAATGGGTCGGGTCATTGGGTCAAGGTTTGATCTATTTCGACTAAAGTTGACTTTTTGACAAAGATCGGCTTATCGCGTCAAGAATCGGTCATTAGGTCAAAAATTGTCTATTTTAACCAAAATTAACCTTTTTGGTCAAATGTTGACCTATTGGGTCAACGGGGTGGTCATTGGGTCATAGATTGACCATTTTGACCAAAGTTGACTTTTTAGTCAAATATTGACCTATTTGGTCAACGAGTTGGTAATTGGGTCAAGAATTGACCATTTTGACCGAAGATGGCTCCTAGTCAAAAGTTAATCTATTGGGTCATTGGGTTGGTCATTAGTTGAAAAATTGACCATTTTGACCAAAGTTGACTTTTTGGTCAAAAGTTGACCTATTGGTCAATGGGTGGTCATTAGGTCAAAAATTGACTATTTTGACCAAAATTAACTTTTTGGTCAAAAGATGACCTATTTGGTAAATGGGTTTGTCATTGGGTCAAGGATTGACCATTTTGACCAAAGTTGACTTTTTTATCAGAGATTGACCTATTGGGTCAATAATTGGTCATTAATTCAAAATTTGACTATGTGGACCAAAATTGACTTTTTGGTAAAAGTTGACCTATTAGGCCAATGGATTGGTCATTGGGTCAAGGAATGATCATTCTGACCAAAGTTGACTTTTTGGTCAAAATCTGACCTATCGGTTCAATGGGTTGGTCATTTTGTCAAGGATTGACAAATTCGACCAAAGTTAACTTTTTTTGTCAAAGATTGGCTTAATGGGTCCACTATTGGTCATTAGGTAAAAAATTGACTTTTTGACCAAAATTGACTTTTTTATCAAAAGTTGATCAATTGGGTCAATCGGTGGTCATGAAGTTAAAAATTAACTATTTTGACCAAAATTTAATCTTTGGTCAAAAGTTGAACTATTGGGTCAATGGGTTTGTCATTGGGTCAAGGATTGACGATTTTGACCAAAGTTGACTTTTTGGTCTGAAATTCACTTATTTGATCAACAATTGGTCATTAGGTCAAAAATTAATTATTTTGATCAAAGTTCAATTTTTTGTCAAAAGTTGCCCATTGGGGAGGTCATTGGGTTAAAAATTGATCATTTTGACCAAAGGTGACGTTTTGGTCAAAAGTTGACCTATTTGATCAATGAGTTGGTAATTGGGTCAAGATAGACCATTTTGGCCTAAGATGACTTTTTGGTCAAAAGTTGATCAATTGGATCAATGGGTTGGTCATTGAGACGAAAATTTACCATTTTGACTAAAGTTGACTTTTTGATTAAAAGTTGACCTATTGGGTCAATGGGTGGTCATTAGGACAAATATTGACTATTTTGACAAAAATTAACTTTTTGGTCAAAAGTTGACATATTGGGTCAATTGGTTTGTCATTGGGATAAAGATTGACCATTTTGACCAGAGTTGACTTTTTGGTCAGAGATTGACTTATTGGGTCAATAATTGGTCATTAAGGCAAAAATTGGCTATTTTGACCTAAATTGAATTTTTAGTCAAAAGTTAACCCATCGGGTGAACTGGGTGGTCTTTGGGTCAGAAATTAACCATTTTGACCAAAGTTGACTTTTTAGTCAAAAGTTAACCTATTCGGTCAATGAGTTGGAAATTGGGTCAAGTAATGACCATTTTGACCAAAGATGACTTTTTTATCAAAAGTTGACCTATTGGCTCAATGAGTTGGTCATTGGGTCAAAAATTGACCATTTTAACCAAAGTTGACTTTTTTGTCAAAAGTTGAACTATTGGCTCAAAGTGTGTGGTCAATAGGTCAAAATTTGACTATTTTGACCAAAATTGACTTTTTTATCAAAAGTTGACCTATTGGGTCAATGGGTTTGTCATTGGGTGAAAGATTGATCATTTTGGCTAAAGTTGACTATTTGGTCAGAGATTGACTTATTGGGTCAATAATTGGTCATTAATTCAGAAATTGACTATTTGGACCAAAGTTGACTTTTTGGTAAAAAGTTGACCTATTATGCCAATGGATTGGTCATTGAGTCAAGGATTGATCATTCTGACCAAAGTTGATTTTTTGGTAAAAATGTGACCTATCGGGTCAATGGGTTGGTCATTGGGTCAAGGATTGACAATTTTGACCAAAGCTAACTTTTTGATCAGAGATAGGCTTATTGGGTCAACAATTAGTCATTAGGTCAAAAATTGACTTTTTCACCAAAATTGACTTTTTGGTCAGAAGTTGACCTATTAGGTCAATGACTAGTCATTAACTTAAAAAATGATTATTTTCACCAAAATTGACTTTTTGGTCAAAAGTTCAACTATTGGGTCAATGGGTTTTTTATTGGGTCAAGGATTAACCATTTTGACCAAAGTTGACTTTTTGGTCAAAAGTTGACCTATTGGGTTAATGGGTGGTCATTAGGTCAAAATTTGACTCTTTTGACCAAGATTTAATTTTGGTCAAAAGTTGACCTATTGGGTTGATGGGTTTGTCATTGGGTCAAGGATTGACCATTTGACCAATGTTGACTTTTGACCAAAAAATCAATTTTGACCAATGTTAACTTATTGGCCATTATTTCAAAAATTAACTATTTTGGACATTAGGTCAAAAATTGACTATTTTGACCAAAATTAAATTTTTTATCAAAATTGACCTGTTTAGTCAACGGGGTGGCCCTTTGGTTAGAATTGACCATAATGACTAAAGTTCAAAAGTTGACCTACTTGATCGATGATTTGGTAATTGGGTCAAAAATTGACCATTTTGACCAAAGATGACTTTTTGGTTAAAATTTGATCTATTGGGTCAATGGGTTGGTCATTGGGTCAAAAATTGATCATTTTGACCAAAGTTTACTTTTTGGTCAAAAGTTGACATATTGGGTCGATGGGTGGTCATTCAGTCAAAAATTGATTATTTTGACCAAAATTTACTATTTGGTCAAAAGTTGACTTATTGGGTCAATGTGTTTGTCATTGAGTCAAGGATTGATTATTTTAACCAAACTTGACTTTTTGGTCAGAGATTGACTTATTAGGTCAATAATTGGTCATTAGGTCAAAAATTGACTATTTCGACCAAAAGTGGATTTTTGGTTAAAAGTTAACCCATTGGGTGAACGGGGTGGTCATTGGGTCAGAAATTGACCATTTTGACAAAAGTTAACTTCTTAGTCAAATGTTAACCTATTTGGTTAATGTGTTGGTAATTTGGTCAAGAATTGACCATTTTGACCAAAGAAGACTTTTGGGTCAAAAGTTGACCTATTGGGTCAATGGGTTAGTCATTGGGACAAATATTGACCAAAGTTGACTTTTTGGTCAAAAGTTGACCTATTGGGTTTCTGGGTGGTCATTGAGTCAAAAATTGACTATTTCAACCAAAATTAACTATTTGGCCAAAAGTTGACCTATTGGGCCAATGGGTTTGTCATTGGTTCAAGGATTGACCATTTTGACCAAAGTTTACTTTTTGGTCCGAGATTGACTTATTGGGTCAATAATCTGTCATTAATTCAAAAATTGATTATTTTGACCAAAATTAACTTTTTGGTCAATAGTCAACCTATTAGGCCAATGGGTTGGTCATTAGGTCAAGGATTGATAATTTTAACCAAAGTTCACTTTTTTGTCCAAAATTGACGTATTGGGTGAAAGGATTGGTCATTGGGTCAAGGATTGATTATTTTGACCAAAATTGACTTTTTGTTCAGAGATTGGCTTATTGGGTGAATAATTGGTCATTAGGTCAAAAATTGACTATTTTGACCAAAATTGATTTTTTGGTGAAAAGTTGACCTATTGGGTCAATGGGTTTGTCATTGGGTCAAGGATTGACCATTTTGACCAAAGTTGACTTTTTGTTCAAAAGTTGACCTGTTGGGTCAATGGGTTGGTCATTGGGTCAAGAATTGACCATTTTTACCAAAGTTGACATTTTGGTCAGAGATTGACTTATGGAGTCAATAATTGGTCATAAGGTCAAATATTGAATATTTTAACCAAAATTAAATTTTTGGTCAAAAGTTGACCCATTGGGTGAACGGGGTGGTCTTTGGGTCAGAAATTGATCATTTTGACCAAAGCTAACTTTTTGGTCAAAAGTTGACTTATTTGGTCAATGAGTTAGTAATTGTGTCAAGAGTTGACAATTATGACTGAAGATGACTTTTTAGTCCAAAATTTTATCTATTGGGTCAATGGGTTAGTAATTAGGTCAAAAATAGACCATTTTGAGCAAAGTTGACTTTTTTTGTCAAAAGTTGAGCTATTGGATTAATGGGTGGTCATTCAATCAAAAATTCACTATTTTGACCAAAATTAACTTTTTGGTCAAATGTTGACCTATTAGGTCAATGATTTTGTCATTGGGACAAGGATTGACCATTTTGATCAAAGTTGACTTTTTGGTTAGAGATTGACTTGTTGGGTCAATAATTGGTCTCTAGGAAAAAAATTAACTTTTTTGACCAAAACTGAATTTTTGGTTAAAAGTTAACCTTTTGGGTCAACGGGGTCGTCATTAGGTCAGAAATTGACCATTTTGACCAAAGTTGACTTTTTGGTCAAAAGTTGACCTATTTGGTCAATGTGTTGGTAATTGGGTCAAAAATTGACCATTTTAACAAAAGATGACTTTTTGGTCAAAAGTTGATCTTTTGGGTTAATGGGTTGGTCATTGGGTCAAAAATTGACCATTTGACCAAAGTTGACTTTTTGGTCAAAAGTTAACCTATTGGGTCTATGGGAGGTCATTCAGTAAAAAATGGTCTATTTTGACCAAAATTAACTATTTGGTCAAAAGTTGACCTATTAGGTTAATGGCTTTGTCATTGGGTCATGGATTGACTATTTTGACCAAGGTTGACTTTTTGATCAGAGATTAACTTATTGTGTCAATAATTAGTCATTAGGTCAAAGATTAAATATTTTGACCAAAAGTGAATTTTTAGTCAAAAGTTAACCCATTCGGTTAAGGGAGTGTTCATTGGGTGAGAAATTAACCATTTTGACCAAAGTTGACTTTTTGGTCAAAAGTTGACTTATTTGGTCAGTGAGTTGGCAATTTGGTCAAGAATTGACCATTTTGACCAAAGATAACTTTTAGGTCAAAAGTTGATCTTTTGGGTTAATGGGTTGGTCATTGGGCCAAAAATTGACCACTTTTACTAAACTTAACTTTTTTGTCTAAACTTGACCAATTGGGTCAATAGGTGGTCATTATGTCAAAATTTGACAATGTTGACCAAAATTAACTATGTGGTTAAAAGTTGACCTATTGGGTCAATGGGTTTGCCTTTGGGTCAAGGATTGACCTTTTTGTCTAAAGTTGATTTTTTTCTCAGAGATTGACCTATTAGGTCAAAGGGTTGGTCATTGGGTTAAGGATTGATGATTTTGACCGAAGTTGACTTTTTGGTCAAAAGTTGACCTATTGGGTCAATGGGTTGGTCAATAGGTCAAGGATTGACCATTTTGACCAAAGTCGACTTTTTGGTCAGAGATTGGCTTACTGGGTCAATAATTGGTCATTAGGTCAAAAATTGATTATTTTGACAAAAATTGATTTTTTTGGTTAAATTTTGAACTATTGGGTCAATTGGTTTGTCATTGAATCAAGAATTGACCATTTTGACCAAAGTTGACTTTTTCGTCAAAAGTTGATCTATTGGGTCAATGGGTTAGTCATTGGTTCAAGGATTGTCATTTTTGACCAAAGTTGACTTTTTGGTCAGAGGTTGACTTATTGGGTCAATAATTGGTCATTAGGTCAGAAATTGATTATTTTGACAAAAATAAAATTTTGGATCAAAAGTTGACCCACTGGGTCAACGGGGTGATCATTTGGTCAGAAATTGACCATCTTAACTAAAGTTGACTATTTGGTCAAAATTTAACCTATTTGGTCAATGAGTTGGTAATTGGGTCAAGAATTGACTAAGTTGAATGAAATTAACATTTTGTTCAAAAGTTGATCTATTGCGTCAATGTGTTGGTCCTTGAGTCAAAAATTAACCATTTTGGCCAAAGTTGACTTTTTAGTCAAAAGTTAGTTTGGGTCAATGAGTTCCTCATTGGGTCAAGGAATGACCATTTTGAACAAGGTTGAGTTTTTGGTCGGAGATTGGCTTATGGCTTACTAGGTCAATAATTGGTCATTAGGTCAAACACTAACTATTTTGACTAAAATTAGCTTTTTGGTCAAACGTTGACCTATTGGGTCAAAGGATTGGTCATTGGGTCAAGGATTGACCATTTTGACCAAAGTTATTTTTTTGGTTAAAAGTTAACCTATTTAGGTCAATGAGGCGGTCATTAGGTCAAAAATGGACAAATTTGACCAAAATTGACTTTTTTGGTCAAAAGTTGACCTATTGGGTCAATGGGTGGGTCATTAGGTCAAGGATTAACCAATTTAGCCAAAGTTGACATTTTAGTTAAAAGTTGACAAATTGGGTCAATGGGTTGGCATTGAATCAAAGATAGACCATTTTCATCAAACTTGACAGATAGGTCATTGTGTCAGAAATTGAACATTTTGACCAAATTTGATTTTTTGGTCAAAAGTTGACCTTTTGGGTCAATGAGGTGGTCATTAGGTCAAAAATTGACAATTTTGACCAAAATTGACTTTTGGGTCAGAGATTGTCTTATTGGGTCAATAATTGGTCATTAAGTCAAAAATGAACAATTTTGAACAAAATTAAATTTTTTGTCAAAATTTGACCCGTTGGGTCAGTAATTGACCATTTTAACCAAAGTTGACTTTTTGTTCAAACGTTCACCTATTTGGTCAATTAGTTGTTAATTGGGTCAAGAATTGACCATTTTGACCGAAGTTGACATTTTGGTTGAAATTTGATCAAATGGGTCAACAGGTTGGTAATGGCTCAAAAATTGACCATTTTGACCAAAGTTGACTTTTTGGTCAAAAGTTGACCTATTTGGTCAATAGGTGGTCATTAGGTCAAAAATTGACAATTTTGACCAAAATTGACTTTTTGGTCAAAAGTTGTCCTTTTGGGTCAATGAGTTGGTAGTAATTGGGTCAAGGATTGACCATTTTGACCAAAGTTCACTTTTTGGTCAAAAGTTGACCTATTGGGTCAAGGATTGACCATTTTGACCAAAGTTGACTTTTTGGTCACAGATTGACTTACTGGGTCAATAATTGGTCATTAGGACAAAAATTAACTATGTTGACCAAAATTCACTTTTTTATGAAAAGTTGACTTATTGGGTCAATGCGTTAGTCATTGGGTCAAGGATTAGCTATTTTGACCAAAGTTGTCTTTTTAGTCAAAAGTTAACCTATTTGGTCAATGGGTGGTCTTTTGGTCAAATATTGATAATATTGACCAAAATTGACTTTTTTGTCAAAAATTGACTTATTGTGTCAATGGGTTGGTCATTGGGTCAAGGTTTGACTATTTTGACAAAAGTTGATTTTTTGGTCAGAAGTTGACCTAATGGGTCAATGGGTTAGTCATTGGGTCAGAAATTGACCATTTTAACCAAAGTTGACTTTTTGGTTAAAAGTTAACCTATTGGGTCAATGGGTTTGTCATTGGGTCAAAGATTAACCATTTTGACGAAAGTTGACTTTTTTGTCAGAGATTGGCTTAGTAGTTCATTAATTAGTCATTAAGTCAAAAATTGACTATTTTAACCAAAATTGACTTTTTGCTCAAAAGTTAACTTATTGGGTCAATGGGCTGATCATTGGATCAAGGATTGACCGTTTTCACCAACGTTGACTTTTTAGTCAAAGTTGACTTATTGAGTCAATGGGTTGTTAATTGGGTCAAGGATTAATCATTTTGACCAAAGTAGACTTTTTGGTCAGTGATTGACTTATTGGGTCAATAATTGGTCATTAGGTCAAGAATAGATTATTTTGACCAGAATTAAATTTTGGGTCAAAGGTTGACCCATTGGGTCAACGAGTTGATCATTGGGTCAGAAATTAACCATTAGACCAAAGATGACTCTTTGGTCAAAAGTTGACTTATTGTAACGAAAATTGAATTTTTGTCAAAAGTTAAATCATTGGGTCAACAGGGTGTTTATTAGGTCAGAAATTGACCATTCTGACCAAAGTTAAACTATTTGGTCAAAAGTTAACCTATTTGTTCAATGAGTTAGTAATTGGGTCAATAATTGACCATTTTGACCAAAGATGACTTTTTTGGTCAAAAGTTGACCTATTGGGTCAATGAGTTAGTCATTCCGTCAAAAATTAACCATTTTAACCAAAGTTGACTTTTTGGTCAAAAATTGGCTGATTTAGTCAATGGGTGGTCATTAGGTCAAAAATTGACAATTTTGACCAAAATTGATTTTTCGCTCAAAAGTTGACCTATTGAGTCAATTGGTTTGTCGTTGGCTCAAGGATTGACCATTTTGACCAAAGTTGACTTTTTAGTTAAAGATTGACTTAATTGGCTATTAATTGGTCATTAATTTAAAAATTGACTATTTTGACCAAAATTGACTTTTGGTCAAAAGTTGACCTATTAGGCCAATGAGTTGGTCATTAGGTTAAGGATTGATCATTTTGACGAAAGTTAACTTTTTGGTCGAAAGTTGCTCAATCGGGTCAATGGGTTGGTCATCGACTCAAGATTGACCATTTTGACCAAAGTTGACTTTTTGGTCAAAGATTGGCTTACTGGGTCAATAATTGGTCATTAGGTCAAATGTTGACTATTTTGACAAAAAATGACTTTTATGTCAAAAATTGACCTGTATGGTCAATGGGTTAGTCATTAGGTCAAGGATTGACCATTTTTACTAAAGTTAACTTTTTGGATAAAAGTTAACCTATTTAAGTCAATGAGGCGGTCATTAGGTCAAAACTGATAATTTTGACCAAAATTGACTTTTTTAGTCAAAAGTTGACCGATTGGGTCATTGGGTTGGTCATTGGATCAAAGATTGACCATTTTCACCAAAGTTGACATTAAGGTCATTGTGTCAGAAATTGACCATTTTGATCAAATTTGACTTTTTAGTCAAAAGTTGATCTTTTGGGTCAATGAGGTGGTCATTAGGTCAAAAATTGAAAAATTTGACCAAAACAAACTTTTTGGTCAGAGATAGACTTATTGGGTCAATAATTGGTCATTAAGTCATAAAATTGACAATTTTGACCAAAATTAAAATTTTTGTCAAAAGTTGTCCCATGGGTTAGAAATTGACCATTTTGACCAAAATTGACTTTTTGTTCAAAAGTTGAGCTATTTGGTCAATGAGTTGATAAGTGGGTCAAGAATTGACCATTTTGATCGAAGATAACTTTTTGCTTGAAAGTTGATCAATTGGGTCAATGGGTTGGTCATGGGTAAAACATTGACCAGTTTTGACAAAAGTTGACTTTTAGTCGAAAGTTGACCTTATAGGTCGATGGGTGGTCATTAGGTCAAAAATTGGCAATTTTAACCAAAATTGACTTTTTCGTTAAAAGTTGCCCTTTTGGTCGATGACTTGGTCATTGGATCGAGGATCGACAATTTTGACGAAAGTTGACTTTTGGTCGAAAGTTGACCAATTGGGTCATTGTGTCAAGGATCGACCTTTTGACCAATGTTGACTTTTGGTCGAAGATTGGCTTATTGGTAGGCTGCAAACTGAGCCGAGCTTGGGCGAGCTCAGGGCTTGGCTCGTGTTCGGCTCGTTCGAAATTAGCTCGGCTCGTGTTCGGCTCGTGTTAAATGGCTCGTGAAAAGCTGTGTTCGATGTTCGGCTCGAATTAAATATTCTTGTTCGTGTTCGGCTCATGTTCGGCTCGAAATTGGCTCGTTAAAATTAATTGGAAAAATATATGTCTAGCGCTGGATTCGAACCTGGACCAAATGAATGGAAACAAGAAGCATAACCACGCTACCACTCAAGCAATTATGATTTAAACTTAAATATAAATATATATAATATATTAATATATAATAATATATATAACAAATTATTATATAAATAATTATATGATTATTTTTTTATTTCGAGCCAATTCGAGCCGAACACGAGCGAACAAACAGATTGTTCGTGTTCGGCTCGATTAACATTTCGAGCTTAAAAATTTGTTCGTGTTCGGCTCGTTACGCTTAACGAACGAGCCGAACACGAGCTACTTAATGAGCCGAACACGAGTCTGTTCGCGAACAACGAGCCAAATTGCCGACTCTACTTATTGGGTCAATATTTGGTCATTATGTCAAAAATTGACTATGTTGACCAAAATTGACTTTTGATCAAAATTTGACCTATTTGGTCAATGCGTTGGTCATTGGGTCAAGGATTAACAATTTTGACCAAAGTTGTCATTTTGGTCAAAGTTGACCTATTTGGTCAATGGGTGGTCATTAGGTAAAAATTTGACTATCTTAACCAAAATTAATTTTTTGGTCAAAAGTTGACCTATTGTGTCAATGGGTTGGTCATTGGGTTAAGGTTTGAACATTTTGACCAAAGTTGACTTTTTGGTCAAAAGTTGACCTATTGGGTCAATGGGTTGGTCATTGTGTCACAATTTGACTATTTACCCTAAAGTTGACATTTTGGTCAAATGTTGACCTATTGCGTCAATGGGTTTGTCATTGGGTCAAAGATTAATCATTTTGACCAAAGTTGACTTTTTGGTCAGAGATTGGCTTACTGTGTCAATAATTGATCATTAGGTCAAAAATTGACTATTTTGACCAAAATTTTCTTTTTGGTCAAAAGTTGACTTATGGGGTCAAGGATCGACCATTTTAACCAAAGTTGATGTTTTTATCAAAAGTTGACTTATCGGTCAATCGGTTAATCATCGGGTCAAGGATTCGATCATTTCGACCAAAGTTGACTTTTTGGTCGACTGATTAAATTATTAGGTCAATAATTGGACATTAGATTAAAAATCGATTATTTTGACTTGAATTAAATTTTTGAGTCAAAGTCGACCCATCAGATCAATCGGGGCTGGTCATTGGGTCAGAAATTGACTATTTTGACCAAAGATGACTTTTTTAGTTAAAAATTAACTTATTTTGACCAAAATTCATTTTTTTGGTCAAAAGTTAACCCAATGGGTTAACGGGGTGGTCGTTGGGTCAGAAATTGACCATTTCGACCATAGTTGACTTTTTGGTCAAAAGTTGACCTATTTGGTCAATAAGTTGGTAATTGGTTCGAGAATCGACCATTTTGACCAAAGATGACTTTCTTAGTCAAAAGTCGACTTATTGGGTCGATGGGTTAGTCGTTCGATCAAAAGTTGACAATTAGGTTAATGGGTGGTCATTAGGTCAAAAATCGATTATTGATCAAAATCGACTTTTCGGTCAAAAGTTGTCTATTGGGTCAAGGATTGACCATTTTTACTAAAGTTTATTTTTTGGTCAGAGATTGACTTTTTGGGCCAATAATTGTTCATTAGGTCAAAAATTGACTATGTTGACCAAAATTAACTTTCTGGTCAAAAGTTGACCTAATGGGTCAATGCGTTGGCCATCGGGTTGAAGGATTGACCATTTCGACCAAAGTTGTCTTTTTGTTCAAAAGTTGACCTGTTTGGTCAATGGGTGGTTATTAGGTCGAAATTCGACTATCTTAACCAAAATCGACTTTTTAGTCAAAAGTCGACTTATTGTGTCAATGGGTCGGTCATCGGGTCAAGGTTCGACTATTTTGACCAAAGTCGACTTTTTGGATCAGAGATTGGCTTACTGGCGTCAATAATTAGTCAATGGGTCAAAAATTGCCTATTTTGACCAAATTTGACTTTGTGTCAAAAGTTGATCTATTGGGTCAACTGAGTGGTCATTGGGTTATATATCGACCATTTTGACCAAAGTTAACTTTTTAGTCAAATATCGACATATTTGGTCAATGAGTTAGTAATTGGAAGTTGATCTATTTAGTCAATGGGTTGTTCATTACTTTAAAAATTAACCATTTCGACTAAAGTTGACTTTTGGGTCAAAAGTCGACTTATTAGTCAATGGGTGGTCATTAGGTCAAAAATTGACTATTTTGACCAAAATTTACTTTTTGGTCAAAAGTTGACCTATTTGGTAAATGGGTTTATCATTGGGTCAAGGACTGACCATTTTGACTAAAGTTGACTTTTTTATCAGAGGTTGACCTATTGGGTCAATAATTGGTCATTAATTCAAAAACTGACTATTTGGACCAAAATTGCCTTTTGCAAAAAGTCGACACTATTAGACAATGGATTGGTTATTGGGTCAAGGATTGATTATTCTGACCAAAGTTAACTTTTTGGTCAAAATCTCACCTATCGGGTCATGTAGTTGGTCATTGGGTCAAGGATTGACAAATTTGACCAAAGTTGACTTTTTTGTCAGAGATTTGCTTACTGGGTCAACAATTGGTCACAAGGTAAAAAATTGACTTTTTGACCAAAGTTGACCTTTTTGTCAAAAGTTGATCGATTGGTCAATGAGTGGCCATGAAGTCAAAATCGACTATTTTGACCAAAATGAATTTTTGGTCAAGATTCGAACTATTAGGTCAATGGGTTTGTCATTGGGTCAAGGATTGACGATTTTGACCAAAGTTGACTTTTTGGTCAGAAATTCACTTATTTGGTCAATAATTGGTCTTTAGGTCAAAAATTAATTATTTTTATCAAAGCTCAATTTTTTGTCAAAAGTTGACCCATTGGGTCAACGGGGAGGTCATTGGGTAAAAAATTAACCATTTTGACCAAAGTTGACGTTATGGTCAAAAGTCGACTTATTTGATCAATGAGTTGGTAATTAGGTCAAGATAGTAATCCTTTTCGCACTAAAGAAGACTTTTTGGTCAAAAGTCGATCTATTGGGTTCATGTGTCGGTCATAGAGACAAAATTTACCATTTTGACCAAGTTGACATTTTGGTCAAAAGTTGACCTATTGAGTCAATGGGTGGTCATTAGGACAAATATTGACCATTTTGTCAAAAATTAACTTTTGGGTCAAAAGTTGACATATTGGGTTAATGGGTTCAGTCATCGAGATAAAATTAACTATTTTGACCGAAGTTAACTTTTAGGTCAGAGATTGACTTATTGGGTCAATAATTGATCATTAGGTCAAAAATTAACTATTTTGACCAAAATTGAATTTTTAATCAAAAGTTAACCCATCGGGTGAACTAGGTGGTCTTTGGGTCAGAAATTGATCATTTTGACCAAAGTTCGACGTTTTGGTCGAAAAGTTAACATATTTGGTCAATGAGTTGGTAATTAGGTCAAGTAATCGACCATTTTGACCAAAGATGACTTTTTGATTAAAAGTTGATCTATTGGCTCAATGAGTCGGTCATTAGGTCAAAAATCGACCATTTTCGACCAAAGTCGATTTTTTGGTCAAAAGTTGACTTATTGGATCAATGGGTGGTAAATTAGGTCAAAAATTGACTATTTTGACCAAAATTGACTTTTTGATCAAAAGTTGACCTATTGGGTCAATGGGTTTGTCATTGGGTCAAAGATTGATCATTTTGACCAAAGTTGACTTTTTGGTCAGAGATTGACTTATTGGGTCAATAATTGGTCATTAATTCAAAAATTGACTATTTTGACCAAAATTGACTTTTTGGTCAAAAGTTGACCTATTAGACTAATGAGTTGGTCATTAGGTCAAGGATTGATCATTTTGACCAAAGTTAACTTTTTGGTCAAAAGTTTGCCAATTGGGTCAATGGGTTGGTCATCGACCAAGGATTGACCATTTGGACCAAAGTTGACTTTTTGGTCAAAGATTGGCTTACTGGGTCAATAATTGGTCATTAGGTCAAATGTTGACTATTTTGACAAAAAATGACTTTTATGTCAAAAATTGACCTGTATGGTCAATGGGTTAGTCATTAGGTCAAGGATTGACCATTTTGACTAAAGTTAACTTTTTGGATAAAAGTTAACCTATTTAAGTCAATGAGGCGGTCATTAGGTCAAAACTGATAATTTTGACCAAAATTGACTTTTTTGTCAAAAGTTGACCGATTGGGTCATTGGGTTGGTCATTGGATCAAAGATTGACCATTTTCACCAAAGTTGACATTAAGGTCATTGTGTCAGAAATTGACCATTTTGATCAAATTTGACTTTTTAGTCAAAAGTTGATCTTTTGGGTCAATGAGGTGGTCATTAGGTCAAAAATTGAAAAATTTGACCAAAACAAACTTTTTGGTCAGAGATAGACTTATTGGGTCAATAATTGGTCATTAAGTCTAAAATTGACAATTTTGACCAAAATTAAAATTTTTGTCAAAAGTTGTCCCATGGGTTAGAAATTGACCATTTTGACCAAAATTGACTTTTTGTTCAAAAGTTGAGCTATTTGGTCAATGAGTTGATAAGTGGGTCAAGAATTGACCATTTTGATCGAAGATAACTTTTTGCTTGAAAGTTGATCAATTGGGTCAATGGGTTGGTCATGGGTAAAAAATTGACCGTTTTGACAAAAGTTGACTTTTTAGTTAAAAGTTGACCTTTTAGGTCAATGGGTGGTCATTAGGTCAAAAATTGGCAATTTTAACCAAAATTGACCTTTTGGTCAAAAGTTGCCCTTTTGGTCAATGACTTGGTCATTGGATCAAGGATTGACAATTTTGACGAAAGTTGACTTTTTGGTCAAAAGTTGACCAATTGGGTCATTGTGTCAAGGATTGACCTTTTTGACCAATGTTGACTTTTGGTCAGAGATTGGCTTATTGGTAGGGCTGTAAACGAGCCGAGCTTGGGCGAGCTCAGGCTTGGCTCGTGTTCGGCTCGTTCGAAATTAGCTCGGCTCGTGTTCGGCTCGTGTTCGAAATGGCTCGTGAAAGCTGTGTTCGTGTTCGGCTCGAATTAAATATTCTTGTTCGTGTTCGGCTCATGTTCGGCTCGAAATTGGCTCGTTAAAATTAATTGGAAAAATATATGTCTAGCGCGGGATTCGAACCTGGACCAAATGAATGGAAACAAGAAGCATAACCACGCTACCACTCAAGCAGTTATGATTTAAACTTAAATATAAATATATATAATATATTAATATATAATAATATATATAACAAATTATTATATAAATAATTATATGATTATTTTTTTATTTCGAGCCAATTCGAGCCGAACACGAGCGAACAAACAGTTGTTTGTGTTCGGCTCGTTAACATTTCGAGCTTAAAAATTTGTTCGTGTTCGGCTCGTTAAGCTTAACGAACGAGCCGAACACGAGCTACTTAACGAGCCGAACACGAGCTGTTCGCGAACAACGAGCCAAATTGCCAGCCCTACTTATTGGGTCAATATTTGGTCATTATGTCAAAAATTGACTATGTTGACCAAAATTGACTTTTGATCAAAATTTGACCTATTTGGTCAATGCGTTGGTCATTGGGTCAAGGATTAACAATTTTGACCAAAGTTGTCATTTTGGTCAAAGTTGACCTATTTGGTCAATGGGTGGTCATTAGGTAAAAATTTGACTATCTTAACCAAAATTAATTTTTTGGTCAAAAGTTGACCTATTGTGTCAATGGGTTGGTCATTGGGTTAAGGTTTGAACATTTTGACCAAAGTTGACTTTTTGGTCAAAAGTTGACCTATTGGGTCAATGGGTTGGTCATTGTGTCACAATTTGACTATTTACCCTAAAGTTGACATTTTGGTCAAATGTTGACCTATTGCGTCAATGGGTTTGTCATTGGGTCAAAGATTAATCATTTTGACCAAAGTTGACTTTTTGGTCAGAGATTGACTTCTTGTGTCAATAATTGATCATTAGGTCAAAAATTGACTATTTTGACCAAAATTTTCTTTTTGGTCAAAAGTTGACTTATGGGGTCAAGGATCGACCATTTTAACCAAAGTTGATGTTTTTATCAAAAGTTGACCTATTGGGTCAATCGGTTAGTCATTGGGTCAAGGATTGATCATTTTGACCAAAGTTGACTTTTTGGTCAGTGATTAAATTATTAGGTCAATAATTGGACATTAGATTAAAAATTGATTATTTTGACCAGAATTAAATTTTGGGTCAAAAGTCGACCCATTGGGTCAACGGGGTGGTCATTGGGTCAGAAATTGACTATTTTGACCAAAGATGACTTTTTTAGTTAAAAATTAACTTATTTTGACCAAAATTCATTTTTTTGTCAAAAGTTAACCCAATGGGTTAACGGGGTGGTCGTTGGGTCAGAAATTGACCATTCTGACCATAGTTGACTTTTTGGTCAAAAGTTGACCTATTTGGTCAATAAGTTGGTAATTGGTTCAAGAATTGACCATTTTGACCAAAGATGACTTTCTTAGTCAAAAGTTGACCTATTGGGTCAATGGGTTAGTCGTTCGATCAAAAGTTGACCAATTGGGTTAATGGGTGGTCATTAGGTCAAAAATTGACTATTGATCAAAATTGACTTTTCGGTCAAAAGTTGTCCTATTGGGTCAAGGATTGACCATTTTGACTAAAGTTGATTTTTTGGTGAGAGATTGACTTTTTGGGCCAATAATTGGTCATTAGGTAAAAAATTGACTATGTTGACCAAAATTGACTTTTTGGTCAAAAGTTGACCTATTGGGTCAATGCGTTGGACATTGGGTTAAGGATTGACCATTTTGACCAAAGTTGTCTTTTTGTTCAAAAGTTGACCTATTTGGTCAATGGGTGGTTATTAGGTCAAAATTTGACTATCTTAACCAAAATTGACTTTTTAGTCAAAAGTTGACTTATTGTGTCAATGGGTTGGTCATCGGGTCAAGGTTTGACTATTTTGACCAAAGTTGACTTTTTGGATAGAGATTGGCTTACTGCGTCAATAATTGGTCATTAGGTCAAAAATTGCCTATTTTGACCAAAATTAACTTTTGTGGTCAAAAGTTGATCTATTGGGTCAACGGGGTGGTCATTGGGTTATATATTGACCATTTTGACCAAAGTTAACTTTTTGGTCAAATATTGACATATTTGGTCAATGAGTTGTAATTGGAAGTTGATCTATTTGGTCAATGGGTTGTTCATTACTTTAAAAATTAACCATTTTGACTAAAGTTGACTTTTTGGTCAAAAGTTGACTTATTGGTCAATGGGTGGTCATTAGGTCAAAAATTGACTATTTTGACCAAAATTTACTTTTTGGTCAAAAGTTGACCTATTTGGTAAATGGGTTTATCATTGGGTCAAGGACTGACCATTTTGACTAAAGTTGACTTTTTTATCAGAGGTTGACCTATTGGGTCAATAATTGGTCATTAATTCAAAAACTGACTATTTGGACCAAAATTGCCTTTTGGTAAAAAGTTGACCTATTAGGCCAATGGATTGGTTATTGGGTCAAGGATTGATTATTCTGACCAAAGTTAACTTTTTGGTCAAAATCTCACCTATCGGGTCATGTAGTTGGTCATTGGGTCAAGGATTGACAAATTTGACCAAAGTTGACTTTTTTGTCAGAGATCGACTTACTGGGTCAACAATTGGTCACAAGGTAAAAAATTGACTTTTTGACCAAAGTTGACCTTTTTGTCAAAAGTTGATCGATTGGTCAATGAGTGGCCATGAAGTCAAAAATTGACTATTTTGACCAAAATAGAATTTTTGGTCAAGATTTGAACTATTAGGTCAATGGGTTTGTCATTGGGTCAAGGATTGACGATTTTGACCAAAGTTGACTTTTTGGTCAGAAATTCACTTATTTGGTCAATAATTGGTCTTTAGGTCAAAAATTAATTATTTTTATCAAAGCTCAATTTTTTGTCAAAAGTTGACCCATTGGGTCAACGGGGAGGTCATTGGGTAAAAAATTAACCATTTTGACCAAAGTTGACGTTATGGTCAAAAGTTGACTTATTTGATCAATGAGTTGGTAATTAGGTCAAGATAGACCTTTTTCGCCTAAGAAGACTTTTTGGTCAAAAGTTGATCTATTGGGTTCATGTGTTGGTCATAGAGACAAAAATTTACCATTTTGACCAAGTTGACATTTTGGTCAAAAGTTGACCTATTGGGTCAATGGGTGGTCATTAGGACAAATATTGACTATTTTCACAAAAATTAACTTTTTGGTCAAAAGTCGACATATTGGGTTAATGGGTTTGTCATTGAGATAAAATTAACTATTTTGACCAGAGTTGACTTTTAGGTCAGAGATTGACTTATTGGGTCAATAATTGATCATTAGGTCAAAAATTAACTATTTTGACCAAAATTGAATTTTTAATCAAAAGTTAACCCATCGGGTGAACTAGGTGGTCTTTGGGTCAGAAATTGATCATTTTGACCAAAGTTCACGTTTTGGTCAAAAGTTAACATATTTGGTCAATGAGTTGGAAATTGGGTCAAGTATTGACCATTTTGACCAAAGATGACTTTTTAATTAAAAGTTGACCTATTGGCTCAATGAGTTGGTCAATGGGTCAAAAAATGACCTTTTTGACCAAAGTTGATTTTTTGGTCAAAAGTTGACCTATTGGCTCAAAGTGTGGTAAATAGGTCAAAATTTGACTATTTTGACAAAAATTGACTTTTTTATCGAAAGTTGACCTATTGGGTCAATGGGTTTGTCATTGGGTGAAAGATTGATCGTTTTGGCTAAAGTTGACTCTTTGGTCAGAGATTGACTTATTGGGTCAATAATTGGTCATTAATTCAAAAATTGACTATTTGGACAAAAATTGACTTTTGGTAAAAAGTTGACCTATTAAGCGAATCAAAAGTTGACCTATTGGGTCAAGGATTGATCATTTTGACCAAAGTTGACTTTTTGGTCAAAATCTGACCTATCGGTTCAATGGGTTGGTCATTGGGTCAAGGATTGACAATTTTGACCAAAGTTGACTTTTTGATCAGAGATTGGCTTATTGGGTCAACAATTGGTCATTAATGTCGAAAATTGACTATTTCGACCAAAATTAACTTTTTGGTCAAAAGTTGACTTTATTGGGTCAATGGGTTGAGTCATTGAGTTAAAAAATGATTATTTTCCCCAAAATTGACTTTTTGGTCAAAAGTTCAACTATTGGGTCAATGGGTTTTTATTGGGTCAATGGGTTTTTATTGGGTCAAGGATTAACCATTTTGACCAAAGTTGACTTTTTGGTCAAAAGTTGACCTATTGGGTTAATGGATGGTAATTAGGTCAAAATTTGACTCTTTTGACCAAGATTGACTTTTGGTCAAAAGTAGACCTATTGGATCGATGGGTTTGTCATTGGGTCAAGGATTGACCATTTGACTAATGTTGACTTTTAACCAAAAAATCATTTTTGACCAATGTTGACTTATTGGTCATTATTTCAAAAATTGACTATTTTGGTCATTAGGTCAAAAATTGACTATTTTGACCAAAATTAAATTTTTGGTTAAAAATTGACCTGTTTAGTTAACGAGGGTCGGCCATTGCGTCGATAATTGACCATTTTCGACTCAAATTGACTTTTTGTCAAAAGTTAACCTATTGGGTCAATGGGTTTGTCATTGGGTCAAAAATTGACCATTTTCACCAAAGTTGACTTTTTGGTCAAAAGTTAACCTATTGGGTCAATGGGTGGTCATTCAGTCAAAAATTGATTATTTTGACCAAAATTGACTATTTGGTCAAAAATTGACCTATAGGGTCAACGGGTTTGTCATTGAGTCAAGGACTGACTATTTTAACCAAACTTGACTTTTTGGTCAAAGATTGACTTATTAGGTTAATAATTGCTCATTATGTCAAAAATTGACTATTTCGACCAAAAGTGAATTTTTGGTCAAAAGTTAACCCATTGGGTCAACGGGGTGGTCATTGGGTCAGAAATTGACCATTTTAACAAAAGTTGACTTTTTGGTCAAAAGTTAACCTATTTGGTTAATGTGTTGGTAATTTGGTCAAGAATTGACCATTTTGACCAAAGAAGACTTTTGGGTCAAAAGTTAACTTATTGGGTCAATGGGTTAGTCATTGGGACAAATATCGACAAAAGTTGACTTTTTGGTCAAAAGTTGACCTATTGGGTCTCTGGGTGGTCATTAAGTCAAAAATTGACTATTTCAACCAAAATTAACTATTTGGCCAAAAGTTAACATATTGGGCCAATGGGTTTGTCATTGGTTCAAGGATTGACCATTTTGACCAAAGTTTACTTTTTGGTCTGAGATTGACTTATTGGGTTAATAATCTGTCATTAATTCTAAAATTGATTATTTTGACCAAAATTGACTTTTTGGTCAATAGTCAACCTATTAGGCCAATGGGTTTGTCATTAGGTCAAGGATTGATAATTTTAAACGAAGTTAACTTTTTTGACCAAAATTGACGTATTGGGTGAATGGGTTTGTCATTGGGTAAAGGATTGATTATTTTGACCAAAGTTGACTTTTTGTTCCGAGATTGGCTTACTGGGTGAATAATTGGTCATTAGGTAAAAAATTAGCTATTTTGACCAAAATTGATTTTTTGGTCAAAAGTTGACCTATTGGATCAATGGGTTTGTCATTGGGTCATGGATTGACAATTTTGACCAAAGTTGACCTTTTGTTCAAAAGTTGACTTATTTGGTCAATGGGATGGTCGTTGGGTCAAGAATTAACCATTTTTACCAAAGTTGACATTTTAGTCAGAGATTAACTTATGGAGTCAATAATTGGTCATAAGGTCAAATATTGATTATTTTAACGAAAATTAAATTTTTGGTCAAAAGTTGACCCATTGGGTCAACGGGGTGGTCTTTGGGTCAGAAATTGATCAGTTTGACCAAAGTTGACTTTTTGGTCAAAAGTTGACTTATTTGGTCAATGAGTTAGTAATGGTGTCAAGAGTTGACAATTATGACCGAAGATGACTTTTTAGTCAAAATTTGATCTATTGGTCAATGGGTTGGTAATTGGGTCAAAAATGACCATTGTGACCAAAGTTGACTTTTTTTGTCAAAAGTTGAGCTATTGGGTTAATAGGTGGTCATTCAGTCAAAAATTGACTATTTTGATCAAAATTAACTTTTTGATCAAACGTTGACCTATTAGGTCAATGGTTTTGTCATTGGAATAAGTTTTGACCATTTTGATTAAAGTTGACTTTTTGGTCAGAGATTGACTTATTGGGTCAATAATTAGTCTTTAGGAAAAAATTCCACTATTTTGACCAAAATTGAATTTTTGGTCAAAAGTTAACCTTTAGATCGAGGTGTCGTCATTGGGTCGGAAATTGACCATTTTGACCGAACTTGACTTTTTGGTGGTTGACTGTTTGGTCGATGTGTTGGTAATTGGGTCAAATTGACCATTTTAACTAAAGATGACTTTTTGATTCAGAAGTTAGATCTTTTGGGTTAATGGGTTAGTCATTAGATCGAAAATTAACCATTTTGACCAAAGTTTACTTTTGGTCAAAAGTTGACCTATTGGGTCAGTGGGAGGTCATTCAATAAAAAATGGACTATTTTGACCAAAATTAACTATTTGGTCAAAAGTTGACCTATTAGGTTAATGGGTTTGTCATTGGATCATGAATTGACTATTTTGACCAAAGTTGACTTTTTGACCAAAGTTGACTTTTTGACCAAAGATTAACTTATTGGGTCAATAATTGGTCATTAGGTCAAAGATTAAATATTTTGACCAAAAGTGAATTTTTGGTCAAAAGTTAACCCATTGGGTTAAGGGGGTGTTCATTGGGTAAGAAAGTAACCATTTTGACCAAAGTTGACTTTTTGGTCAAAAGTTGACCTATTTGGTCAATGAGTTGGTAATTTGGTCAAGAATTGACCATTTTAACCAAAGATGACTTTTGGTCAAAAGTAAATTATTTGGGCTAATGGGTTGGTGATTGGGTCAAAAATTGACCATTTTGACCAAAGTTAACTTTTATGTCAAAACTTAACCTATGGGTCAATAGGTGGTCATTAAGTCAAAAATTGACAATTTTGACCAAAATTAACAATTTGGTTAAAAGTTGACCAATTAGGTCAATGGGTTTGTCTTTGGGTCAAGGATTGACCTTTTGGCCTAAAGTTGATTTTTTGGTCAGAGATTGACCTATTAGGTCATTGGATTGGTCATTGGGTCAAGAATTGATGATTTTGACCGAAGCTGTCTTTTTGGTCAAAAGTTGACCTATTGGGTCAATGGGTTGGCCAATAGGTCAAGGATTGACCATCTTGACTAAAGTCGACTTTTTGGTCAGAGATTAGCTTACTGGGTCAATAATTTTTCATTAGGTCAAAAATTGACTATTCTAACCAAAATTGATTTCTTGGTCAAATGTTGAACTATTGAGTCAATTGGTTGGTCATTGGATCAAGAATTGACCATTTTGACAAAAGTTGACTTTTTTGTCAAAAATTGATCTATTGGGTCAATGGGTTGGTCATTGGGTCAAAGATTGACAATTTTGACTAAAGTTGACTTTTTGGTCGGAGATTGACTTATTGGGTCAATAATTGGTCATTAGGTCAAAAATTGATTATTTTGACAAAAAAAAAATTTTAGGTCAAATATTGACCCACTGGGTCAACGGGGAGGTCATTGGGCCATAAATTGACCATTTTGACCAAAGTTTACTATTTGGTCAAAATTTAACCTATTTAGTCAATGAGTTGGTAATTGGGTTAAGAATTGACTAATTTGAATGAAATTGACTTTTTGTTCAAAAGTTGATCTATTGCGTCAATGCGTTGGTCCTTGAGTCAAGAATTGACCATTTTGGTCAAAGTTGACTTTTTAGGCAAAAGTTGACTTATTGGGTCAATGGGTTTCTCATTGGGTCAAGGAATGACCATTTTGACCAAGGTTGAGTTTCTGGTCAGAGATTGGCTTACTGGGTCAATAATTGGTCATTAGGTTAAAAACTGACTATTTTGACTAAAATTGGCTTTTTTGGTCAATCGTTGACCTATTGGGTCAATGGATTGGTCATTGGGTCAAGGATTGACCATTTTGACCAAAGTTGTTTTTTTAGTTAAAAGTTGATCTATTTAGGTCAATGAGGCGGTCATTAGGTCAAAAATTGACAATTTTGACCAAAATTGACTTTTTTGGTCAAAAGTTAACCTATTGGGTCAATGGGTTGGTCATTAGGTCAAGGATTAACAATTTTGGCCAAAGTTGACATTTTAGTTAAAAGTTGACAAATTGGGTCAATGGGTTAGCATTGAATCAAAGATGGACCATTTTCACCAAACTTGACATATAGGTCATTGTGTCAGAAATTGAACATTTTGACCAAATTTGACTTTTTGGTCAAAAGTTGACCTTTTGGGTCAATGAGGTGGACATTATGTAAAAAATTGATGATTTGACCAAAATTGACTTTTTGGTTAGAGATTGTCTTATTGGGTGAATAATTGGTCAATAGGTCAAAAATGAACAATTTTGACCAAAATTAATTTTTTTGTCAAAATTTGACCCATTGGGTCGGTAATTGACCATTTTAACCAAAGTTGACTTTTGTTCAAACGTTGTCTATTTGGTCAATGAGTTGCTAATTGGGTCAAGAATTGACCATTTTGACCGAAGTTGACTTTTTGGTCGAAAGTTGATCAAATGGGTCAATGGGTTGGTAATGGCTGAAAAATTAACCATTTTGACCAAAGTTGACTTTTTGGTCAAAAGTTGACCTATTGGTTTAATGGGTGGTCATTAGGTCAAAAATTGACAATTTTGACCAAAATAGACTTTTTTGTCAAAAGTTGTCCTTTTGGGTCAATGTGTTGGTAATTGGATCAAGTATTGACCATTTTGACCAAAGTTCACTTTTTGGTCAAAAGTTGACCTATTGGGTCAAGGATTGACCATTTTGACCAAAGTTGATATTTTGGTCAGAGATTGACTCACTGGGTCAATAATTGGTCATTAGGTCAAAAATTGACTATGTTGACCAAAATTAACTTTTTTATGAAAAGTTGACTTATTGGGTCAATGCGTTAGTCATTGGGTCAACGATTGGCCATTTTGACCAAAGTTGTCTTTTTGGTCAAAAGTTAACCTATTTGGTCAATGGGTGGTCATTGGGTCAAGGTTTGACCATTTTGACAAAAGTTGATTTTTTGGTCAGAAGTTGACCTAATGGGTCAATGGGTTAGTCATTTTGTCAGAAATTGACCATTTTGAACAAAGTTGACTTTTTGGTTAAAAGTTAACCTATTGGGTCAATGGGTTTGTCATTGGGTCAAAGATTAATAATTTTAACCAAAGTTGACTTTTTTGTCAGAGATTGGATTACTAGTTCATTAATTAGTCATTAGGTCAAAAATTGACTATTTTAACCAAAATTGACTTTTTGGTCAAAAGTTAACTTATTGGGTCAATGGGCTGATCATTGGATCAAGGATTGACC
Organism: Papilionanthe hookeriana x Papilionanthe teres; assembly: GCA_022702705.1. Taxonomy (NCBI): domain Eukaryota; kingdom Viridiplantae; phylum Streptophyta; class Magnoliopsida; order Asparagales; family Orchidaceae; genus Papilionanthe; species Papilionanthe hookeriana x Papilionanthe teres. The sequence continues at coordinate 158,291,295 of CM040424.1, forward strand.
GTTTTCACCAAAGTTGACTTTTTAGTCAAAAGTTGACTTATTGGGTCAATGGGTTGGTCATTGGGTCAAGGATTAATCATTTTGACCAAAGTAGACTTTTTGGTCAGAGATTGACTTATTAGGTCAAGAATAGATTATTTTTACCAGATTAAACTTTGGGTCAAAGGTTGACCCATTAGGTCAACGGGTTGGTCATTGGGTCAGAAATTAACCATTTCGACCAAAAATGACTTTTTGGTCAAAAGTTGACTTATTTTAACCAAAATTGAATTTTTTGTCAAAAGTTAACATATTGGGTCAATAGGGTGGTCATTAGGTCAGAAATTGACCATTCTAACTAAAGTTAACCTGTTTGGTCAAAAGTTAACCTATTTGGTCAATGAGTTAGTAATTGGGTCAAGAATTCATCATTTTGACCAAAGATGACTTTTTTGGTCAAAAGTTGACCTATTGGGTCAATGGGTTTGTCATTCGGTCAAAAATTGATCATTTTAACCAAAGTAGACTTTTTGGTCAAAAGTTGGCCGATTTGGTCAATGGGTGGTCATTAGGTCAAAAATTGACAACTTTGACCAAAATTGACTTTTTGGTCAAAAGTTGACCTCTTGAGTCAATTGGTTTGTCATTGGGTCAAGGATTGACCATTTTGACCAAAGTTGACTTTTTGGTTAAAGATTGACTTAATTGGCTATTAATTGGTCATTAATTTAAAAATTGACTATTTTGACCAAAATTAACTTTTTTGTCAAAAGTTGACCTATTAGGCCAATGGGTTGGTCATTGGGTTAAGGATTGATCATTTTGACCAAAGTTAACTTTTTGGTCAAAAGTTGACCTATTGGGTCAATGGGTTGGTCATTAGGCCAAGGATTGACCATTTGGACCAAAGTTGACTTTTTGGTCAAAGATTGGCTTACTGGGTCAATAATTGGTCATTAGGTCAAAAGTTGACTATTTTGACCAAAAATGACTTTTCGGACAAAAGTTGACCTGTTGGGTCAATGGGTTGGTCATTGGGTCAAGGATTGACCATTTTGATTAAAGTTAACTTTTTGGACAAAAGTTGACCTATTTAGGTCAATGAGGCGGTCATTAGGTCAAAAACTGAAAATTTTGACTGAAATTGACTTTTTTTGTTAAAAGTTGACCGATTGGGTCAATGGGTATGTCATTGGGTTAAGGATTAACCATTTTTGTCGAAGTTGACTTTTTAGTCAAAAGTTGACAAATTGGGTCATTGGGTTGATCATTAGATCAAGGATTGACCATTTTCACTAAAGTTGACATTAAGTTCATTGTGTCAGAAATTAACCATTTTGACCAAATTTGACATTTTATCAAAAGTTGATTTTTTGGGTCAATGAGGTGGTCATTAGGTCAAAAATTGAAAAATTTAACCAAAACTAACTTTTTGGTCAGAGATAGACTTATTAGGTCAATAATTGGTCATTAAGTCAAAAATTTAAAATTTTGACCAAATTAAAATTTTTGTCAAAAGTTGACCAATTGGGTCAGAAATTGACCATTTTGACAAAAATTGACTTTTTGTTCAAAAGTTTGCATATTTGGTCAATGAGTTGATAAGTGGGTCAAGAAATGACCATTTTGATCGAAGATAACTTTTTGCTTGAAAGTTGATCAATTGTGTCAATGGGTTGGTCATGGGTAAAAAATTGACCAAAGTTGACTTTTTGGTCAAAAGTTGACCTTTTAGGTCAATGGGTGGTCATTAGGTTAAAAATTGACAATTTTGACCAAAATTGACCTTTTGTTCAAAAGTTTCCCTTTTGGGTCAATGACTTTGTCATTGGATCAAGGATTCACAATTTTGACGAATGTTGACATTTTGGTCAAAAGTTGACTATTGGGTCAATGGGTTGGTCGTTAGGTGAGAAATTGGCGTCGTTTTAACTAAAGCTGACTTTTGGTCAGAAGTTAACCTATTAGGTAAATGGGGTTGTCATTGAGTCAAAGATTAACCATTTTGACCAAAGTTGACTTTTTGGTCAGAGATTGGCTTACTGGGTCAATAATTGGTCATTAGGTCAATAATTGACTATTTTGACCAAATTTGACTTTTTGGTCAAAAGTTGACCTATTGAGTCAATGGGTTGGTCAATGGGTCAAGGATTGATATTTTGACCGAAAGTTGACTTTTTGGGTCGAAAGTTGATCTATTTGAGTCGATTGATTAGTGATCATTTTGACCAAAGTTGACGTTTTGGTCGGAAGATTGACTTTACATAGTCAATAATTGGTCATTAGGTCGAGAATTGATTCTTTTGACCAAAATTTACTTTTTGGTCGAAAGTTGATCTGTAGGTTAATTGGTAGTCATTAAGTCGAAAATTGACTATGTGACCTAAAATTGACTTTTTCATCAAGAATTGACCTGTTGAGTCAATGGGTTTGTCATTGGGCGAGGATTTACCATTTTGACAAAATTTGACTTTGTTGGTCAGATAATCTTGGGTCATTAATTCGAAAAAATGACTATTTTGAATAAAAATTGACTTTTTGGTCAAAAGTTGACTTATTGGGTCGACGGGTTGGCCATTGGGTCGAGATTCGATCATTTTGACTGAAGTTGACTTTTTTGTCGAAAGTTGATCTGTTGGATTGATGAGTTGGTCATTGGGTCGAGGATTGATCATTTTGACCAAAGTTGACTTTTTGGTCGATGATTGACTTATTGGGCCGATAATAGGACATTAGGACAAAAATTTATTATTTTGACCAAGAATTGACTTTTTACTTTCGAAAGTCGACATATAGAGTCAAAGAGGTGGTCATTAAGCCGAACATTGATCATTTTGACCAAAATTGGCGTTTTGGTCAAAAGTTGACCTATTAGGTCAAGAATTGAACATTTTGACGAAAGTTGACTTTTCGGTAAGAGATTGACTTATTAGATTGATAAATGGTCATTAGGTAAAAAAATTGACTAAAAATTGAATTTTTGGTGGTAACTACATCGGGTTAACGGGTCGGTCGATTAGGTCGAATTTACATTTTGACCAAAGTTGACTTTTTGGTCAAAAGTTGACCTATTTGGTCGATGAGTCGGTAATTGGGTCGAAGATTCGACCATTTTGATCAAAAGATGACTTTTTAGTCAAAAGTTGACCTATTGGAACAATTGGTGGTCATTAAGTCAAAAATTAACCATTTTGACAAAAAATGACTTTTTGTTCAAAAGTTGAACTATTGGGTCAATGAGTTTGTCATTGGGTCAAGGATTGACGATTTTGACCAAAGTTGACTTTTTGATCAGAGATTGACTTGTTGGGTCAATAATTGGTCATTAGGTCAAAAATTGATTATCTTGAACAAAATTAAATTTTTTGTCAAAAGTTGGCCCATTGGGTCAGTGGGGGTTGTCATTGGGTAAAAAATTCACCATTTTGACCAAAGTTGACTTTTTTGGAAAAAGTTGACCTATTTGGTCAATGAGTTGGTAATTGGGTCAAGAATTGACCATTTTGACTGAAGATAACTTTTTGTTCAAAGTTTAATTTTTTGGGTAAATGGGTTGGTCATTGGGTCAAAAAATGACCATTTTGACCAAAGTTGACTTTTTGCTAAAAAGTTTACTTATTGGTCAATTGGTTTGTCATTGGGTCAAGAATTGACCATTTTGACCTAAGTTGACTTTTTGGTCAGAGATTGACTTATTGGGTCAATAATAGGTCATGAATTCAAAAAGTGGCTATTTTGGTCAAAAGTTAACCTATTAGGCCAGTGGGTTGGTCATTGGGCAAGGATTGATCATTTGATTGAAGTTAACCTTGTTAATTAAGTTGACTCGTTACGTCAATGGTTTGGTTTTTCGGTCAAGGATTGACCATTTTGACCAAAGTTGACTTTTAGTAAAAAGATTGACTTACTAGGTCAATAATTGGTCGTTAGGTAAAAAATTATCTTTTTTGACCAAAATTGTCTTTTTTGGTCGAAAGTTGACTCTTTGAGTCGATACGTTGGTCATTGGAGTGCAGGATTGACCACTTTGGCCAAAGTTGTCTTTTGGTTAAAAGTTGACCTATTTAGGTCTACGAGGCAGTCATTAGGTCAAAAATTAACAATTTTGAGCAAAATTGATTTTTTGGTCAAAAGTTGACCTATTCGGTCAATGGGTTGGTCATTGTGTCAAGGATTTACCATTTTGGCTAAAGTTGATTTTTTAGTCAAAAGTTGACAAATTGGATCAATGGATTGCTCATTGGATCAAGGATTGACCATTTTCACCAAAGTTAACATTTAGTTCATTGTGTCAGAAATTGACCATTTTGACCAAATTTGACTTTTTGGTCAAAAGTTATCCTTTTTAGTCAATGAGTTGGACATTGGAACAAAGATTAATCATTTTGACAAAAGTTGACTTTTTGCTCAAAAATTGACATATTGGGTCAATGGGTTGGTCATTGGTCAAGGATTGACCATTTTGACCAAAGTTGACTTTTTGGTTAAAAGTTGACCTATTGGTTCAATTATTGGTCATTAAGTAAAAAATTTACTATTTTGACCAAAATTGAGTTTTAGGTCAAAACTTGACTATTGGGTCAGTGGGTTGGTCATTGGGTCAAGGATTTACCATTTTGACCAAAGTTGACTTTTTGGTCAAAAGTTGACCTATTGAAATAGTGGTTTTGTCATTGGGTCAAGGATTGACCATTGTGACCAAAGTTGGCTTTTTGGTCAAAGTTTGACTTATTAGGTCAATAATTGGTCATTAGGTAAAAAATTGACTTTTTTGACCAAAATAAACTTATTGTTCTAAAGTTGACTTATTGGGTAGAATGCGTTGGTCATTGGGTCGAGAATTGACCATTTTGATTAAAGTTAACATTTCAGTTAAAAGTTGTCCATTAGATTCAATAGGTGATCATTATGTCAAAATTAGACTATTTTGACCAAATTGATTTTTTGATCAAAAGTTGACATATTGGGTCAATGGGTTGGTCAATGGGTCAAGGTTTGACCATTTTGACCGAAGTTGACTTTTTGGTCAAAAGTTGACATATTGGGTCAATGGGTTAATCACTGGGTCAGAAATTGACTATTTTGATTTTGGCCAAAGTTGACTTTTTGGTCAAAGATTGGCTTACTGAGTAAAGACTTTGTCATTAGGTTATAATTGACTATTTTGACTAAAATTGACTTTTTGGTCAAAAGTTGACCTATTCGGTCAAGGATTGACCATTTTGACCAAAGTTGTCTTTTTGGTTAAAGGTTGACCTATTTAGGTCAATGATGCTGTCATTAGATCAAAAATTGACAATTTTGAATAAAAATGACATTTTGATCAAAAGTTGACCTATCGGGTCAATGGGTTGGTATTGGGTCAAGGATTAACCATTTTGGCCACAGTTCACTTTTTAGTCAAAAGTTGACAAATTGGGTCAATGGGTTGGTCATTGGATCAAGGATTGACCATTTTCACCAAAGTTAACATTTAGGTCATTCAGAAATTGACCATTTTGACCAAATTTGACTTTTTGGTCAAAAGTTGACCTTTTAGCTCTATGAGGTGGTCATTAGGTCAACAATTGAGAATTTTGACTAAAATTGACTTTTTGGTCTAAAGTTGTCCTTTTGGTTCAATGAGATGGTCATTGGGTAAAGGATTGACCATTTTGACCAAAGTTGACTTTTTGGCCAAAAGTTGACATATTGGATCAATTGGTTGGTCATTGGGTCAAAGATTGACCATTTTGACCAAAGTTGACTTTTGGGTCAAAAGTTCACCTATTTGGTTAATAATATGTCGTTAAGTCAAAAATTTTTTATTTTGACCAAAATTGTCTTTTTGGTCAAAAGTTGACTTATTTGGTCAGTGGGTTGGTCATTGGGTCAAGGATTTACAATTTTGACCAAAGTTGACTTTTTGGTCAAACGTTGACTTTTTGGTCAAAGGTTGACCTATTGGGTCAATGGGTTTGTCATTAGGTCATGGATTGACCAATATGACAAAATGCTGATTTTTTTGTCGGAGATTGAATTATTGGGTCAATAATTGGTCATTAGGTCGAAAATTGATTATTTTGAGCAAAATTAAATTTTTGTAGGATTGAATCACGTCAGATTAGCTGGCGATCATGTGTCAAAAATTTACCATTTTGCCAAAGATGATTTTTTAGTCAAAAGCCGGACCTATCAGGGTCAATGAGCCGGTCAATGGGTCAAAAATC